>CP045891.1:30718032-30803028 GCA_013387185.1 Caligus rogercresseyi
TTCCTATTACTTTTTCCTTCTAAGCATGGTTTATAATCAGGGTATGCAAAAAAACCAAAATTTTGAAAAAAACCCTAATAAAAACCCGGTTTAAAAAACAGTTTTTATCGTGGGTTTTCGAAATTCGGGTTTTCATTACACCATTAATTAGCTATTCTTGGTATTGATGAAAATTTTATTTACACTATTTAAACTAATAAATAGCTCGTTAATGATGAACTATACATATATATATATATATATATGTATATATATATATATATATATATAATATTTAAATACATAAGATGTTGGTGATAACATCGTTACACTTCTTCTAGATAATACGAAACTGCATCTAGATTATCCGATTGGTCAATATCGTGGTTACGACTTCTTAAATGGGTATATATCCTAACCAACTTAATAACCTTTTCATTCTTCAGCCGATTCCGTAGTTTCGTGTGTACAAGACCGAGGATGAAAAAGCTCTCTCAAGTCCTAAGTCAAATTAAGAAATACTTTGTTATCACATACAGCACGAGTTATATGAATTAAATATATGCTACTGCTGATGAAGATGGGCAGGTAAAGAGCCTATGGCCAGTCGGTAGAACTCCATAAGTGGCATCAATTCAGTGTTCTTTGCAACATATCTCCAATACTTTATTGCTCCAAAATATCCTTGACACTAGAGATAAAGGCAGACGCTGGAAAAAGAGAAGAGTCTTCTATCTGAAAAGCAGCCATTATTCCAGGAAAGATGGATCAAGATCTTCAAGAAGCTTCATTGCGTCCTCTCTCATTTGTACTGGAATTTGAAGGCCAGTTTTGTTCATCAACATTTTGGCCAGAGTATGATGGGGTGTTATGGCACTCTTCATTCTGAACTGGACAGCTTCATATAGCTCACTGGTGAGACAAGAACTTGATGAAAGTGTAAGCCATGATTCAACTACTTTCCCAAGATTGGTATCATCAGATTGAAAAAATGTTTAGACTTCTTGTCACAACATCAAGCTGAGATTGCAAATGAATCGCTTCTTCTTTGATTTTGCGATTATCAAGAATATTTTGATCTTACTAGGGACAATTCCTTGATTGCAAATATCCAAATATAATTGTAATTGAAGAGGAAACTCTCCAAGAAGTCACGATGACTGAGCCATCTAAAAGAAACAAATGAATCATACTTTTAAAAGAAATTATCACCTTTTATAAACTTTGCTTCTCACCTCGTGTCATTCGACAATTGTGGGATCTTCCCACCCATCTGTTTCAACCTAGCTGCTACGCGTTGATGGTTTCGGAAATATTTCTGGACTTCAATTAAGTGATTCTTAATCACTGATGGTGTTGCATCTATTGAATCAAGTTAAGGTAATGTGCCGAACAGTCATACGCGATGAATGATTTTCCTCTCCATTCCTCCAAAAGAGAGCGAACAAGAACCATTTTTGGTTCATTGTCGCTAACAAACCCAACAATTTGACAGCCATACTTCTCTTCGGCATTTAAAATCGAAGATTTGGCTAAATCAGCGCAATATGAAGCATCTTTCTTAACATCGCCTTCATCCACTGCATCAAGAAGGAACGTATGCCCAGGTATGTGGACACACGTGGCAATGATGGATTCACGGTGTACATTTGACCATCCATCTTGAGATACAACAAAAAACCCAGGTTTTATTATTGTGGGGTTTTTAACATTACATACCCTGTTTATAATGGATAATAACAAAGAAACCTCTCATCTTATCATGTAAAATAATTAAAAAGAAAGGAAATTTGTTTTTAAATTAACTTAAATAAACAATTTAATTCCAGATCCAGATCCGGATCGAACCAAAGAGAGCCATAACGTTGATACAGCCTTCACAAAATACGCCATCATCTAAGATACGAAAACAGGAGTGACCTAAGCGAAATTAACTTTTGAATGCATTACACCATACTATCATCGAATGTTAATTCGGTCCAATGTATAGATCATAAATACAAAATAGCCCGGTTTTTAAAATGTGCTAAACTGCCTGATATTGTCATTCTTTGCGACACAAGATGTATGTTGGAAAACCATTTTTCTATTCTGTCGGGTTACCAGTCGTTCTCTTCTTTCAATAAAAATAACCAAAACCCTAAACGAGGGTAGCAATACTTGTAAAATCTTCTTTAAATCCTAGAGTCCAATACCGCTACGCAGAAGGAAATCTTTTAAAGGTTTACTGTACCGTTTATGGTTCCCATTTCGACGTCATTGGATTATATGGACCAAATACCGACGACCCAAATTTCTACAGGGACAAATTGGTGTCTATATTATCAACAAGACCTACCATAATCAGGCGAGACTTTAACATAAAACTCAATTTAAGCAGAGATTCCACATGCATAGCTTTTTCGCATCCACAATCGAGAAAAGTGCTTTTATCTACAATAACATCCTTTGGCTTCCAAGATGTAGGCAGTTTAATGAACAACTTTAAGCATACCTATTTTTCAAGTGATAAAATTTCAAGCCCATATCGTCAAGACTTGATTTATTTCTGATAAAAGGATTCCTAAAGGAAGCAGTAACCTCGTACAACGTTGTCGATGCAAAAGTATCCGATCACAGGGCTGTTCAGTTTGTTTTGGAACCTGCAAGAAAATAAACTAGAACAAAGAGTCGGTGGATCCTCAACTCAAGCATTTTAAATGACGCAGCAACTGATCAAGAAATCATCAGCATTATCAATGGTACTCAGCACAAGCTAAATTATGGAGAAAACGTTTTCCAAAGTGTCCAGTCAATGTTCCAGAAGATCAAAAATATATGTAGACGAAAGGGATCCATCTTAGCTACCAAAAGCGCATGTACATTAACGACATCGAAGCCATATCGGTAAGTAATCAATCAGAAGAAGAAAAAGAACTAAGCTAAATCAATTTTATTGTAAAGAGGACATAAAACACAGAATCAATTAAAAATAAGTAATATAGCGGATCTTTCACACTCGAGACTAAATTGTGTGCGTCAAGAAAATCAACGTAATAAAACAAAAAAAATCAGTCTCGTGGACTCTTATGGTACAACCTCGGAGGATCCCAAGTACATATGCGATGAAATTGCAAATACTACTCTTATATCTACTCTTGCATAGATTGCCTTGAGAATAAAAAATGTAGCAAATGCACAATTAATTCTGCGGATTTTTGCGAAAAGCTTAGATGCGAACCTAATGATAGCTTCGAAATCTCAGATGCCGATAAAAACATGACAGAAAAACACCTTTTCGCTCAGAAATTAAAACAGCAATTATCAAAAATACTAAGCTCCATAAATCTCCAGGTCCCTCAGGATTTACCTTCGAGTTTTATAAAAAATATGTAGATATACTTGCACCTATTCTCCTATCCTTATATGAGGAGGTATTGTCAGTTGGGGTTTTTCCGGATTTTGCATCAGAGGGACGCATTGTACTTATACCCAAATCTAATAAAGTCCTCAGATTCTTGAAGAACTACCGCCCCTTAACGATGCAGAACTGCTTATATAAAATATTATCATATGTACTGGTTAACAGAATACAAGGGATCAAGAGCGCATACCTGCACCCTCCACAATACGGATTCATCAAAACTAACATTTGGACCATATCCCCTTCACAGTTCAAGCACTCATCGACTCAGAAGAGAATACCTCAGTAATGGCCATAGACTTCACTAAAGCTTTTGACTCGCTTTCTCACGAATATTTAATACGGCAACTCTACTGGAAGGGATTTGGAGATCTTGTCATTAGAATGGTTGGCGTTACTTTGTCAGGATCCCGCACTGTGGTGCGATATGGTGATCTAGAAACGTCATTCATAAATAAAAGAGGAGTTAAACAGGGAGATCCTGTATCCACGGTTTTGTTTAACATTGGAATTGATAAATTCTTCAAGACATTCACAAAAGTGATAGTTTTGCTGGTGTACTATCAAATCAAATTTGTTTAAAAGCTTTCTGTTACGCGGACGACATGACATTGGTCCTTAGTGGTAGTCCCTTAGTCACCATTAAAAGCTTAAGAAGTGCAATTAAACTTCTCTCCAACTTCTCACAAGCGTCTGGACTAGAAAACAGAAATATTAAGTCCTTATGAAGAGCTTATAGAAAAAGGATGGCCAAATTTCCGCACTGTCAGGAATATAAACCTTCTGGGAACCTGGGTTGGACCACATGGATGTCACAATAACGAAGAGGAAATTATTTTCCTTCTTCAAGAGTCTCAGCCTCAACTTTGGGACAAACGAATTGCATGGAACACATATATCACTTCGCAAGTCCTACATCTCCTAAGAGTAACCCCACATTGTGAAGAAGTAGTTAAAAAAATAAAATGAAATAAAAGCATCTTCCTTAACCTGAGGAATAGGAAAAACATATCTCACGATAGGCTACATAGTCCTTGAAAACAGGAGGTCTATCTCTAAGAAATTTATCGAATATGTGGAAAACCCTGAATTTTTATTGGACTAGGAAATTGTGGAACAGCCAAGAGCCGTGGTGCTCTATTTTTAAACATTTTTGAAGCAAAAAGGACTCGATTTTAACAATAAACCAGAGGCAAGCTACAAAAGAGTGCTGGAAAATATTTATCTGTTCTCGGAGACCATGAAACGGATGAGTGTTGGGAGTAAGGAAGTCGTGATTAAACTGGAGCTCTCACAGTGCTGGTATTTACCCATGAAAGAACGATTTAACTTCCTGAAGTGCAAACAGTTTCTTGCGACATCGCTGCAGAACTCCTCTGGTCATCTTCCACGGTCAATAAAATGGCTGGATTGTCCCTGAAAAAAAGACTTGGAATTTTCCGAGGCCTTCAAAGGCCACTTGTTCCTTTCAGGATGAAAGCCTGCATGGCACCCACATCATTTATCAGAGGAACTTTCAATAGCGATAATATGACTCCTTTTTGTTCATATCTCCAGAGAAGACTGATTACCAACAAGGATGCAGCGGGAAGTATCCGCGTGATAAAAAACCGTCTGCTCTCCTCTTCCGAAAAGTGGTTAAAATATCGTTTGCTGTCTGGAACACTGGAGGTACGATCAAAGTTCTTCAACGATCAGAGATGCATGTGTATCTTCTGCAAAAAAGAAAAGAAAACAACGGACCACATCTTCTGGGACTGTTCCAGACTGAAGGAAACGTATTCATCAATACGTAGTTATTGATCAATAGCTTCGGATCCGTGACAGACAAAGAGGACTTTTTAGCCTACTTCGCGGGAAAGGAGGAACTCAAAGTCAATGCAACTATAGCAAAGACACAGCAAGTTATTTACGCAAAAAGATCTGCCAATGATACAAAGCTACGGGGTATTATCTCCATTATCAAAATGTACATAAAATAAATTAATGTAATTGATTAATTGTTTAACTATTGCTAGTTTTTATGCGATGTCAATTGACTTTTAATATATGTAACAATATTCTTAATGTACTTCTTTATACATTTTATGCCCACCCACATATTTTTGATTTAATATTTCTATTGATCCCCATTGTCCTTTATTGTTGAATTTTAGTATTTACAAATGCATTGAATAAAGTTTGCCTGCGGGCCAAGAAAAAAAAACTTAAATACACAATTATTGGCTGTGGATGATTTTAATACCGACTTAAACATAAAAAGAAAAAAACTGAAAACATAAAGACATATTTCATATTTTTTTTATACTTCCTTCTCCCTTGATCTTACTGTCTTCCTCCTTCACTTTCGTCGTCAAATCGGCCAGAGAAATGCTAAGAGAATTAATAAGCTTTGAGAGGAAGCCTAGAGAGCCTTCCGTGACGAGGAGGCATTGAACTACTTACCATAAGATCAGTCAGTCCCGACAAGAGACGATGGAGTTCCTCTCGTCCAGGATCCTGTCGAATAAGTGACTCCGGACAGGGGGGGAACTCCGTATCAAGGTTCCTCCTCTAGAGTTAAATAACTCAAGCTGTTTAATGTAACGCAATAATAATAACAGCTTTGTTATGAAAAAGGGAGAGGTTTGTGAGGTTTAATACTATAATAAAAGAGAGGCCAGAAAGATGTCACTATGTTTTCAGTTTTTTCTCTTTCTATGTAAAGTCGGTATTAAAATCATCCACAGCCCAATTATAGTATTTTTTTCTGAAAGTTTACAGATATTGTCAATTTTAATAGGAATGAATATAATTTTTTTAAACACACAATGCTTTAAATATTCTGGAATTGTACATATATATAAATACATATATATATAAACAGACTGGTTGACGTTCGCGAAAAATTGTCGTTCGTTGCCAAAGTTATCATTCGTCGTTGATTTTAAATTGAAACGTTCGTTCATCGTTCGTCAAAGTTATGACGTTTTTTTAGAAAGGACATTTTTCCCATGAAAAAGAAAACCCTTTGTCTTTTTTTGGCGCCAAAAACGAACGACAAGAATTTTTGTTGTCGTTCGTCAAAAAATTTGTCGTTCGCGAACGATGAACGACTACAAACGAACGACAAATCAACAAGTCTGATATATATATATATATCGTAATTTTTAAAATTGATTTAGATTCCTTGAGGCGGGTGTCTCAAAAATCCATCTGTTTTTTTTTTCTTACTGTTATACGCTCCTTTTACGGTAGTAATTACATGCATGGTAATAGAGCAGCCTTTGCTTTCTTCCTTGTTACCCTTTGTGTCGCTGTTTCTAATCATATCTTTTCGAAGTGTTCTTGACATAATTTGTTACAGCGAAATCATTTTATAAACCTTTTTTTGCCAGGGGAAACAAATATAAGAAACAATATTTGGTCAATAGGCACAAGATGGCCAAGGCTACTGAGTTATAAGCATATTTGTTTTGTGACTCATATCGTGACGTCAATTCATCAACAATGGTAATTGAGAACTGTTTGAACTTTTATAACGTACACTAAATCTGTGTCTTTTTTTTGTCTCAATTTTCTTATCAATAAACAAACTATCATGATAAGAGTTGCACAAGGGTCGTATGATTGGCGTAGCTATCAATATTAAGATATATATCATTTGTAAGAATGAAAATTTATTTTTTAACCAACTCATTCTAAGAGCCGGAAGCCTACTCTTAAAAAAATATCAATGATTTATAAGAACCATTTTTCTTTTTTTTAAATGTAAGTAGAATCGAGGTATATTTTTCTATATAAACATTTCAAGCCCCTGAAATTAAAATAAGTCGTTTAATATCACTCTACTGTATGGTTACTTAAGCCTTTGACACAATGGAAAAACATAGAAAATCGTCAAAATGAAGCTTTTAGATATAATCCTCGACAATTTTAGTAGAATTATATCCATAGGCCAGTACTACACTTTTCACGTATGAAACATTACATTAAGAAACGATGTATACATCCCGCAATATGAATCTTGGGGAAGTCAATCATAATCCTAGTTTCCCCGGATTGTCATGGAAGGACAAATTTAAATTAGTGAAAGCATTGAGTTTAAAAGGATGCACACAAATTATTCAACATTAAGCTTTTAGAAATCATATAAATGTAATAGTATATCTAAAAGGCCTACATAAAAAAACATGCACCTTCTTGTTTTGCTATCAACTTAAAAAGATATAAATGGGTTCCAGGCAACGATTTCATTGCGCCCTATATAAAGACCCTTTCATATGTTATATTGAGACGTCTCATGGAGGCAAGATAGAATCCCTCGTTGATGTATAGACGGAAGGGGTTCTTGTTAATTCAACAAGTCTCAAGTAAGAAAAAAACCCACTCAAAACGATGGACCAGCTTGGTAACAGTAAATTATTAACCTTAAAGCTTGATGCAACAATTCTCTTCTTAATTAATAAGCCATTTTCTTTCACCATCTCATTAAAGCTTTGAATTTAACAGCTGACATTGGGGCCCAAAGATATATTTCATTACTTCATAAAGTAAAATACTCTTCAGTGTTGATAGGTCTTGTCTAATATATATTTATGAAAATGGTTTTTTAAGGAATGTGACATTCCAAAGCAAGAAGCCCTGAATATAGAAATGAAGGTAGCCCCCAAAAATATAAGTTCATTTTAAGAGCTTCTTCATCAATTAAGCAAGAAGGACACTTCCTCAATTATGCAAGGAAAGGGATCATCTATTTTTCTTGTATCCACACTCATGAAGATATTATCAACTGTTGTAGGATTAAGACAGACTTGCGTCAGATATGAAGAAATGTTGAGAGTTGATCAAGCGTCGTCCACTCTCTTCCGTCAAGACCTTTCTCAAGTCGCAAGATCATATTTTACACAATGGAGGCGGCGTACGTAGGCTAGACATTCATCAAAATGAACCATTTTTGGTAATCGTAAAATATAAAAAAAGTATGACTTGATTAACAATTACATTAGGTGTATATTTGAAAGTATTCTTTGAAAGAAAAATAATATTTTTTGTTCACATAAATAGAGTGTGTTGTGATAGCGAATATATATAATAGTAATAAACATAGCAATGATTAAAGATGGGATTATAACAAAGATGATTCTTTTTCTTCAACACAGACAATGATGATGCGTACATATATAGGTCCTTACAATCAAAAGTGAGAGGGGGGCAGAAGGGGTATTTTTTGTCATCACAGCCATTACAGCAAAAAAATAAATGGGGGGGGGGGGGGGGACAGGAAGATATTTTTCTATAGAGAGAAACAACACCTAGAATAAGGATAACATAGAATGGAGATGATACCATAACACACACACGCATACATCTAACATCGTGGCCTCTTCTTCATTGGGGGTTAGCCAAGAGAGACGCACGCATAGAGGGGAACAACACATTTTGGAGGGCCTATATTTTCCGAGGGGCATGGATTGTACTTTCATTCTTTCGATCATTAAATATATAAATAATAATAATATAATATATTTCTATAAATTTATCACCAGATCAGCTTTTTAAGTAGTTTTCTCAATGGAGAACAGAGAGAGAGAGAGAGAGGAGGGGGTTTGACAGGGGAGCACCACCACACCAGGGGAAGTCATAAATGATCTCACTTATTTTCTAGCTCATTTTTTGGAAGGAGAAAGACGGGGCAAGAGGATATAATAATGATATAAATGGGACCGGACCCATCATCACTTTAGGAGGTCGGAATGCCTTCCCTGTGATGTTGTTGGTGATCTAGTCCTCCGGAGGAGGACGTGGGTGAGGAAGATCCATCCGCCCCTTGGAAAATGACGAATCCCTTGGAGACATATTGATCAATGCTGTCGCAAATGATTTTTGTGCTTTCGCTTGAGGTGGTAGACACAGTTTTGTTTGTGTGGGAACTTCCGTGAGCACTTGGCGCATTGGAAGGCGTTTTCCTTTCCGCACTCGTATTTGAGGTGTCGGTTAAGGTTGTAATTCCAGTCGTAAGATCGCTGACAATGTGGGCAGACGTAGGTTCGCTTGAGGCCGTCCTTGGAGCGAGGGTTCTTTTCTGGGCGTGGAGACTTGGCGGCGGAGTCCTTGGGGCACCGCGTTTCTTGAGGGGAGTAGATGAGGACTTCTTGGCTGGGTGGTGGTCGGGGTCAGGTGGACCAGAGGAGTTGTTGTGTAGCAAAGCCGAGGGTGGTTTGACAGAGATGGTCCAGCCTTGCCGTAGGGTGGTGAGGAGGATTCGTCCTCTTCCATGGCAGAGTCTTCATTGTTGTTGTTGTTGTTAGTGGAATTGTCCATTGGTGATGGTGATGTGAGGCTGCACTCATGTGTTGAGACCAGTGTAGGGAATTACTATGATGGTGAGGAGGGGTGGTGTGGTGGTGATGGATTTGTGTTGTGTGATGGCTGTTGTTGTTGTTGTTTTGATGAGGGTGTGAATGAAGTGCGGCCATTTGATGCTGTGCCGCTTGGCGGTAGTCGTAGTTTCTCCATTTGAGCTCGGTTTCCTTGTAGCTCTGAATAGATTTGTCGATGGTAGAGGGCTGAATGAAATTGTGGAGGGAAGTATAGGTGGTGTGGGAAGGAATTGGGGGCCCCTCGGTACTCGTAGAGACCTCCAGTGCTGTTTTCCATCTCTGTCTTGATGGGTGCAGGCTCAGGTACACCTGCTACCTGGTGACCCGGGGAGGAAGAGGAGTACTCTGTCTTGCAGGAAGGAGGAGGAGAAGAATGTTTCTGCTGTGTTGCTTGCTCTTGCACATTAGAGGGCGGCGATGGACTCGGACTGCTCCGATTCGTCGTCGTCGTACTTCGTGAGGTGTTTTGCTTGGACATGGAGAGATCCTCTGCTTCATATGAGGTTTCCTCCCCTCCATTTTTGCTGAGGTCCGTGGGTGCCTCCGGGATGGGGATCGTGGTGAGAGTCTTGGAGAGAGTCTTTGATCCCTTCCGGAGTACCTATCTGCCTCAGATCCCGGTGAAATGTCCCGTACCTTTCCGCCGTTTTTGGGCGTGGAGGGAGGAACGAGAAAGTCAAAGAAACTATTGTCCAGGAGCTTGGGCGTCTTGAGTATTTCCACGCCGATGTATCGCTCCACAACATTCCAGTTGGGGCTCGGGACCGCCAAGGGGCTCTGCTGGAAGTTCATGAGGTTCTGCTTAGCCCCCTCCGAGACGGAGGAAGAGGGCTTTGAGATCGAGCGGCGAATGGACGAAGAAGGGTTGTTGATCCCCGGGGATCGGAGTCGGCAGAGCTCCTCATCCTCCCTTTCCTCCTTGATACTGGAGGATAGGCTGAGGTCCCTTGGGCTATTGTCCGCGGAGCAGGGTGTCGTATCACAGAGTTATTGGAGTCGGAGTTCAAACTGTTCCCAGAGTTGTTGATTTTATTTTTGAACATCCTACGCTTGTGTAAGAGTCCGTCGCAGGGAGAGCGTAGACCGATGTCTGAGTCCATGGGGAGCTCTCTGGGCGGTGGCACGGGGACGATGGATGTGGGGCTCAAGGGAACGACGACGTCCTTGCCCCAGACGACCTCGGCCGTCTTGGGGGTCGTGAGCACAGGGGTCGTTAACATGTCCTCCGCAGAGCGGGTAACGGCAGGGGAACTTGGGGCAATGGGCTCCACTTTGGGGGTCGTGAGGGAGTCCTCGCCAGCTTCAACTCGTATTGGCGGAGGGCCCAAGTCGAGTCCAGTCATTTTGGCAGTCGTCACAGAGACTATCATGGAGGAGGAGGTAAGAGAGGAGGAGAGGAGGATCTCACTGAAGACTCTCTAGACGACGACTTGACATACGACGAAGAACACCCCGAAGCGCTCTCATTCGAACCTTCATCCTCTAAAATCTGGAAAAAAATAAAAGTAAAGAGTTAGCAAGGATAAAGGGATCCAACCAGTGGATATGCCTACGCACTTTCATTACACACACAGTGATCACAAATAACCTTAACGTCTAATAATACTATTACTACTGAATTGAATGTCAAGATGATGATATTGTTATGAACACAAAATTAAGGGGGGGAAAAGTAAGAGATGCGCGGCGTGTTTTGATTAGAAAGCACAGGCCTAGAGGCATGTTTCTTCCTACTACTCCTGCTTGTCTCCTCCTCTTGCAAGAAGGAAGAGAGTGAAATTAAAGAGAAGCACACAGCATTACGTAGGTCGTCTCTAAAAAGACGATGAACTGCAGGGGCATGGTTTGTGCAAGAGGGGGGAATTCTTTGACGTCATAGGAAAAAGGATAACACACCAGACAAATACACGTTCCGTCGTCCTCTTGTATTTTTTTTTTTGCTCTTTCAACAATATAGACAATAATAATAGGATTTCGAGTGTTCTAGAGGATTTTTAATGCGTGAAGCGTCATAATCAAGAAGGGGTGATACAACCATTTTATATAAAAACTCTTGCTTTTGATATAAGAGACAGCTTTCAAGTATATTTAAAGGTAGCGATGAAGAAGAAGACTTGGATTTTTTTATCAATAGATAATAAGGTTTTGTTTATCATAATGTTATGCTTCAAAATAAATATTTACTTATTTGTAATAATAGGTTTTATTTTATATAATTAGATGTAGGAAAATGATAAACAACTTTTAGATAAAATGTGATAGTCAAGTTGACTTATTTGCTATATATGTATATAATGGTCGGTTTTACGAAAGTATTATATGTATATATGTAACCCGACCAAATATGCAGAATTCAGTACTATCAATCAGAGCTTTCATCATATTTAAAAATAATCATTTTATTGAAAAGTCCTTGTTATAAAACTATTTTATACTACCTGTCAAATTTGAAATTGTAATTTTGTATAATTATACTTAAATTTATAATTAAATACCATAATGAATTCCTTGGACGACTTTTCCTTTAATGAAAATAATTTTGAAATACTTGCCAAGATCTCACTCCCCCCTCCCTTCATTTGATTTATTTAATTCTTCTAAATCATGACTCATTAAGTCAGATAATATACCTCTTTTCTTATTTATAAAGAATATATCAGAGATTCAGCTTATTTGCTCCTTCAGGTATTATTTGATACAAATGTTACAATTAGTATAATTAAAAGGAGAATGATCGGACTTATTTTACTACTAGTTATAATTATATAATTTCTACATTAATTTGCCGATGACTTAACTTTAACAGTGCTTGAAGGGTATTCATAATGACATATCTATAGTTAATCAGCTGGATGCACATGTATTAAGCTGGCACATTCGACTGCTTAAGTTTATACAAATAAAACCTATGTTATTCTTATCACATTTGCTTTAATTAATCATTATAAATTCTGCTATATATGACAATCGCCTACAAGAATATTATCAGCTTTAATAGTATACAAAGTATTGGAATGATGGCTGTTCCAAGTCATCCGCAAATATGCTGACCATTCAAATCCCTTTAACATGAATGGCTTAATGAATAATGTGTTTCTCTCATAGAGACGAGACGAGAGAGAAAAAAACCCAGATCTCCCACCGTGTTATCCCTTCTCAGCTCTTCTTCTTCACTTTAAATACCCCCACCGCAAAGCACAAATCAACCATATTTATCAATGACAACAAACTTTTATTTAAGGCGAGGCCCACTCTATGACTTTCGAAGAAGTATGCTTGAAAAATGAGGCCTATGCGTAAGCTTTGTGGGATTTTTAGTGGAATGAATGAAGTACGTGGTGATTATTATTATGTCTGAAAGAAAACGACACCATATTAATAAAGATAATAATAAACACCTATACATTTACTATTTAAGAAGAAAAAAAACTGCTGACTTGCGATTTTAACTAAGATTTTTTTTCTCCCCTACCTACAATAGCCTACAGTGAGTTGTATGATGAACATATTTGTTTTGTGAATAACTCAAATGATTGAATGAATATTGTTATTGTTCTTTAAGCGTGAAAACTGATTTGAAATGTGAAAAGCCATCAGTCTTCATTAATTTATTTTAAATAGCTTACTTATGAAGAGTTTATATAGGATTTAGTGATTTATATAAACACGTTGTTTTTAGACAAAAAATCTATAAAAATATTAATATTGGAAAGTAACTGGATGGAATTGAGACTATTGGTTTCAATATAATGTTGGTTCATTTTTTATGGTTAAAATATGTGTTTATTAGCGAAGAAAATAAATATGAGAACCTAAGAAATAAGAATCTCATGACAGTTATGTCATATATCAATATTATAATTTTAGATTACTTCTTCAGACATCGTTGCAGTCTTCTTTTTTTAAATAAGTGGAAACCTTCGTGGAATATTACTTGTTTGAATATTCTAATATTAGATGTCAAATTACTGAAGTCATATTTTTATCTGTTAAAACAATTGTATCAATAAAACGACAATTTAATCCATCAACTAATGATAAGGAAAATTGCATTTACTGATTAAGTAAACTTATCTTACTATTTTAATTATTATCAAGACCCTTTGATCAACGTGTGTATTTTAGTTATATTAAACGGACAACTAGGAGCTAAAAAGTAATATCCACTGTAGTTTTAACAGTATTAAAAATAGCATTGATAGGCAGTTCCATAGCGCTGGAATATAAAAGTAGCTTTTTAAAATACATTATTAATCAAATTTATATTTGTTCAAGTGTTATGATTTTTAACGTAGGCACTCTGTTAATCAAATTTATTTAAGAGAAGTTGGCTTGAAAAATATACTTAATAATACTAGATTTTTCATTCTCAATTTTCAAAGTAAATAAAATGTCGTTTTGCCGTTATATAAAGTTAGGATATATATATATATATACATAAGACCCAATAAGTCATTATTTAGCAGTTTAAAGTGTGGATAACACAAGCCCTCCCTCAAGAAATGTTGCCCATCTAAGGAAAGTAGTAGTCGAATTTATGTCGACAGAGATGGACAAGACGACAACTTCAGCCCATTAAAAATAAAGAAAAACTCCCTATACGACGTGTTAGCCTAGCTACTAACTCATGCGAACTTTGAGGCAGTTCACAAAATGAAGTTTAATGCGAGAGAGAGAGAGAGATAGTATAGATGATGTGGCAAAAATAAATAATAAACCCTTTAAAAAACTTTGGATAGGACTTAATTTATGGACAAATTAAAAAAAAAAGCGTAAAACGTAGGAAACGAAGAATGGATGTGGTCGTGTTTCTGAGAAGGCGATATACGCTAATACTACTACTACAACTACTCTCTTGTCTCCTACAGGATCCATATTGGAAACTTGTTTTGAGAATAGATAGAGAGAAGTTATCAAATTAAAAGAAGGGCTATAATATATACTCTACTACTACGCGGCTTGGACTACACTGCAAAATAATAAAAGCTGATAAGTGAGAATTCAGCTCACTCCATCAACTCTGCTACTACAACCTACATACGACGTTTATCACACAAAGAGGACATGCAAAGTGATTAAAATGAACAGAAGCTAAGATATTAAAAATAGAAATATATCTTACCTATCTAGAGTAGGTTGATAAAACTAAAACAAAGATTGCAAAGGCTTGATATTTAACCTCTATTCAATACATTTTAGTATATATATATATATATAATAGAGCCTTATTAAGCTACGTTTTTAAGTTCCTACAGGATCTACTAAATTAGTTATTGTTTTCATATCGACACGTTTTAACAAAATATTAATTCATATGATCAGGGTAATAAAAAATAAACAAAACATATAATTGTATTAGTCCATGCGTAGGCGGAAAAGAAATAAATATAATATCTCTAATATCATATTTGAATATAGAGGTATATATATCAAATGGCAGGCATTTGACATAATTGCATGTTTTTCGTGTAAAAATTAATGTTTGAAATTTATTATACGAGATTATTTAAGAAACTCTATAAGATTACAATAGATTGAATATTAGTTAATATCACATTAGTGAGTTCTTGATAATATAATGCCTAGAAAACTAGCATTATATAAATTTGGACGTTGTCCGTAAAGATCAACTTTATATTCTGAAGATTAAATTAATTAGGATTCTATCACTCCGAGGAAATTTGTATGATACATCAGTCTTATATCCAACGATTATTAATTGATTCTATGAGTATATTAATAAAAAATGACGTCTAAACTCTAAAAGTTGATAAGATATATAACTGTTTCCATTTTTCTAATAGAGCCGGCCTTGTTATCATGCTGTTGGTGGTGTTGGCAAATTAAACAAGATAGCGCACTTCAAACTCAAGGTTGGTAAAAAAATATAACAGCTAAGACTTATCCAATAAAATATTAAGTAAATACAAATTAATAGGTAAATATACGACTATCTTTAGTACATAACTAAATTTCATTATATTTTGACAATTTTCTTTGTTCCTTCTGTAAGCTTTAATGCCGAAAAATAATTCCTTTCAAATTTGACTCACTTAGCAAAATGTTTTGATAGGCAAACAAGTAAATTATAAACAAAATTCAGAGCATTAATAAAAGCAGAAACCAAATATTACCTTATTGGCCCATTTTAAGTAATATACATAAAAAGTCAAGGTCAGTATAAGATATATCCTTCGAGTTCTCACGTTGGCAGTCCATATTCATGATAAACTGATATAAAATAAGGGCCTTAGCGAATAACATAAATCATTGCATATATTTTATCAATTTAACAAAAGTAAAAAATCAGTTTTTAAATTATGTTCGGTTAATATTAAGATGAGCCATTAATATCAATAGTTCTAAAATTAAATTTGAACTTGAATAATTTATGCTTTGTTTTACACAACTTATGCATTGTAGTTTAAACTGTAGGTCTAGAGTAATATTTAATACAGTGCATTGATCAAACAGATTTTCAAACCTTAATTTATTTATTTTTAAAACTTGTGAACATTATTTTATACTTATATGTCTTTTAATTAGTTTGTACTCTTAATTACGATTTTGGACAATCTATTGCAATTATCACAAAATTGCTATAGAATAGTGCAATCAAATTTATTGAATAAATGTACTGTTTGAATAAGTAGCGTAGCATCGTATTTGTCATCCTCTCCTTAATAAGTCCTCATATAGGTATCGAGATATAAGTGTTACGTGTTGACTTTTCAACCCATTTGCTCTGAGGACTATTTAACATATATACCTTCAAGAATTTTAAGTACATGCATCTATAGTGGAACTCTTACATAGTGACCAATCCTTCTTCTTCTAGGCACCTTTTTCTCTCTCTCTCTCTCTTGAGTAAAATGTGTTTTCACATATACATATAAGTATTTTTTAAATGTCTCTCCCCCCAAAAATATACATGCATATAAATTACTACTGCCACAAGAAGTATGTTTCTTCTTTTCGTCTCCTCTGGCCCTTGAGTAGTATTTTTTTTCTCCTTCTTTTCGGTGATTGTATGAGTAGTATCTACGTGCTTGAGGCATTTTTTTTCTTCCTTTAAAAAAATACAATGGATGGAGGAGGAGGAGGTGAACTGCCCACGCGTATATTTAAAATGGTCATTTGCCGATCTCAACAGCTGCTGCTGCAGCAGCAGCAAAAGTAGCAGCTTGGGTACAACCCAAAAGCCATATTATTTCTACCTTTTTTCCCTTCCACCATACTCATTCTCGGTTGATATATCTTTTGTTTTGGAAGGACGCATAGAAATATGTATGGGTTTATAAGAATGAGAGGACGAACTCAGATTTGAGAAGATTATTGCGTTTTAATGTTACTATAATTAAAGAGTACTAAGAAATATGCAGTCAGAAATCTGGCATGAGCTCCATTAAGTTTGATTTTTAAAGTACTTTTGAGATAATTACTGAATTTATGTTCAAAAACGGTCCTAAATTTTAAAAGTATTTTTTGACCTACTATTTTGTGTTGGAAATAGATATTATAAAAACATTGTTTTCGTTATTATTTCATTTGTGTTTAAAAATGCATTTAATTTAATGTAAAAATATGATGACTTTATTCATCAATGCTTACTTAAGTCTCCAAGCACTATGCCAAAATCCAAGGGCCTTTCAGTTTGTTTTCTCAATTAACTATGAAGTATATTTTTTATTAAGTTTCTTTTATTATTAACATATTCTGTCAAACAGAAAACAAATTATAATTTGAAAAATAATTGCAATTCAAGGGATATGTTAGTATTTGTATTCGCTACTATCCTCCGTTAAATATAGTTTACATCATACATACAGTTATAATTATAACATGTCAGTCACAAGTTGTCCCTTCAACGGGACTTCTTCTTTAAAAGCGATAAAGCTTGAAGTTAGTTTTAGTTAAATAACTAATTGTCATAGTTATTAAAATCATTAATATAAAGAAATTGAAAGCATTTAAAATTAAGATTCAGTACATTGAATGGTTCGTTTTCTCGGAATATGTCAATGATTGCAGAGCCTTCAAGCGAATGACTGTTATTGTGCAGACAAAACATGTATCGACTTGCGGATGTTTTTTTTTATGAATGCCAACACAGAGACTATTAAAATTAAAGTATCTAGTAAGCATTTTTATCATCATAAATGCATTATTATGGGACACTCACGTAAAGGAAATATATTAGGAGTCTATAAAAACAAGTGAGGAATGACGTACCTGAACGTATAATTTATTATTGTCACTCATAAAAGACGTGTAAATCTAGTTCTAATCAATTGTAGGTAACCTTACTTGTGCAATAAGATGTATGATATGACGTTTAAGTTCCTCTTTATTCTATTTGCTACTTCCATTTGTTTTTAATCAATAATTGTTATTTTTCACAGGTTTATATATATATATAATTGCGTCGTCTGTCGTATATATTCATTAATACATCAATAAACTTTGCTCATTGCTATAATGATTCACACATTCATTTCTTATCTTTTAACACTTTTTCTCGTCAGTTTTCCATCCTTCTTGTTCGAATGCTTGAATAGTATTATTTTTATCTTGACATAATTGTAATATTTTGAATAATGTCTGTAGCGGAAATTAAATTGCTGTTTGTAAGCTAAACGATCCATGTCGCCATATTTTGAAAAATGCTACTGATTCCTTTCGATTTAGCCAACTCCATAAAGCAACTTCAATTCGTTGAAAGAAATAAGCTTTCGAGTCAACAATGAGGTGGCCTCATTCGAAGTTTTGATTCATTTATTGCTTGATTTGTTATTCTTTCTACAGCTATGAAATAAAATAATAAAAAACTTATTTATAGAAGGACCTTCATATTACCGATTGTTTTGAAGTCATATTAAATGTATCCTTTTGAAATTTCGTATTGAAAACCAATATATTTTACAAAATTATGTATGATCCTGAATCACAATAGTTTATTTAAAAAACAGTGAAAATAATTCTTAACGTAAAAAATATTCTTAACAGTTGTGATTTTTAGAAACATTACAGTCCAGAAATTATAAACTGATATAAATAGCAAGCTTTCAATTTGGTTCTATTTTTATCCTTTAAACCAAACAATATTTGGAGGAAAATATTTGATATGAGTCGGTGTTTTGATCTCATTATCTAAGGATCCATTTCTTTCTTTCTTTTTATCATTTCTGCTTTATGCCCAATTAATTTAAACATATCTTAATATTGAGGAATAAAGACATCAAAAATATTAAATCACTTATGAATTATTTTAATTCGAAATCCTATTTGATTAGTGTGTTGGCTCCCCCCCCCCCCCTTCTTCCTCTTAAGCCTAATTCTTTAAATAGTTAATTTATAGACAGAGAGAGAACTTTCAAAATATTTATTATTTTTGTGTATCATAATTTAAGTGTCCATTGGCAATTCCGTCCTATTTGTGTGTGTGTGTGTGTTTAATCAAGTCCAGAAGGTGTGTGTGTGTGCTCATGGACTATCTCGCGGGCTTAATTAGCCATTTTTAATTTAAAAGAATTCATGATTAAAAAGAATAGGCCCCGTATGACGTGGTGCGTCTCTTAGTCTGGACAGTTAACATTCTTTTTCGGCCGGATATTTTCTTTCGCATTCATATGAGAGGAATTAATTTTTATACATGACTTAAAACGTAATTTATAGGAATATATTCCATGTGCCCTGTAGATTGATAAGTTATATTTAAATAGCCGACTCGGATAAAAAGGGTACTTGAACCTAATAATAATAATTATAATATACCTATATATATATATATATATATATATATAAATAATATATAAACCCCTAATCTAATAATATTAAGTATCAAAAAATAACAAAATGACCCATTACTTAATTTAATTGTGGTTCAAATATGTCACAAGGATTTAAAAAATAACATGTTTCTGAGAGCTCGTAGGATAAACATGGAACATAAAAAGATTTGCACATCAGAGCTGGTATTTACTTTAAGAAGAAGTGATTTACTTTATTTTTTAAAACTATTTCTGAATCTGGTTGACGTTATAAATTATACTAATTTTATAGATCGTTTTAAACTAATGAAGCCGCTAATGAAAGTAATCGTAGAAAATTGTATGGTATCAGTTGATTATTTGTTGGAATATTTTAGTTTCTTATAGTTAATGGGAGGGAGGCACCGAGCCTCATACAACTTTAAAAGATTCACTTAAAAACACTTTTCACAATAAAACCACAATTGTAAAGAAAGCACTTCTATTTAAGTCCAAATTAAGAGATAGCGTATTTCCGTGAGTATATAACGCATTTCTTCAAATGAAGTAAAAAACAACCAAGAATAATACTTAACTTGAGGCACAGAGTTATATATATACAATTATATATAATATTAAAAAAAGCATGATTTTTACAATTGTAAAAAAAAGTTCCTTTAACTATTGGTATGAATCCTGAAATTAATTGGACTCATATTTTATTAAAAAAGTTACTCTTAATTCAAAATAAATAGGAAACGTTATTATCTATCTACACATTCTTGTGGCATACTTAATGTGATGGCGAGACAGGATAAGTACGTCTCCATTATCAAAACATAAACAGCAGCTGTTATAAAGTCTACTTTGTAAGCCATTTGGGAATGGCATTTACAGGGCCTGGCTCCAATAAATATAGCTTTTGCACGATTGAAGTACTGTTGCTAACTCACAACAAGTAAAATATACGTTTAGCATTTTGACACATGATACAATTTGTTTGTTGGCCCAGATTAGGATAATATATATGTTAAATGTATTATTATTTCTTGAAACATATCAAAACAATGAGAAGTGGATTTATTCAGCACAACAAGAAGAAAATATGGTATGAAGTATTTTTTTAACGTGCTTCAACAAGGGCACACAATAGGAAGAAGCAAAAAAAAAAATGGCGGGACTGGTCATCAACATATGATCCTAAAAAATTTAGGGAGGAGTAGAGTCTCTTGAGCTTTTTCTTAAGGGTAGTGGTAGAATAATGATTGGGGCAGCAAGGGACTAAGAGAGTGACTTGCATTCACCTTAAATACATGTTCTTCGACCATAGTCATAAGCGTACACATCCTAGAAAGTTGATTTGCAAGATATAATACATATATATGAAGGTACGCTTCAAGGCACCTCATAAGTTAATAAGCAGGAATGTATAACACCCCAGATCTGAGTGCAAAAAAGTAGGGATCTTTTATTTGAAGATATTGAATTAGAGAGCATCAATCTTACAGCATTGGACAATCGTTCTATTCGAAGGTCTATTGCTTGCTCTGGACGTCCCTTCCCTGGCATCGAGAGACGATTGAGGCTACTACATAATGAGGCGGATTTCCCCCCGCTGTGTCCGGAAATTATTATGAAAAACCCCTTTACGGACTCCCATTAAAATGGTTCCGATACCGCTTAGCCACGTCTTCTCTATTTATGAGCAAGTCCCATGTGGATACAAAGAAACGGGGATGCCATTGGTGTGGGGAGGTCGAGGAGACGTCTTTCCACTTCTTCTATCACTGCCTTAAAGTGGTCCCAGTCATTAAAGCTGTGGAAGAGATAATGTTAGAAGAACTTGGAGTATCATTACCTCTACTGACTGGCTTGTATCAACATCTCCAACTTACGAGGAGGCTTACAAGATCGAGCACATGATATCCACTGTACAAAGGACCCTCTATGCTTCAAGAACGTGCGGAGGTGGACTTCCTATGGGTCTCCAAGACCTCGTCCGAAGAAATCTAGACATTCTGCGCTCTATCCACAGGGAAAATTTCAAAAAACTTCTAATAAACTACTCTCTCCTTCATGGGGACCAAGACAACAAATAAAAAGAAAAACCTCCACCTCAAGACTGGGGATCTTAATAATTATTTTATCACACCTTTTTACCAGTTTCTCTATCTTATCATCGTGTCTATCGTGCCCTGTATTTCTTATGATTAATTTAATGCCATTTGTATACATTCCAGTTGATATGTATGTTTACGCATATTTGTGTATAATTATGTCCCCATTGGTTACATATCTATATTGATTGCATATCTGGGTTTTAGTCGATTTACTGATAAACTATTATATTCTTAGAGAACTTAAATAAATGATTTAATAAAAAATAAAATAAATAAAATTAGAAAGCATCAAAAATGTTTCAGATAAGTTGTTCATTGAGAATTGGAGCATAAGAATAAGTTTAATGTATTAATTTTACTCCAATATTTACACATCTAATTATGACACTATTCGATAAATATAAAAAACGATTTCATTCGCAGATAAAATATTTTATTTTAAATGTATCAATTGTTTTGTTTTTTGGAATGATCAACAGTCTTTTTGTTTTTTAATTTCAAAAGAATTTTAAAGTATGACCCACGTCAATCCGCGCAAAGTAGTAATCGAATTCATATTTACCGATTAGAACATTTACGGCTTGAAGGTGTCATTTCAGGGCCAAAAGAAGGATATTATATTTTTTATGTGATCCCTGTGCCTTGCAAAAAGATAATTAAAAGCAAAGCGAACTCATGTTACCGATTCGGGCTGATTAATAGATGTTTAGATAATTTAAAATCCCAAGGATTGGGCACCAGAGAATCACAGCTATTACAAACAAAAATTGCAATTAGTTCTCATGTTACAGATCTAAAAAAAACACCATACACATAATAACAGCGCAATCTTAATTACTTTTCCACCTTTTATAAGAAAAAATAATATATTTCCTAGATAACTTTTTTTTTGCTGCCTATATGGTTCGACAGAATCGCAATATCCGTCTG
This sequence comes from Caligus rogercresseyi, assembly GCA_013387185.1. Classification (NCBI taxonomy): domain Eukaryota; kingdom Metazoa; phylum Arthropoda; class Copepoda; order Siphonostomatoida; family Caligidae; genus Caligus; species Caligus rogercresseyi. The sequence goes on from CP045891.1 coordinate 30,740,576, forward strand.
GATATAAGCAAGCTTTATAGCATTATAATTAGTCACTCGAACCTAGGATTTTATCATATATGAAGTGACCATCCCCTCTCGGGAGTATTCGAACCTGCGTCCCCAACATTGAGAGTGGAACACGTCTTAACACAACAATTTTAAGTTTTCACATTGATATATATATATATATTTGTGACGTCAATAGACCCACCAAGTACCTGTATGTAAGTACATTTATTGCCTAAAGTAATATATATTATTATTATTATCATGCATCTCTTCCTTCTCCTCCTCTGTGAGTCTATTTAAGTGCAATTGCTCAATGCAAAATCTTATGTTTTCCTAATTAATGCAATCTTGTATATAATTATTATTGAATTAGAGGCTTTGTGGACATATGTTTTTTGCTCTCCGGATTTGAGTATGATCATAATAATAAGTATTATTATTATTATCAGTCCTTAGTATTGGCACACAGAGCAATTAAGTAATCTTCTTAATAACAGCATCCCTACTTCCTACTACTTTTACTTAGGAGAAAAGATAGTTTATTATTGAAGGGAGATCATCGATAATATGGGATGATGATGGGCTTCCTATAAAAACCTTTAGGGCACAAATCGCTTCTCCCTCTCACTATAGAAGAAGATATAGATCATGGCTGACTTTATAATAACAGTAATTGAGGAAGAGGGAAGGGTTTTATTATTTTCTTACAAGAACCTTTAAAAAACACCAATATGAACAAGAAAAAAAGTGCATTTTATGACCGCCTGCACCGTAATAAAGATTCCTCCTCAGATTCACGCTTTCACAGGTATATTTATGATTACACTCAACTTTGAGTGCAAGGGCGCGAAGCCCCCTCATCAAAATTTATTAACCACATTATTGAGCAAAATATTATTATATATATTTTTTTTGTTTTCTAAGAGTTCTCCTCTTCTTATAATTTTAGTCGCTCACACCGGAAATTCCACTTGATTTAGGCAGAATGATAGGAATGAAAGAAAACGGCTCTTCTTGTCCTAGAGTTACTTAGAAATCCAAGTCGCATTTTATGGTCAAAACTGATTTATGCCTTTTTCTACTTATTATTATAAAATTCATTATTATATTGTGTACTGCTTGCAAAAAAAAATATATATATATATCTATAATCGTCGTGAAGATAAATGATATATCATCTGTCTTTTTAGGAGTTTCATTGCAAGCCTGATTTTTTTTCTCTTCTCATTTAGAAGTCGTTTTTCTCCTGCTATATAAGGCGTTTTTTTAGGTGTATTTATAGAAAGGAGGACATCAATATCAGTTTTTAAAAGTTTAAAAAGTTTTTAATAAACAAAAGTTATTTAATAATAGAGTTGTATTTTTTTTTGTTTATTTATCCTCTATGGCGAATACTTTGTGGATAATAAGCTCGTTGGTATTCAACGGTGATAATAAGCGTTCAATTGCCATAGTACATGATTCATGTTGATATTAAAGTATATATATATAGATATGCCCAAACAAGAGTTATTTTGTTATAAATTACAAACCATTTTGTGTTTTTTCTTTATACTAATTTTAAAAAGTATTTTGAAGTAAATACAGAAGTAATATATATTTCATGTGGTTATAGAAAAGTACGCAAGGAAACATGACAATAAAAGAAATTAAAAGAAGCTGGGCAAAGTCTACAACTATATATCAATTTCATTAACTATATTGACAATTGTCCTTTTGTTTATTTAACATACAATAAAATGGGTGCAGACATTGATTAATCAAACCAATGGCTAATGAACCCTATATTTTCAGTGCTTAATGTCTTGCTTGATATGCAATCCACAAATAATGCATTTTTGACATTTCATAGACGTACTCCTAAGACACACAATTGAATGCAATATGAAATAAGCGGTGGACGTTTATTTTTTTACTTTAGATTTTAGAGGTCTTTCTTTTTCATGGCTGCTATGGTTGTTTATTTTTTCCCTCTGCATGATGACACGGTGGCTAACGTCAACAACAGGTCAATATAAAAGTTGTGAAATATATATATATATATCACATATATGTATAAACCTTGTCAGGAGAGGTTATTCTTGAATAACAATAATATAATGACATTGTGTTGAAGGGACATAATAAGAAGGCATAGGAAATCAAGACAATGAAACAGGAGGCATAAATATGAAGAAAGTAAGTCAATGGAGGGAGGGTTTTAAAAAGGACCAAATATATTCATTTTCAAATACATTTATACGGGGGCTTCAAGCCTATAAATGTGCTACAAATGAAGGACTGCTTTACTGAGTAGGTAATTGCTCAAAATGCATCTGTACTTCTTCCGTTATTAAAAATGTTTTTTAAGGTTTCATTCGTGCAACCAAATAAAATTCAAAGAAATGTTATTTTTTGATGAGTAAAACACAATTTATGTTTTTAATCTATTAACGGAGCTATAAACTTATGGTCATAAAAATAATATATAATTGATTTGGAGATTCGAATCTCTCTTTATATTTAATAATATATAAGCCTGAATTAAATCAAGCACATCGAAAACAAAGTTCTAGGTAAGCCTTTACACTTATCTACTATCTGAGAGATCCAGTATACCAGCCAAATATCATTGTATGGCAACATTTTTTTTGCAAGTAGGCAAACCTTGATATATTTATATAAGGATATATGTGTACATAATAGAAAAAAACAGAATTCGTGAATATTATATGAAATAAATATGAATTTGTCATTTACAGTGATTCATCTTTTAGGGAATTACACGTCTATTAAAGGTCATAGAATATTTAAAACCTAGTTTTATGCACTGGTTAATGAATACTAACTATGGTATACTATGTTGAGAACGCAAGTGGTCAGTCAACAATTGTAAGTAAGTTAACAATTGGGTTAATCCCCAGGAAAATTAAACACATGCCGAAAGTTTATGTTGGATCAGCTTACATGACTTCCACGTGCAGCTAAGAAAAACTTATTTTCTCACCTTAGGGTCTTAATATTCTACTGTTGGTGTTTTGCTTTTTAAAAGAATAATCATTTTTTAAATTATTGTAGTTCAAGAGTTGATGCATGCTGGGGTGTTGGAAGATATATATATAAGATTGCTTTGTTAATAGAGCAAAATGTAGTTTCATATTCAAAATTATATTTCATTTCAACAATTATTGTACATAAAAGCTTATTTAATGACATGCCAAAGTAATGACTGATGGAAAATTCTTTCACTAAAAATAATATACAAAATAAAAGCTATAAACACTACTTTTACCAATATGCATTTTATCAAATTTCATTGATTATCTATAAGAAACTATATATATTGAAGGTTTTATAGTAACAATAGAAGATGTTTTAATATAATGAAGAATATTTCATACTTTCTATATGTGCATAATAATTGGTGCTAAAATTAAGGGTTTTATAAATATATATATATATATATATATATATATATATAAAATGTTTATTATGCATAGTAAATGCGTTAAATATGTATTTAAAGAGTTCGCATAATTAGCAAGGTTTATAATAAACATGGAAGTAAATCCTTATCGGAATCATGGGATTGTATAATATAAACAAACTTCAGTCTGAAGTTGTGATTTGCCTAATGAATTAAAATATTAGTTACACGTAAGAGTTTTTCAGTAACCATTTATAAGTTTAACAATTATTCTTCCTTCAATCAAAACACACACAAAAAGAGTTAAAATAAACTTGAATAATAGAATCTCGTATATATAACCATATCAAAACGTCAATGAGAAAACGATATTAATTACTTTAAGCGCCAAATTTCGCAAATAATATGAGAAATAAATTGTTGGCAATTATTTTTTGAATATACTAAAAAAGGAACCCTTAAGTTACAAAAGCTTTTCCAAAAAGAAAAAAAAACGATAGACCTTTTTGTCCAAGCAAGGAAATTTAAATTAAACTACGACAAACAACATAAGTCACATATACATGATACGTCAGAAAAGTTTGATTTTTAAGAAGCACTATTAATGACGGTACGCATAGAGTATGATGCTATTTTGACACAGATGTAGTGGTTCTCCCATGACTTGTTGTAGATTCCCTCCAAAACGTTAAGATTAATTATGAGGAAAGCGTTATTCATGCCATGAATAAGAAATAAAATTATAATAGGAATTTGTAAAAAAAAACCCTGAAATTTGTCAAATAGAATATAACTTTAATGTTTCTCCAATTAGCGGGAGAATTGTTAGTTTCCCTCTCAATAAAGGCCAGTTAATGAGGGTAGGTCGAAAGAATAGTGGAAGCAGTGGAGTGGCTGAAATATTTCCTTCTTAATGACCCCCAGGACCCATCATCACCACACACACACAAGAGGGGTATTATATATATATATATTTATATATATGTACTTCCAACGACTTCAACGTGGGCCGTAAAAAAAGAATAAAGAAACCTCCCACCACACCAACACCTTTCCTAACTGACCCATAGTGATGAAGAATCAATGAACAAAACCCGTCTTAAGCCATGAAAACAAAGATGAGGAACGACTGCCACTACACATAATTAATAATTAGTGTCCATTCAAAAGAAGAAAAGAACTACTACTTCCGTTTAACAATATGACTACTAATTGACAAAAAAAAAGAATGTATATCCATTCAAATGTGCTTTTTAAAATAGTCAATATTTTGTAAGACAAGCTCGCAAGAGATGAATTGCACAATAGGGTGTATCTCTCAAAACGATATATTGTATACATTTAATATGGTTGCACACGTATAAATAGTGAAATTATATAAATATTTTTTCGTGAAATAAGGGCAGTTGCAAAAAAAAAAAAATATATATATATACATGTATATATAATACACATAGAAATACATTCTTAATTAGTATGTACGTGTATGTAGTCATAGAAGGACGAAGAGGAGAAAATGATATATAATTGGCAGTTGAGTGACCCCAAGGGGGTAAAAAAGAAAGAGAGAGAAATAAAAATCTATGTCAGGCTTGAGTCATTAAAACAATTTTAAAATCCGCATAACCTAGTGTGGAGAGAGACCAACGTCTCATTAGAATAGACATCTGTAATGATTGCAAGGAAACGGGGGTTCAAGCCGAGGCTTGATATAATGGCATGTAAGTACAGACTCTGCTTTTCTACAGTGATATCACGTAAAAATGCAAGAGTTTTTTTTTCAAACAAGAGCATAACCAAATCTGAATCAATTATAGAGATATAAAGATATAGATAGAAGATTCCCTTCAATAGCAGAGAAGCATTGTCGTTCAGCTGTATTCTGTGTGTCCAATATAAACAAAGTCATTTGACCTACGTCATCGTAAGCTGATCATAGAGATAGAAAGATTCTATGTTTATATTGGACACTATGACGTGTACCTCTGAGGAATCCAAAAAGCTCTCCATGTCTTAATATCTCTCTATGGAGTCAACACACAAACAAAGTCAAGTTGATGTCACATTCCAGGGCCCCAAATGAACTCTTATTCCTAACTGTCAAGGGACACATCTCAAAATGCGTTGAATTGCCTGCCTCAGCAAGTTTGATAAGAGCCAAAGCTGGCCAGAATTCGATAGCAAGTACAAGATAGTAGTCGCCATGCTATTGCAAGCCCACGGGAGTTGGCAGACAAGTCAACCAGACTCTTTTGTACATATCTTCTTCTCCAATTGAAAGAAAGACATGATTCGGAGTCATGATGACAACAACAGCAAGCAAGCTTAGTTCCAATCAACTTGCAACAAGTCCTAATGAAAAGCTTTGAAAACAGGTACTTGGATGAATGAAATAGGAATTGAATCACGGCCCTCTGCAGTCAGTCCAGCCAGTTCATCAAGCCTGATCTTCACTCTTCTCAACACACTCCTAGACTTGCATTTGAGAACCTAAAGAACTGCCTGGGATCGTAAAGGGAATAATAATATGAAGAATCTTACATCCGTGTTCCTGGATGGACGGCTCCTATGTCAAGGTAGAGATCATGTTGGTGTCCTCCTTGAGATCTTCCTCGTCTTATGTATGTATATATCTATTATTCTCTATACGATCGAAACAAGTGTAAATAATTCACAATAAACGGGTGTTGAAGGTGTTGAGGAGAGCTGGAAGAAGTGAGGGAACTCTGCACAGGCCCTGATCTGTTGAAGCACTGCCCACATAAGCACCTAGAATGAGCTGACTCCCAGGCAAGATGGAAAGGAAGAGAGAGAGCGCCCGCATGGAGACTCATAGTCGGGCGAGCCTAGAAGCAAGAAAAGGAGAGAAGGACACACACACATACAAACAGATAAAGAGAGATGAACTTGTTATGGTGGACGTAGAAAGATGTGTTGTTTTTATTTCTTTGCAAGAGCAAGGGCTGGCCTTCTTGGACAATAATAATAAAGTACTTGCTTAGGCAGAAGCGGCAGTAATCTTCTGCCTCAAAATCTCTTTCTCTCTTTATCTTCTGCACAAGCAGGTGATTTTTTAAAGTTCAGTATTACTACAAGTAACATTATCTCTGCAGACATGGTAACTAATAATAATAGGCTTCTTCTTTTTTCTCCTTTTCACACGCCTCTGTGACGTAATTTGCACATATTTAAATTCCCCGCGGTTTTTCTTTTCCATCATTATTTTGAGGATCGTTTACTTACAGGTGTGTAAGCGTTGTCTGAGGAAAGAAAAAGTGAAAAAGGAAGTCCCCTCGCTTTAAACGTCTTTTTCATGCGTTAACACAGTCATAGGTCCCGACTCAATGTGCCGGTTAAGTTAACGGTTGTCAACATGACAGATTTAATAGGCCTTTAATGTATGATTTGGGATAAAATATTTTAAAGGATTTATTGTATTTTATTCTACTCTCTTTTTTGGGGGGTAGAAAACAGAGTATTTTCGAATATTAGCCTATTTGATGTAAAGCGTTAAAGTAAAGTAGCGCATGCAAGGAAAAAGTAAACAAAAAAATTGGCCAAAATTTTGTTATTTTCTTTAACGTTAGATGTCACTCGTCCATGAAATTACGTCACAATCCTATTTACAACCGGTTTAAAGGGATTAACTTTGATGATTTGAAATATATCAATCACTACAACATTGTACGAGATTCCATTCTTTACTTCTATTTGTTACTTTGTTATTATTTTATTAGAGCTCTAGCATCAAAGCGCCCCATACGGACTAAAGAAGAACTAAATTTTTGGCCAATTCCTTTTGGAAAAAAGGAAGAATTTTATTTTATGCATGCGCTACTTGACTTTTAACGCTTTAATTTGATGGGGAGAGCCCCGTTTTAATTTTGAAAAATGATAACTTTTCGGATGATTCCTCAATCCCTGGTAATTATCCACGTTTCCTTGTTAATTAACTTACTTTGGCCTTAATTCGATCCTAAAAGCCTCTTCTATATATAGTAGGGCATAATTATAGAGAGTATAAATGAATTCTGAGAACACCCCACCCTCTAAGGAGACTTAATGAAAAGAAGTTGAGCCTCTCAGTCAATTTAATTTAGGAGTCGTTCAATTATATAAGCTTATTTAAGCCACAAATCTTTTATGTTCCTAGAATTGTAGTATTATTAAAGAAAGGATAGTTGTAAGGCTAGCCATTTACAGAAAAGGGAGAAGTAGCTAATTATATGCGTTTTATATACTTAAAAACCCGCTTGTATCACTCTGGTAAAACCCAGGGGGGGGCAGAACTCATGTAAACAAAGAAGGATATTTCCAATAAAAAAATGTGACGTCATCACAGCTACGATTTGCCTATGTAACTAATACCTCTAGGACAACAAAGCTAAGAACGTAAAGGCTCTCAAAGGAATAACGTCCGGAGGCTCCCTCCCGCCACGAGCCACCCGGGGACGCACAACTTCAGCATCAGGGAGGAAGTGGAAGTCCTGAACACCGCACGGGACTCTGAGGCCTTTGGCTGGTAGCCCGCACGCATCTAGGAGCTCCGGAGCAACGTGGCCGTCCTCTGCAGCTCCGCCTCCGCCGGAGAGCTCCCGGGTTTCAAATTTGTATTTCCTTTTGAAATTAATCACTGTTTTTAAATGTACCTTCGATTTTATTTAATAACAAATAGCTACTGTGACGTCATCTGTGACGTTTCAGTTTTTCTTTTCTAATCAGAGGAATCTAAACATTGCGTTCTGCGCATCTTGTATTATCTATTATCTTTGGGTAAAATCCAAAAAATTAATCAAGATTAAACTTAGTAACGTTGATATATATTCTGAATTGTTTTTTTAAATTTCTTTTAAGGAAGTAGTACACTTTCCATGCCAATAGGTATACTTTAACTAAAAAAAATATTATCAAAAATAGTAATCATTTTCTCCTAAGGAGGGACACTTTGACATATGTATATATATATTGTGATATAGTTCTATTCCCCAATCATCTCTGTGATAGAAGGTCTATCATCGAGTACACAGTTTGATTTAATATTAAAACCTTCATATGTTAATATATCCTCAATCGGTATTTAAATCTATTTTAAGGGTAAAAATTAAATTTTAGTGTTTGTAAAGGAAATATAATATATTTTCAATATTTTGAATTGTGTTACGTGAAATCTATAAATTAATATGGGGTTCGGGCTTAAGAGCTAATTTCACCAATCTTTAAAATAACTGGATGCACTATATATTAAATAATAAAGGGAAATAAAATACTCCTCTCAGGAACTGTTGAAGACATTTTAAGTCTATTTATCATGTAATCTATATAATTTTTTTTAAATTATAGTTTTTAGAGCAAATATAATGTGACAATATTTTTTGTTTACTTTTGAATTAATAATCATATAATGATGGAAGAGCCACAATGCACACCTTACCATCAGATGCCCATAACCTTCATATGAGAGATATCAATCAATGCAAGAAAAGGTAAAGATAAACGTATCCTTAAATTGATGAAATGCTTAAAAATGAAAAAATAATAATAATTAATAATTACTATTAGACTTCTTGACGTTCGCGAAAAAATTATCGTTCGTTGTCGTTCAACAAAATTATCGTTCGTTTGTCGTTCAACAAAAATATCGTTCGTTTGTCGTTCAACAAAAATTATCGTTCGTCGTTTTTAAATTGATCATTCGTCGTTCATCGTTCGTTTGTCGTTCGTCATTCTGTAAAAATTGACCATGTTTTTTTAGAAAGGAATTTTTTCTTGTAATTCTGAAAAAAGTGATGACGTTTTTATAGAAATGAAATTTTCCCCATGAAATGATAAGTCTGTCTTTTTTTGGCGTCGATCGTCAAAAACTTTACAGTTCATCGTTAGCGAACGACAACAAATGAACGATAAATCAACAAGTCTGATAATATAATATTGTATAATACTTAAGATCAATTCCTGCTGCAGAAGCGGAATTACCCCTTTGTGTAGTCGTGTTCATTTACTTTATATATATATATATATATATATATATATATGTGTGTGTGTGTGTGTGTATGCTTTATATAAATGTATCGTTATATTATATTGTAACGCATGCGCGTATAATGTTAAACTGCAAAAAATATTTCAAACTAATCATACAAAAAATATTTTCATGTCAACAATTTGAAACGCCCCTTTTTAGGATGTTAAAGACACAAAGGCAAAATTGAAGAATGATTCACGGAGTTCCAAAACAAATTTGCAGTTATAGTACATAATTTTAATATAGACAAGAAATACTGGGTTCCGACGTTGTGTGTTTTTATGAATAAATCGTATTAAAAAAATATCATATTTTGGAGGGTTTTATGCGCTGGACACGTTGGATTTAATTTATACACCATATGAAGTAATTTTATTTATTTATGCAATCTTGTAAACGACAACCTAAGTTTTAAAATAAAGAAACTCCACTCGACATTGCTTTTAAATAACTAAATCCCCAAAAATCCACATACAATATTTCAAATATTCATTTCATTTAAAAAATATATAAATAGGTATTGACAAAATAGTTTTTTGTTTGTCATTTCTAACATATTAAGCTTTTAGGCCCTATTGGAAAAAGTCACAATATGTTTTAATTACAGTTTCATTGATATTAAGATGTATAAAAGTAATAAATAGAGATAAAATACTGCATTTGAAATATATATATTATTAAATAATTCAGATCACATTGGGATAACTAGAAAAAATCTGTAGCCCAATTGCTTCACGCTCATTCATTTACTAAATTATAATTTTTGTTTTATGGATGTTATTATAGTGTAATATTTATTTGCTAGAGTTTTGATTACTTGTACATACATAAGTAAATATTTTTTTCATCGATCCTTAAAATAGATGTATTAAAACGGTTTCCGTATTTAGTTTGGAAGTTCAAAGGAGATACGTTTACTTTTTACGAATTCGTATTGTGATGAGGGAATAATGTGATTTATACATCAATTGAGTTTGTTGCAACTAATGTATGATACATTTTTAAAAATAATTTTTTATTTGTTAAAAAGGCGATTTTTTTGGACAAATCGAAGCCTTTTTTAGGTATGAGAACCAGTAAGTCAGAAATGTATTGTATGTATTATTATTAATTATGCATTACCATCAAACTTGTTATTTGCTGTGATTGAAGGGACATAAAGTGACCTTTAGAGACAGGTGGTCGCTGATCAAAGTCGGGTTTAATACTACTTATACTTCTGTGGAGTTAATTTTGGCTGGCACATTTGACGAGTGACTGCTAACGAGAGGTTTGTTGTATTCATATTGACACAAGAGAACTGAGGTAGATAAAAAATTAAAATATATTTGTCCTTTTAGTATTTCTTCAAAAATAATTTAGCTTGTTGACTAAAGTATTCAATGTTTGCTTATATAATTTACACAATTACTTTGTCCATTTTAAGAACCACACTGATATCTCATTATATATATTCAACTAATTAATTTATTGGTATTATATGTTTTCCTCTTTTGTTTTTATAGTTTTTTTTTGTCTGAGGACCCAGTTAAATCATTAAGCAAATAATAAATCTCCTATTTACAATCCTATTGTTCTTTTAATCTATATATTATGTTTAAAACGGAATACTTCAAAGAACATTCAGAATCACTAATAAATATTATATATATTTATTGATTTATTTGTGGTTTTTGGTTATTTCTATCTCTTGCACACACATATAAAAACATATGTTACTTAAGGTGGAATTTACATATATATGTAGAGCTTGACTGCGTTTGCGAAAACGTAGTTTTTATAAGGATATAATCCTATAACAGTCATTTTCTTCCTTTTCGGTCTTAGAAATGTGTCAGCATAAAAGAAAAGATGACAGGACACTAAACAGCCATAATTTATGATACAGTAAACATGTCTAGTGTATTGCAAAAGTGTATATATATATATATATATATATTATATGCTATGTTTCGTTGGGATATTCAAAAAACGGCCTAAAACATTTATAAATCATATGCAACAGTACAAATTTAAAAAAATCTATGATTAATATTTAAGATAAAATAATTTCATAATGTGGTCCGTCGAGTCAAAATTACGTAAGACTTAGTTTCTTTTTTTGAAGGACGGATCTATTGTTTTTTTTTTTGCTGAGGCGGACAAAGTGATTGTCCAAAGCGTAATTTATTTGGGGTACCCCTAAAAAAAAGAAGGCTAGTCAAGAAGAAGAAATCGAAGTCAGACATGTAAGAACGGGAACGCGACCTCAAAATGGTGTTTCTGGTCTAACCATGTATATTTGTATGCATGTGGCATATATTATGCTTGTATGTTATCAAGATTGCTCCATTTCATACTAACCGTTTGTGAAATGTTTTGTCAATCAATGCACGTAAATATTGTGTTTTTGCCATCGTAGAGCTTAGCTGTTTGTTTGGGGGAGGGAGGGCGAAGGAGTGCTCTACCAGGTTGCAAAAATACCCCTGACCGTCTATACGTTTCTAATATGTTAAAAATTGTTATTCATAAATAAAAGCCCATACAATCATAACAAATCAGCTGAAGTTCTTTATACTATAAACGACTTGTACTTTTACTCATTTGAGAGTTAGGACGGGAGGAAGGAAAATGATATGATTTTTGGCCAAAAATATCATACAATGTTTTTCCCACAAAACCTTAATAGATACAATCTATATCAAATAAATTTTGGCATCGATGACAATAATTTTAACTAAGTTTGATTCAAAATGACAATCAATCGTTTTATAAGATTCATTAATTGAAAGAAAATCTTCTCCTGCTAATTTCATTGTATTTATTTAATTTTTAATATCACAGCCATCTAGTGCGCTTGCTTATTTGAGATTCATGGTGTATGGATGGAGAGCGGGGTAAAAGTGAGAACTTTTGGTTGATAGTTAAGTGTTACACCAAAAGAACATAATATGTGTTTTATGGCAACTTTTGGCGTCAGGGACTGTAAGTTTTGCTGAGACGGCATCCAACTGAGGATGAACAATTTATCATGAACGATACCACGCATAATACAGGGGAATAATCCTTTCATTCATCAGGATATTATGGAAAATGTAATTTCGCTAATTCAAATAAAAAATATAGACAAAAATTCAAATATAAAATATACGATATGCCTTATGGAATCAATTTATTTTCTGCCTCCTAACTATGTCAAATAAATATACCTATATAGCATAGATATTATTTTTTCTTTATTCTTCTTATACTTATCATCCATGATGTGGATAAAGTTCATTCTTAAGCTGGTTCTATTTTTCATTTTAGCGACAGTGAAGAAAAAAATATTTTCGAATGATAAGAGTAGGCCTTGTGAGACTGGATATAAAAACAATTGGCTTCTATTAGAACCAAAACTTTACTGGCTTCCTCAACCATAAAATGACATTAATCAAGAAACAAATCAGCTTTAACTCTATAAAAGTCCTTAAAATATTTGCATTATTCCTTACCCCATAGAAATGCGATTAATAAAATAAGGCTACTGCATTTTTATAGCTATTTTATGTGTCAATTTTCGGTGTTTATTTTTCCTGGCTATATTTTTTTTAATTGAACAACAATAGATCTTTTATGTGTATAAAACAATGTGGACAATAATGAAGTAGAGATTCTATTTTTTTCTTTGCTCTCTAATTGGCTGTTTGAATTCAGCAGCTGTAAATTAGGCAATAACGTCATAAACTACAATATTATAAACATAAACAAAAGGTTATGCTCTTCATCATACTTTCTTTGCAAGGTGATGGTATAGTTATTTGGTCAATCAATGAGACAGATTAGAAAATGCTATCATCAAACTATCACTTACCTTTTTTTCTTTGACTGCATAACTTAACATTTAACCGGAGAAAAGTGGTAGGAATTATTATTATTATCATTTTTTCCCTATATGGTTGGATAGAATTGCATCCGACAGGATATAATAAGCATTATAGTATTAAAATTAGTCACTCGAACCTAGGATCTTATCATTGAGGTTGACCTAAAATGATCATCCCCTCTTGGGATTCGAACCGGTACCTCCAACATTGAGAGTTTAAGACGCCTTAACACGGCTATCCCACTCCCTTAAAGGAATTCATTTTGCCAAAATTAAAAGATTCTTATAAGGCACAAAGCATTTCATTAAAACAAAGTTTTTGTAGATAAAACAAGATGTTTATCAAATATATAGATGGAACGGGTTTTATAGAAAATGAAGCGTTAATTAATCATTGCAAACATTATTTTTCAAAATGGATCAGGTGGGCGAAAAAATGAGGTAATTTTATGAGTTTTATCAAGGATAGAAAGATCAATGAAGATGATGACTTCTCAATGAGGGGTAAATCACCACTTTAATTTGATTAACTGTAATATATTTCTGGTTGGGATCAGTGACTATAATTATATTTTATATTTTATCGCCTAATAAACGTCCTCTCTTCTATGTATTTTTAAAGGCCTTGATGAAACTGGATTATTTTAGCGCCAATATGTGATATTCAGTACATGTTCTCTTTAACAAATATCCTATGAACCGTAGCAAGAATACATTAATTTTATTACCTCTAAAACTCAATATTTTTTTTTGATAGTCCGCAGACTATAAGCATTTATTTTTCATTTCAAAACAAACACAGAAAAACAAGTAATAAAAATTAGCATAAGATTGAAAACATAAGTAACAAAAAATTAAGATTTTTTAACAATTTAGAATAGTTTTTTGTAAAATTTATCACTGAATCACATAAAATTTCTTTTTTTGCTTTTATTGCATAAATATAAAACTGTGTTTTTGTAATAATTGCGTTGATATGGTCCGCCTCTTCTCCCACGTAGAATGATATGAAGTCGTTCTTGGAGGTTGTAATTTTCCGGTGGCTTTTAATTATTCCTATCGTTTCCTCATAAAACTTGAGGAGTTTTCTACAAGACCATAGAAGGTGTTTCGAAGTTTCGGTGTTCCTCTCTGCAGAAATAACAGTTTTTTCCTTCTCCACTACCGAAGTGTTTCCCAACTTGGAGTGTTCCGCTGAGAACCCTGTACTTGAACCATTTTTCTGCAGAGGTCAATAGAGGGTTTTTAAAGGCTTTAATGCATAATTTAATGTCTCGATCTATCTCCCTCCTGGAGAGGTAATTTAAGAAGGGCGAAAGAGTAGCCTTCGTTCCGCATCTTCTCAAGACTTGTGGGGCCACATTGGAAAAAATTATCCTAAAGGGAGTGACAGGTCTATTTTTAAACTTTGGTGGTCCTTGAATGTGTTTTATTCTATGGAAGATCATCTTCCCTAAAAGCCTGTTTTCAAATTCCATGTCCCCCAAACACGACAACCCTTGGAACGTTGAAAGGTCCTTCCTTAAAGAGGATATTGCATCCATTGCAGGCATTTGCCAACCAAGGTATTCCTCAAACTTGACAATAAGTGGTGTTGCTGCTTCGTCATTTCCTTTAGAAGAGGACACATGAGTGAGGATTTTCTTAAAATTTGAAAATAACCCTTATGGAGGTCTTTTTTTAAGTCTTCTTTTTGGGAGATCAGATATTGTTTTATCATTTTTGCCCAATCCTCTGTACAATCTTTTAACCTTGTAAACCATCGTGAGTTCATGTTTCTCCACATAGACGAAAAATCGAGAACACCAAGACCACCATATCCGTGAGGATTATGTAGTCTTTTATGAGAGAGGTTCTTGTACTTGGAGAGAAGGAAATATTTTTCCTTTAGGGAGTTAACCGTGTCACAGGTTATATGATCGTAAGGAGTGACCTTAAGAAGATGCATTACTTTTGGGAGAATATAAATATTCCAGCTGATTATTTTATTCCCGAATCCAAGATTGAGTGGAGTGAAAAAGGTTATTGCATTCCTTATCCTATTAATAATTTCATTGCAGTTTTTTGATCCAGAGTCGAGTCCGATCCATGTTCCTTAAACTTTTAAACTTTTTGGGTAGATATGGATGGCCAAATCGGAGACAGATGATCATTGTGGGGGCTGAGTACTTCGCATTTTTCTTCGCTTATACAAAGGCCAGAGACTTTGGAGAAATCACTCAAATATTTGAACACACGTGTGAAATTTTGTGTCGTTCGTTGTACATCGCCCGTGGTTAGGATTGTAGTGTCATCTGCATAGGCTTTAACATCTATCCCTTCAATTTTTGATAATTGTCTTAGGAGAGGATCAGTTGCAATGATGAATAACAGGGGAGCGCTCAGATCTCCCTGGAGACAGCCTTTATTTATTTGGTATGTGCATTGTTTGGAACCATAGCCAACGGTGTTTTTGCATTGGAAAGAAGAATGCCAACCAATCTCATCATATAATGACAAACCCCTTGTTGTCTTCTATGTATTTTTAAAGGCCTTGATGAAACTGGATTATTTTAGCGCCAATATGTGATATTCAGTACATGTTCTCTTTAACAAATATCGTATGAACCGTAGCAAGAATACATTAATTTTATTACCTCTAAAACTCAATATTTAATTATAAAATGAGATCTACTCGAGTTCCGTTACCTAAAATTTTACTTCTCTGATTGATTATATTGCTAACAACAAGCCCTTTTAATGTATTTTTGTAATATATATATATATATATATATATACTATGGTCCTCATTTCAAAGCTACTAAAAAGAAGTCTTTTTATACAATAATAAATCATAATAGTGACAAATTTCATTGTGCTTCACCAAAGACTAAGGATTACATAAGGGCCTCAAGCTCTTCGTGACGTAAGGCGATTCAAAGTGTTGCATCAACTCTGGGAGGGACACAGTCACAGAGTTAATGGGGGCTTAACTTAATCTAATACGAACGCTTATTTTCCTCGCATACATCCTGAGCATAGAGATGTTAGGCTATGAATCATTGCTACTACAAAGAGACAGGGAAGTGCGAGAGGACTCTTGCAGTAAGATGACTGACAGAGTTAATTGCCCTGCATATATATATATTCCCTTGACCAGTAGAGGTGCATGAATGAGTCAAATATGAAAATATTCAAAAGTTTTTACTATCATCAAGAGGAACCATTTTCTTTATGCTTTATTACTTTTTATACATTAATGTGGGCCTACATAGATTTTTCTTATTTCTCTCCTAGTTAATGAATATGGATGCTTTTACGCTAGCTCTCGCAAAACCATCCATCAGTATCAATAACAACGAGTTATTTCAAAATCCAAATGTTTTTATTTTCACACTCTTTTTCTTTTCACCTAAAAAACTATAGAGCTATAAAGATATAGAGAGCTGATTCAGAGCTTCAATAGCAGAGAAACAGCGTTCTGTGTTTCTGTGTGTGCAAAATAAACAAAGTAATTTAAACGACGTCATCGTAAGCTGATCTTAGAGATAGAATCTATGAATGATGAAGAGAATAAACTCTCTACAGTAAGCCCTCGATATAACGACCCTCTGTATAACGAACTTCGGATACAACGAACCTCCTGGAGCTGGCTGAACAAGCCTCAGTTATAACGAACTTAACTTCGTTTTATCTGAGGCTACCGAACCTTTTGTGTCCATGACCGAACAAGCCTCAGTTATAACTAGAGAGCGGATTTTTTTTTGATTATTTTGGCAAAAAATGTTTTTGTAATGTGACCCAAAATGAGCAAAAATATTAAAAAATATTGAAAAAATGTTATAAATGTTAATTATGTAGACTCCAAATTTAATTTAATGTTAATTTATTATTTCATAAGACAGTGACATGCAATGATCTCTGCCAAATTTGTCTCGGTGAAGTTTTGTCGACGGTTGGATAAAACATTTTTCAGCCTCAAAAATGATATCTCCACATTTACCGAGGTAATAGGACAGTATTTTAGAATAGCTCCATCCATTGGGCTCATTCCATCTGGAAGAGCAGCTCCAGGTTTGCCTAGCAGCACATCTCGTACCTGTCTCAGTGCTGGCAGGGTAGGATTTTTCTTTACAAAGTAATCGAACTTAATTTCAAAAACCTCTCTGGCGTCACCTGGAATCTTGCGGTTCCTTTCCTCAACATCTTCAAAAATTTCGAGTCCATCTTCAAGTGTAATTTCTGTGGTCTCCAGGCTGGTAATTGAATCTTGCAAAAACGAAAAATAACTTGAAATAAATGTTAAGTCTACTAAGATGCTTTTCATTTAAGAATCCGCTGACTATTGGATATACATTTGACATCATCAAGGTCAAACATATCCACGACTACTTTGACTTGCTCGAAATTCTGACCATACCAAACAGCTCTGCGGATCCAGGTTCCCTATCTGGCAGAGCTGGGATTCGGTATCACCGATTCAGTAGATTTTATTATATATCTACCTAATATCCAGGCTTGTTGATCGGAGTTTTTTCTGATCGGCGATCAATAGCGATATAGCGATATTTGATCGCTGATCGCAGTATCGCAAAAGGTCCTGATCTTTATATCTGTTGATCGTAAGAAAATCACTAAAAAATAGCGACCCGATCAATTTGTATAAAATAACTAAAAAGAAAAAATGTTTGTAATAAGGATTTTTGAGACATACCCTACATTTCTTAAAACTTAACTAGCTGTCACATTAACCAAAATCCATTGTTTATAACTAATATTTGTTTAGAAAACACAAAATACAGACTAATACTAATGGAATAAGCCAGTGTGTGCTATCCTGATATATTTTTTGTCCTAAAATATACAGACACGCGACTATGTAGAAGTCATTGTTTTGGAGCTCATAGGCTATCGGAAACATTTATTCTGGTATCTCCTGTCTTAAAATATGCAGACATAATATGTCAATTGTGGAGCCAGAGTGTTGGAGCTCATAGACCAGTGGTTCCCAAAGTGGGGGTGCGCCCCCTAGGGGGGGGGGGAGGCGCAGAGCAATTGCAGGGGGGGGGGGGGCGGGGAAAACGAATGAATAGAGATATAAATACTGTAGACTAAATATCACTGCTAGAAATTGGACAAAAAACTAAAAAAGGTTGAGTTTTGTATTAATTGCAATGTATGAAATAAACTGCAATGGACTCTGAGAACCAAATGTGTGTATGTCCTTTTTTTTTTGGGGGGGGGGGGGGGCGCAAAAATTTCTTATGTACCCAGGAGAAAAAGTTTGGGAACCATTGTCATAGGCTATGAGAAACAATCATTTTGATATTTTTTTCATAAAATATACAGACAGGCGCCTATGGAGAAGTCGCTATTTTGGAGCTCATAGGCTATGGGAAACAATCATTTCATTGCCATATAAAGTTGAATACTTTTAAAGGTTTGACTGTGTATACATTTAAATTTTTACTTAGAATTAGTATAAAATTGATCGGATCGCTGATCGGAAAAATCCCTGATCGTTATATCGCTATATCGCAAAGAATTTATGATCGCTATTTTTGATCGGATCGCTATTTTTTTCCTGATCGCTCACAAGCCTGCTAATATCGAATAGCGATCGGTGGGATAGATAAGAAAGAAAGATAAATTTATATATGTATCTGCTCTGTGACTTCTTCATATGTATTTAGTTGTTGTTGTATGCTTTTTTACGGAGCTAATATAACTCTAGCCTTTCATGGCTACTAAAAATATATATATATATATATCTATATATACAAACAAATAATTATACAATAATTAAATATTAATTTAAAAGAACATATATATACATATATATTTAATTTTAATAATTAAATTAAACTTAATCCTCTTCAAGGGACACCTTCATAGCCTTCCAACGGGTATGACAGCCTGCTTCACAAAAATCTCATTTACAGATGGAAGATGTGACCTGTCGAGAAGGTCAACCACACGCAACCGATCTGCTCTTTGAACTCCTAACAAGATGCGTTGAGTTCGTTGATGGCAAGTTGCGAATCTTAGCCTGCTTTTGTCATTGTAGGGTTGTGAGTTTTTCAGCAGTGGACGAGAATTTACACTTCTAGTCGCCCATCAGACGTATGAAGTTTCCCAATAACTATGACTCTAGATATCTCGGCCAGCAGTAACCCTCGCGATACCGTGGTGCAGAGCCGGCGGATAACTCCGATTCTTTCCTGACATTCTAAATAATTTTTTCGTGGTGGGGCCCAAATGTCAGGTTCCTGCTAACAGTTACGGATAAACGACCCTAAGGTCTCGTCCACACTTCCACATATACTCAGCTGCATCAGTCGCGATAATTTTTGCCACAATGCTGCTTCAAACTGAGCAATTTGAGAGTATCATTGACGATCCTAGCCATGGTGTTTTGAGTCAGAAGTGGATGGCTAGTGAATGAGCATTTCACCACAAATGGAACATGAAAGGAGTTTTATCTAAACGCCCAATTAATGCATAACTCTTCCGTTTTATTTGGGTAAAACATTGATTGACCAAAAGCCTCATACTTATTGAAAAGGCGTCATAATTTAGGCGTGCATTATTTCCCTCCAAAAATCAACAAAAGAATAGAATGATTGAAAATTATAAATGATGCAAGAGGTGATTAAAATAAGTTCAACAATTTTTCTAAAAGGATCAAAAAGTTTTGATTTAAGGGATATTATGAAGAAAAATGTGTTTTTTCTTAATTTTCCAAAAAAAATGTTTTTATCTGGAAAAAAATGGAAACATGTAAAAAAATATTTTTATGTGATTCACATTTTTTTTCCGTTCTCTAGTAATAACGAACCTAGGTTCGTTATATTGAGGCTACCGAACCTTTTTTTGTCCATGACCGAACAAGCCCCTAATATAACGAACCTAAGTTCGTTATATTTAGGCTACCGAACCCGAATTATGAGCTGCTGCGGATCATGCGGTTTGAATTCATGCGTGAGGTGCAGCAGAGGAAGACGCAGACGAAGATCTCTGACTTCTTCAAGGCTGGCCCCTCCCCAGCCGAGAAGAGGTCTAGTACAGAGTCTGAGACCAGCAGTGTGTCTGCGACTTCGACCTCCTCCACTAATCTGCCAAGTGTGACTAGCGGCTGTTCGTCGTCACTCCTGCAGGATATACCTTACACTCCAGAGCCGCCCTTTAACGAACTTCGGATATAACGACCCTGTCCTCCCCCATATAGTTCGTTATATAGAGGGTTACTGTATATCTTTTTATCTGTATGTTGTGGACACACTGACGTATTTCTCTGACGAATCTTATCAGCTCTCTATATCTTTATATCTCTATGTAAAAAACCCGTGTGGCAATCTTATTGAGAACTTATATACACTTACGTCACTGGATAGAAAGTAACCTTGTTCAAAACGTTTAGGGATTTAAAATTTTCATTATTATTATTAAAAAGTTTGTCTTCACCAAAGCTTGAGCTATATAATAATTACATTGTGGAATCCGTATACAACTGTTTGCCAATGTAGTACAGTATTCCGATAGGGTACGGTACAATTCAGCACCGCCGACTCAGCGCCGCCGATTCAGCACCGCCGATTCAGCACCGCCAATTCAGCGCCGGCCGATTCAGCGCCACCTCAATGACTTTGATTTAAAAAATTCAGACCTTTTCCAAAGAAAGTTATGTTTCCAACAAACAGTACATTGGTCAAACCTGGCACAAGATAATTGTCTTGCAGAAGTATTCAACAACAATGGGGTATTGGGGTTTCAAACCACCTACATTGGTAAAAATACGACTAAAGAAATCCTCAAATGCCATTTTGTGAACCTTGGGCCTTCGGGTTCCGCCAGCCGCAACAATGGGGTATTGGGTTTCAAACCCATCGCAATTTTAAAAATACGAGTAAGGAACCCCTCAAATGCCATTTTATGCACCTGGGCCTTCGGGTTCCGCCAGCCGCAACAATGGGGTATTGGGGTTTCAAACCCATCGCAATTGTAAAAATACGAGTAAGGAACCCTCAAATGCCATTTTATGCACCTTGGGTCTCGGGTTCTGCCAGCCACAACAATGGGGTATGGGGTTTCAACCGAATCGGCAGCGCTGAGTCGGCGGCGCTGAATTGTTCCATTCCCATTCCGATACAGCTCGTAGCATCCTTCAGTTTTACCAATTCCTGTGATCCTCTGATTGTAGATTATGTCTTCTAATCCGAGATCCACCTTATAAAAAGATCTCCGAAAGATCAGAATATCATCTTTATACCCGAAAAATTGAGAATGACTGAAAATGACTTCTGATACTCATTTGGACAGGTCTTTTTCACACTCATAGTAATTATATGCACCATTTACATCGTCCCCAGAAGAATGTTATCAATTGGAACCTATGTATGGCCTTTGATCTCCTCTGAGGGGACATTATTGTCCGAAGCCCCTCCATCAACTCACGTCACATCTAATCTTTAATTGAAGCAAATTATCTTTGGGCGCATCTATAATAATCTATGACATTCCAATTATTCTTCAAACCCCCCAGGAAGCCTTTACCAACACAAACTCCTGCATCTACTATTTAAAACTACAAAATAAAATCTATGGACCTATCAAAGATAGCCTTTAGTTTATGATTAATCATATGAAAATATTTAAAAAAACACGTGAAATGTACTATACAATTTTTTTATTCTGTATCATTGTATACATTTTATATATATATCTTCATTAAAATTAATATTATACAATAAAATATTTTTTATTTAAACAATTATTATAACTTCCTATTTTATATCCTTCTACGGCAAGTCATCTACGGACCAGACACCTCTGCAGCAACCATAGATATGGTAAGGACGTGAAATATGACTTCAGAGTTGTAGTGGGGTCAAACCCGGCCTCTATTATTGGTATTAATCACAGGATTTAACATATGAAGCGCTGAGACTAAGTCATCAGGAGTCCATCATTGTGGCACGTAGTCTTTAATGATTGAGTGGTCAAAGAGCTCATTCAGGGATTGACCATACCGAGTAATATTTGCTTCGATTGAATTAATTGTGGTGATTATCATACTTTTAAGAGCTCAGAACACAAAATAAAATCACGAATTATGTGTCCTGGAGACGTTAAGGACTTCAGAATCCTCCCTGGAGATCCATTTGTTTGTATGTATGTTCCGTTCTGATCTATATTGAAAAATCGTCAGAGAAGCCCTCAGCTGATCACCATGACTTTTGGGGGTGGCTACGACTCTTCCTAGTGACTTTCATCTCGTCTGTCACCTTGATGAAGTGGATTATGTGTCCCAGGAGATGATGCAGTGGTTCAAGGTGAGGGTAGGCTCTGATGGACTTCATCCTGGGGTCATCTCCTCTCACTTGAAGTTTCTTAATGATGGATTAAATGGTACTGGAGAGGTACTTCAGGATGTCTTGTGATCCTCTGAGACAGACGGCTGTTGCTTTGAAGATTGTGAACCGCTTCTTCTCTTCCTGTATGATCACAATATAATATTCCAAATATCCAAAAACTCAACTGAAATGCTAGCCTTCATTTAAAAATTGAGGGGAGATTCAAGATGGCGGATAATATTCAACTCTTAAGAAACACAGGACAGAACAAAAAAACCTAAGTTAGATAATATAAAAGCAAATGGACTTGTAATAACGGACACTAAGCAAAAAAGTTAGCTACATTGTATAAAACAAACAAATAATCGAATATATACATTCTATGACTTAAATCCATATAATGTGTACATTCTATGATTTTAACCCATAGAATGTATACTTTCGATGATTTGAGCTTTAGAATATATACTTCTATGATTTGAGCCATAAAGTGTACATTGTATAGTTTTCTATATTCTATGCAACATATACATATTTAATTTACTGTTGTTATACAAATAAAACCATAACCAAATAATTAATTCAGACATATCATTTAATGCGTATGATTTTTATTTAATGTTAAATATATTTACATGATATCTTATTTCATTTTTGAATTGTTCTTCGGTTGAAGTATAAATTTAGACGAAAAGGTCTATTTTTGTTCATATACACTTCTACTTCAACCTCTTTTGTGTAAGAACTAAAAAAAACAATCTCTTGGTTTGTCTTTGTACTCACGATTTTGACCACAGCAATTGCAATCAAAATTTGTGAGTTAAAATTCACATGTACCAATTTGGAGCATTGTGTCATATCTATATTTAAATTATGTTAGTTAAATAATAAATGTTTATTTTTTATTTAGAAGTATCCATATATCAATAGATCGTTTTAAAAACATATCTAAATTTGAAGTGCCCAATAAAGATCACAATGATAAAAATCATACGGAAATAACTGAAGCTCAAAGCTTTGTCTTTTGTTGATGATTTTGAATTATTTACCACGGGCAAGAGGAGACGTCATAAATTTAAATGGCGTATTTGTTCTTTGTGATCCAATTTTAAATAATACTTAGTCCTATGTAAATTATTCGATAAAATAAATGACACCTTCAATCCTCAAAAAAAGCTCTCAAAACAATTATTTTCCCATGCGTTTAGCTTCTTTTTATGTCATAAATGTATTTACAAATGCCACTTGTTTTATTTCAAAATATGTAATCGATAAATATTTATATATACGAGTATATATATATATATATATATGCTTTTCTGTTTCTCTGCTACATCAAAATATTGATAAATAATTGACGCAAATAGCAAGGTTATTTCTACTTATAAATTGAATTCACCTGCCATAAGAACCCGTGACACATAATATAAGAATGAAAGTCTGAAACCCTAAGTTTGCCACAGGTAAAAAAAATCTATGTCCTCCAAGGTGTGATGTGCGTCCTCTTTGTTCTATTTGAAACCTCGTCTGTAAGGCTTCTATACAGCAACCCATAATTATGTAAGCATTATCAAAAGCCTTTGTTTTCTAAATACTTGTCGCTTATGAACGGAACCTTAAATTTGCATGTTGCTTATAGACAAAGAGACATTTGATTGTGGTTGATTTGTTTATAGTCATTGCAAAAAATTAAGATCATCTTTCAGTTATATGTGCCTCAGTAAAAGCACGTAATTAAGGAATATGTGTAATTATAGAAACACCTGTGGTTGAGTAGAAACCTAATATGGTTTACCATTTTTGGTGAGATCCATAACCTGATGTTCCATTTTAGGTAGATTTGAAGCCCCGAATTCGCCATCAATGAGACATGCAAAATCTGAGGTCCCAGTGATCCTTGGTTTGTAGGATTCGACACATCATTAATTAAAGACTGACTCTTATGAATTCTATTCAAATTGTTATATTATTGTTTGTTATAATAAGAAAATTTTACTATATATGTTCTTAATTGCATCCAAAGCCACCCGGACTGAGAGCAATTCATATGTTTTTTTCATTGTTTTCCACGGAAGATCGAGTAGCATTATGAGTATTGAGTGTTTCACTGGCGTCGAAAATAATAACTGCGTCGTATTTTGTCTAGCTTTTTTATAAGATATGCCTATGGGAAGACAAAAAACGTATGGGAATATTATAATTTTTTATTTCTCATAAGCCAACAAGCCACTTTTTTTACTGTGTGCTATTCTACAATAGTTTATATTTACAAAAAGTTAAGTCCATACGTTAGGATCGAAGTATTTATTTCTGGCGTCGGTCATCATTAGTGTTGTGTCGGTCCCATTTATTTGTCCAGTCCAGTCTTAGGACTGTCGGTCCTTGGGATCGGTACTTAGGACTGTCGGCCTTATATACTTAACTGTGGCCTTTGGAAACCGGATGTCCCAAATATTTACGCATAATCTTTGATTACGCATTCTTACTACAAAATATATATTATAGATAGCAAAGTTATCTGTAAGTCAGTATTATGTCTTCTACATGCCATATCTACTCTCTAATAAAACAAAATAAACAATATTTCTGTTGTTTTCCTAGCACTTAATAAATCAAAATATGATGTTAATAATTTTATTAGTAATTGGATTCAATTTTATGTCTTTTCTTGCTCAAGTGGATTGCATCATCCAATCACAAGTACTAAAATGTTTCAACAATTTGTTCGCTGTAACATGATACCACTTTGTTGAGGCCAGTTTGTGATATAGTTTTCCCTAAGCGACTACAGGACAAACCATTATTCTATTATATAATTTCAAAATATATTATTCAAAACATTCAAGGATTTCCCTTTTTGCAAAGCAACGACTCCAATATCCACACTTTGAGATCTTAAATCTTACAAATGCAAAGTTCATTCAAATTAATAATTCAAGGAGTGTGCTCTAAGACATTCAGTCCATGCATTACTTCTCCTTCTTAAAAAAATATAATATTCATACCTGATTTGTGTAACTTAGGACTTTGTTTTGTTAGGGATTCAAGTCAGGGACGGGACATAAAAATGGTGATGTGGTGCAAGGGCACATCTCGTCAACGAACGGAATAAAATGCATGCTTGGTGTAGGATATCTTACTCTTCTATCATGTGAATTCAATATGAAGGAGGCCCCGATGGTAATAACTAACTTTCATAGTAATACGGAATGATGAAAAAAAGTTTAAAATATAAATATTTTAACAATTTTTCTTCATTTAATTTATGTCCATTTGAGATATATAAGAATAGCATTGCTTAAAATTGGATTCCATAGATCACAGTTATGTAGAGTATCCAAACCCAACGAACCATAGAGATATAAAGATATAGAGAGCTTATTGGATTCGTCAGAGAAATACTCATTGTGTCAAGAATATAGAGATAAAAGATATAGAGAGTTTATTCCTTTCATCTGTATTTGTGTGTTCATATAAACAAAGTAATTTGATCTACTGCGTCATCGTAAGCTGATCATAGAGATAGAATCTATCTCTATGATCAGCTTACGATGACGTAGTACAAATTACTTTGTTTATATTGGACACACAGAATACAGCTGAACGTTGTTTCTCTGGTACTGAAGGGAATCAGCTCTCTATATCTTTATATCTCTATGGAATGAACCCTCAAAGTTCTCAGACATAACTCATAAATACAACAATTATGGCTGTTTAGGCGTATCAAATCTACCTCTAACGGAACAACGGGACGTCATACTTATGTTATATCAGGGTTAAAAACCACAAGAAGAACATGATTTTACTCTAACAAATATTCCGGACAGGGTTCAAAATTATATCCAATGTTTATATTGCAGGAATTTTAAAGAAAGTATACTCATGTGTTAAAAAAGGCGGTAAAATTTGAAAAGTAATTCTTGACAATTAACAAGTATTATTTGACAAACTAAGAGAAGTCTTTTTTTACATAAGTCCTCAATAAATTAAAAATCAAAAACATTATTACGTTTCGCAATCTAGAGTAACTTTAGCCTCGAATGAAATATTTTTTATTTAATATAACATTTTCCTTACGACATCATACCAATCATAGAGTTCAAAGTTATATGTAATTTTTTAATCTTTGTAAGTGCTTTGTAAGTAACATTATCTCTTCAAAAAACAAACGAGTGTTTCTTCTTCTTGTCAAAAAGTAATTAAACATTAACATACTACTAAATGAATTGCATGTCCTTTAGCTTTATGAAAATATTGTTGTTCGAGCAAATTGAGAAAAAGGTTTTATAGTATTTTTGTTAAATAAGGGATAAAATACTTTTAATGGAAAAAATATCATGTCTATAGAGAATAGATGATGGATCTTTTTTTAAATGTGAT
The DNA here is from genome assembly GCA_013387185.1 of Caligus rogercresseyi. Taxonomy (NCBI): domain Eukaryota; kingdom Metazoa; phylum Arthropoda; class Copepoda; order Siphonostomatoida; family Caligidae; genus Caligus; species Caligus rogercresseyi. The sequence continues at coordinate 30,767,551 of CP045891.1, forward strand.
TGGTTGAACGAAAAGGAAACGGAATAATAATACAAGAGCAGGTTGTGTTATTGTACAAAGTATGTCGTATATTTTTACAACTTGCTGTTGATGAGTGAACATCAATTCAGAAAGAAGAAGCTCATCCTATAAAATACTAATGATCTCTTTTTCATGGACCCATGACGTCATTGGCTAATACTTCAAATGGACTCCTCCACTTCCACCTATGCATATTTGCATTGAATAATGCAAATAGATCATAACTGTCGATAGATGGATCATTACTCTGACTATCGAACGTAGAAAAAAAAACAGGGAGCGTGATAGTCTCTTCTTCATTACATCATTGTCGAATCCTTTGATTGGACTCCTTCAATTCACTCAATCAATAAAGACAAATCTGTTTTAGGCTTGATCATATCTCTCGATAAATAGATAATCACACTGACCATCGAAGGTAGAAAAAGAAAGGGAACCGTGCTATTAAATGAAGAAAAAAATGTTTATGTGTAAGTTTGACAGAACATTTTTTTCTTTATGCTCCATAAATGAAAAGGAAAGAGGTAGGCAGAGTTGACATGACGTCAGAGCGAGTATATACTAAGTATGACATAACACATAAATAGAAAGATGGAGAAAATATTGTTCCATCCAACTCATCCTTATATATAAGTTTGTATCATAAGGTCTGGGCAATACAAAAACAAACATGTAATCCTAGCAGTATAACTACTCAATGACGTCACTGGAGAACGAATATATATATATATATATATATCGTTCTTCAGTGACGACATTGAGTAGTTATACTGCTAGAATTAAATGGTTGTTTTTGTATTGCCCAGACCTTATGATACAGACCTGGGATCAATCCCACCTCACCAGAGCTCAATCCATAAACGACCTATTAACACATATATGACCTTTTCATATTTATCACATATTTTTTTACAAATTTTTGAGGACTTATTTTTAGATAAAAGTCTGAACACAGAAACTATTTATGGACTTTAAAAAAACCTTTTATACAGAATAACATAAACAAATATTGAACATCTTTTCTAAGAAAATAAATGAACTTACTTTTCTCCCAGAATACATATTTTTCTATTTGTTTCGCATTTTTGTTTGCTTAGCTTTCCACCTGTTTAGGTATTTTTTTTGCATATTTCTGGATATATATATATATGACAATATTTTTCTTGCAAACTCCTACCGCCCAGCTAATCACGTTCTAAAAGTGCTCATTTAGTTCTTTTTTTGCCTATAAGATTCGATAGAATTGCATCCGACTGAATATAAAATAAACATATAGCATTAAAACTAGTCACCTAAACCTAGGATCGTATCAATGAGGTAGACCAAAAATGACCATCCCCTCTCGGGATTCGATCTTGCGCCCCCAACATTAGAGTTGAACACGCCTTCGCACTGAGCTTTCGCAATCCCTTATTTTTTCTCGATAGAATTGCATCTGACAGGATATAAATAAGCATATTAGCGTGTAAAATAATCTATCGAACCTATGATCTTAACAATGAGGTACAACTAAAAATGACCATCACCTCTAGTTCTTCGTTTTTGTTTTGTATCGGCGGTTATTTTCAAATGAGTATTTTCCTTTCATAACTAAAGTTTTGGATGACCCTTCATTTAAACAAGAGCCATGCGGAACTCAAGGTAGAGAAGAAGAAAGAACCAAGAAAGTATTACATCTGCAACCATTTTATATATGTATAAATATCTTCATAATATGTTAATGGGAGTGAATGCAGTAGCGGCTATTTTTGGGCAATTGACGGAAGTAAATTGGGAGGCACGCAAAACAACACAGGAATGCTTGCATTGCCTTGTAATCAAACTCACAAGACGAACAAACAGGCATTATGTTGATTACTACCCAATGGCCCATAAGAATTGATATTATTGTTATTATATTTTATCTATTATTCTGTCATGACTCAAAATAATGCAACCAACAAATTATATATATGTTTGAAGCAATTGTAATGAAGAGGGATGTACATACAAAGGTCCCCACAATACAGAGGGCTTGTCAAAGACCATCTTGAGGCATATCGCTGTTAGATTAATACTACATTTACTCAAACTAGTTACTGTAAGAGAGGCACGTGTAGGTTATTGCAATTTATATAGAATAATATGTAGGTATGCTTCATGTTTCCATAGATAGATAACCGTATGTAATCGTATTATCCTTTTTACCTCATTAAATATATAAGCTTTTCTTTCTGCTTGCCGGTGATCTTAATGAAGTCACACTGGCAAGCGAAAATTCATTTCCAAGATAGTGAAACGATTATGATTTTGACTTCATCAAAAACTCCATCAATCAATAAAGAAAATCTGTTTTAGGTTTGATCATCGATAAATAGATAATCACACTGACCATCGAAGGTAGAAAAAGAAAGAGAACCGTGCAATTAAATGAAAAAAAGTTTATAGTGAGAACAATCTTTTCTTTATGCTCCAAACAAGGTGTAGGCACAGTTGACATGACGTATATTTTTTCTTCACACATGCCGGTGATTTTTTATGATGTCACACCGGCATGCGAAAATCCAGCTCTCTGACAATATGGACATGCCTTGTATACCAAAATACCTTGGGCTATTGTGTTTTTTTTTCTTCTAGGAGCCATTTCATCCCTTCATTTATATGTAATCTTATTTATTTAACTCCATTATATACCCAAATTATACATTTACTTTTGAGAAACGACAACACTTACACATATTTAATCTCTGACGACACAATCAGTAGTTCTCTAACCGCGAACCCCATGTACTGACATATGTTTTGGTGGTCCTATAAACCTGAATCATCCTTGGTAATGACAGGTTATACTGGGTTAATTGCTACTCGATTTTATAGTTTTAGTTATGCGCTTTTACTATTGTATCTACAATATTCAACTGCTGGGTATATATTTAAAAATGATAATATCAAAATTATATAGTTTAAATGAATTGTATGGTATTAAATGTGGATTTAAAAACCAAAGAAATAGCTATTTTTTACAAAGAAAAAATGAGTAAATCAATATGAGCTAAAATACGTCTCCTGATGTCCCATATAATAAATTATGTTAAGTTCATCTTATGAAATGTACCGACTAAATCCCAGATTTGAATTTTTACTTTCCCAGGCCCATTAATTTTATGAGAGTCCCCATCAAAAGGATTATAATATATATATATATATATATATATATATATATGCAGTAAAGCAAAGCAAACACATTATACGTATATTTTAAGTACGACCGCTATAAATCATTTTCTAATGGCTGTGATTGCGGGAAACTTAAGTAAAATATATATGAAGAACCATTTTATGTCTCATTTAAATGGAGACAAGTATTATATTTAATTCAAATCTAAACTATTATATACCTTTAAGTTGTTATTTAATGGGACAAAAAAATATTATGTGATACTTTAGAGTACTTCATACTATATATATAATTAATTTTTTTAGGGAGTGCGATAGCCGTGTACGTTAAGGCGTACGCAGGTTCGAATACTCCCGAGAGGGGATGGCCACTTTACACTATAATGCTCATTATATCCTGTCGGATGCAATTCTGTAGAGCCCTATAGACAAAAAAAATACTGTTTACCGGTGCTTTGCTCGATACAAATAGGTATAAAAATCAATATATAGCTTTGATAATGTCACTGAACGTGGCTATAAATAAATATCTCAAATAAAGTAATTAAATGCTTGATAACCATACTTATATTAAATCAACGGAAAATTACAAAAGTGGGTCTCCGCCTACCGTTGATATCATTTACGTAACGGATACTATATAAATAAATAACTTGACATTTTAGGAAATGAGGATTCCATTGTGATTTTAAGAGTCGTCATCAATTACATATAAAATATGTAGAGTTTATTTGAAGAAAACACATGATTTGCTTTCAATCAAATGAAAGATGCCAAAAACAAAGAGATCGTCTGTATCCATTCTGGGATAAGCAAATGGGGATAAAACACAGGAATTGAAATCACACAATCTTTTACTTAGTATTAATTAGTTTTTATGGGGATCCATCAAGAGTTGACTGATGCTTCAAATATTACTGTGTTATTGTATGGGATAAGTTCTCCATGTTTTTATATTTCTACGGTCCACATCCATGTATCTTGCAACACGATGAAACTTTTAAAATCATTGTGCTTTTTTACATTAATTAGCCATCTTTTTTTGTTTATTATCGAGTAGTCTTTCAGGAAGTGCCTGTATTGATACATTTCTAGAAGTCATTCCTCCTAAGCACTCAACATGGGCGTATGACTAAGAGATGCTATTCTAATTGAATATTTGAGACCCATAAATATTTTTTATACTTATGATCAAATGCATTTTGCCTTAGGATCTTTCTATAACCAATATTTAGATAGCTTAGACCAACCGAACTATGCCGTTTCTGCGAAAATATTAGAAGAAGCAGTAAATGTAGTATATTTTTTCGCAGCCATCAATTTAGCAAAACAAAAATCAAAGAAGAAGTCTGCTATTTCTCTTCTTAATAAAAATAAAGCTTTATTTAGAAATTCCGTAAAATAAAATAAATGTAAATCCATTGAATTTAGGCCCCAATGTTTTGTTAACAGGGATTCGTATTGCTATGACGTCAAAGACCTTTCAAATAAATGAAAGCTGGTATCTATGTATATATATATATAGCACTTTATTTTATTTTAACAATGACCCTAAAGTACTATTTGTTTAATAATTATCGTTGGCCACACTTTGGAAAGTTTTAATGTACAAGTACACACAAAGAGTGATTACTTTTGGTCCGTAGTGTGATAAAACAATTGATTGACTAAACATGGTTCATTAGAGAATATAAAGTGCCGAAATAACATTTATTTATGCCACATAATGTAGTCCAAACCCTACTATTGTATACTTAATTATAATCTAGACACTGTTTTGTTACAAAATTAAGAGTAATTAATAGTTGACATTATTTTTCTTCAATGCAACAAGAGATCTTATATATATTATACTACGTTTGTAACTCATTCATTTCACCAAATAAAAGCACTATTAAATAAATAAGTATAAAATGTGTCATAACATTTTTCCTCATAAATTATTAATTAGTGTCAGCTGTAACCAACTTGGGCTAATGAGTATCATTTGTCAGGAGAGATGTCTCTTTGGCTCTTGCTACAAGCTGTTAGTCATGATTAAAGTATGTTATTGTTTATGCATCGGCCTTTCCCTTTGCTCAATATATTAAGTGAAACATTATTTCATAATTATTTTAATATAATAGATTTTAATTCCTTTGGAGTTTGGGAAATAAATAATTTCTTTTACTCGCATGTACTTGGATTTTACTCTCGAAGAGAATGGACTTATAAGGTCGATATTGTATCAGTCAAAGGAATGACATATTTTACGTCTCTTCTACTTTTATATATTTTTTTTGTTTGTTTGAGGTAAGATCCAAGAGCACGAATTGAGGTTGAGTCTTCATCCGGAATGGAATACACGATCTTAGACCATACCCTGGAACAAACAATTACTCTACCCAATCTATTGTATCATTCTATCTCATTAAACCGTCAGGTAACCAATGTTACAATTTTTAAGAGTGGTTGGAATCTGCTTTAGATGCTTAAAATATTTTGGTTTGATTGACTGGTAGAATGCCGTCCAAGTCCTGACCTACACCCCGTCCAACTATAACATGGTATTACTATGGGAGTTAATGTTTACCCGGTACGCTTCTATATAAACTCGTGTATATTTGTAGTGTTTTTAAAACGTACCTTTTTATTTGACTATCAATGTTGATTAAATATAGACACTGGGTCACCTCATCTCTCAGCAACACTCAATGTCCTTATTCGCCAGTACAAGAAATACAAGAACACCAAAAACGAACGCTAATAGATTGATCTTATTTATTATCTTCTTTTTTTGCATTAAGAATTTATTACTTTAGATTTTTCTTGAATATTTGCTATATTTTATGCCTTTTGTATTTAATATTGTGTTAGTTGTATTTTGTATATATATCAAGAATGTAAAGTTTAGATTTTTAAGGTCTTAAGAAGGAAATTAATTTTAAACTAAAATGTTTATTTATGTTATTCCTACACAAATTTCTTTTTTAATTATTTTACATTATATGATGTATTATTTTTATTCAATAAAGACCGTTCTTATGAGAAAAAAATATATAGACATGGGCCAACAACTAGACTATTTCAGCATATTGACACATATTTAATTCAGCTTGGACATATTAACTTTGCAGCTTTGATTAGTTTTTTTACTGAACCATTTGAATTTCTGCAGTTTCTAAAGCTTGTGTATCAATTTTTTTACATGGGTTCTTTACGTGATTTTTACAATGTTGTAACTCTATATTTTATAGTTTATTTGTTTTTCTTATATTTTTTTGTAAATTCTGAATTACAGTTACGCCTGTTGGCCAAGAAAAAAATATAGGTCATGGAATTATGCTTTTGAAGTTACTAAGTTCTACCTTTCTCAATCTGCACGACATCTCCATACTTTGAAAAAGGTGCTACGATTTTACAAAAAAAAATCTACTCCAAGGACAATGAACACCGCAAGGCAAAAATTAAAAAAATAATAATTTGACTTAAATGTTTGTTTTTGCGTATTGTATATCTTTGTTTTTTTTAGATATTGTTAGTTATTTAGATTTGTATGTATTTGTACAGATATTTTGGCCTTTTAGTAGAAAATTTATTATAAACTATAATGTTTATTGTTGTTGTAAAACTTAAAATTTTCTATCACTCTTTTAGTTGCGTAATTTGTTTTTATGTGACTAAAAAGGCTTGCTGCAGAGAAAAAAAATATAAGGAATGGTCCTTCAAATCAATAATAAACCCATCGCATGTTTTGTTCATGCACATCTACTATTAAGCTCACTGTAAATGTAGTTCAAAATTCTTGCTTCATTTATATCTTATTCATAAATCTGAGCCAGTGCAGTTTTTTTTACTACAGCTAATCAGGAGTAACATACGATAAATCACCTTAAAAACATAATACGATAACATTTTTGCTTTTTCTACTAATGGTATTAGATGAAAATGCATCCAGGGCTGTTATATATATGATTTATAGGTTTTTAGCTATATATTGGAGGCAGAACTTATAATCATATTAATATTTTATTTTTATGCCAATTATAATACATACATACATACGAGATGAACATCTGACAAGATTAGCCTTCGTTTACATATACAATCACTTCAAATTTGGTTGATTTTGGTCATAATCTTCTTTTTAGAAATAAAAATATGGCAAATTATTCATGAAAATAACGTGGTTTTTTTGTTGCAAAAAAAAAAGAATCAAAAATATTATAAATATTAAATAAAAGATAGATGGACTCACATCTAATAAAACTGTGGGGGCTATGTAAAAAAATGATTAGAAAAGGCATAAAGTTCTTATGAAAATGAACAATGACGTCATCCCTTTCTTTTGCCAGCGTAAAATAAATTTTATTTTATTTTCTAAAACAAACTTTCTATGACTTGATCAAAATATCATTTTTGCTTTTCAAAAACGCTTCCTGTCCATTTTTATTTTAACCAATGGATATATTGGCATATAATTACGAATCAATGTACAAAGTTGATTAAATATCATATCGATATAAAATAGGTATTACTGGATATATTAGAATAGTAATCAATGGCTGAGGCTGTCAGATGACACTTGATCTATATTACCAAATCATTCACAATAGTGTATGTACTTAAAAGTATCCGTCAATGAAATATTAATACTGTTATATGGTATGAAGGGAGCTTTTATATTGCAATATAAATGACATTATATCAAAGCAAACACCTAAAAAATTTCAAAAAACAGCTCCCAATAAGACATATATAAGTTTTAAACAGGAAAAAAAATGTTGATTTTTTTTTTTTTTTTTTTTTCATAGGTCTGATCGAATTGCATCCGATAGGATATGAATAAGCATTATAGATGTTAATCTATCGAACCTAGGAGCTTATCAATGAGGTAGACAAAACCATACCCTCTCGGATCGATGATGAGAGTTGAACAGCCTTAGCACGACATATTTTTTAAGTTTATTACTCTACCTACCACAAATATAGGAGATGAAGAGTGAGAGCATTTGCTAGCTGGACCAGGTCGTTATTTAGTTTATCAAAGTGTCTTAATGTTGGATTGCATTTCGGGGGTGCAATAAGCATAGACATCTTTAAATGATAAAAAGGGGAGAGCTCGTTCCCTCAGTGGATGCGTGCTCTACTCTCATGTTTTTGGTCAAACTCATTAAATGGATCTTAGGCTTTATAGACTAATTTACTATTGCTTATTCAATCCACACACATGCAATTTATTGAACTAAAAAGGCAACCAAAACAGAATACTGTGATAAGATTTTACACATTATTTTTGAAATTAATATTTTTATCGGTTATTTAAGTGTATTTTTATTGTTGAGATGAAATTCTGCACTGGGTGGCATTGATTTTCAATGATAGCGTTTATTTTAACACTATAATGCGTATTTATATCGGCCATTATATCGAATGAAACAGGCGTCGTAAATATATATATATATATATATATATATATATATATATATATATATATATATATAATATATATATATATTTATATATTGTATATATAAGTATAGTTTCTTGGTCCTGTTATAATCTATGTTAAAAATGAATTAATTCAAAAAGTATTATTCCTGAATCTCTTAAATATAATATGTGAATGAAGTTCACCTGTTTCATAATTTTTTCAAATAAACAATAAAATTGTCTCTAATGACGCATCACTTTATTAAAAAAGAATATAAAATCATGATGTTCTTTAACTTATTCATGATAATATTATTAGATGCATTCCTGTGTAAGACGTTATTCCTTATCTTCTAGGACAAAACACCTATGGTGAACCTCCAACCATTTTAATCAATAAAACAGAATCTTCTCAGACATACCCCCCCCCCCCTCATTATGGAATGTCATTCAGCAGAAAGAGGGGCTTTTTATTCAACTTTATAGAATACTTAATATTAATGAATATATTTAATGTAGTGGTGCCTTTGGTCATGCTTTTTATGTTGTTGTTTGATGAATAATAAAATTTTAAACTGATTGATTTCAAAATATGTAAGAATTCGATTTAATAAACTGTTTTATATGTAAGCAGGCTTGTGGGCGTTCGCAACCTTAGCGGTTGTCCGTTCGCCCGTTCGATCGATTGAAAAAAATGTTCAGGCGTTTGTCCGTTCAATTTTCAGCATTCGTCCGTTCCATTAGTTTATAAAAATGTCCTCAGTTTTATCCCAGAATCACTCGCAGTAATTTCAATTGCACTTATTTTTGTAAAAAAAATGTCCTCACTTTGTTTTCTGAAGTGACATAAGAAATATTAATTGAACTTATTTTATAAAAAACGTCCACACTTTGGAAAATAATATAAATTGAACGGACGAACGCTAATTTAAAAAAATCCCTTCGTCTGTTTATTTATTCTGTTCAGGCGTTCTATTTGAACGAGAGTTCTCGAGCAGCGTTCGTTTTTCCGTTCAATCCATAATCCTGTATATAAGTTTATTTAGGTCATTGTTGTACCTATCATGTTTGAGCTCATGTATTTCTATACTTGATATAAAGAACACCCAAATAATAATAATATTTTCAACATAAAAAATATATTATTAAACATTATAATAGCAGTGCATTGACGAATATTTGTACAAATTAGTTCCCAGGTATACATTGGCCAATTTTTTTTTCCGAATTAAAAAATAATATTTTTTTAATTATTTTTCAAAGAAAAACATATATCAAAATATAAAACATTCACGACATTAGTTTTCAACTGCCATCATAATTGAGTGAGTTATTAAATGTAGCCTTAAATTAAAATAATCTGTTGACCCTATAAAGAGGGATTTTTTACACTGATTGTAACCATACAAATATATATATATATATATATAGATATAATATATATATATATATAAATATATATATATATATATTATATATATATATATATATATTATATATAATATATATATATATATAGGATAACAAAATGGTTGTTCTCACAAACTCAATTACTGACCCTGTTTTCTATATTTTTCTTCGTCTGATAGCCATTTTTTCATTGAATATTAATAGATGGGGTAAGTGGTGTCCATTCAAAGGATTTGCCAATGACGTCATTGATGTAGGCCCATGACGTAGAGACAATTAGTACTTTTAAGGATACATTTCTTCTATCTGAGTATTCGTTGTTGAATCATCAATAGTCGATAGGTAAATGATACTTATATAGCACTATTGCTTTTCATTATTCCTTCTTCCCTTTTGTGTCATCCAATCACATTAAAAAACCTTCGTTTTTTCTTCAGCTTATCAATATAAATAATATATTTTATTGAACTGCAAAATATGGACATAGCAAACTCTGAAAAGGACATATACAGAAGCTTTAAGCTTCTAAACGATTGACACACGACGCCGACCACTGAGGTAAATGATTGATCAACGATAACATTTTTTATATCTAATATGAATGTGGAAGCTATCTACTCTCAATTGTCAAATTTGTTTATCACATCCTTGCAGCCTTATTTTGTTCGCGCTGAAAAAATAATATTTGAGCGGCAAAACACTTCTTTACAGGTTCAAGTATCCATGTATGTATTGAGTTGTACAAAAATAAGACTTATTATTATTATTATAAAAACAATGAAAAGGTACTCCTACAAGAGTCCTTGATCTAAAAAATAAATAAGTAAATCCCCTTCACAAAAAATCCTCTCAGTCCACAACAACCTGTTATTTCTTGGGTTCATAAACAAAGCTCTATTTTTTTATTCTTTGCTCATAAATCATTTTCCTCGTGGGTGCTTAAATGAACTTTTCATAGATCATTATCCCTTAGAGTAGGAAAGGTATTGAGTTGCACAGATCTGGCTCTGGTGATCTGAACTATATATATATATATATATATATATACCTCATTTTGATTAGATGCTCATAGTAGTTTTAATAAGGAATAATTAAACAGAGGAAAAAAGAATTATAAATATTTGTCTCTAATTTGACTTTCTTTATTTTTACCAATAAAATATCCTTTAATAACCATTCAAACTTACAAAAACCAGTTTATAAAATAGAGATTGACATTATGGATTTAAACCCCCACCAATAAATAATATGTCGGTGATTAAAGGAGTAAGAAAGATATATGATGTAATAACATAAAGTGTAGATTACTATGAAGAATGAATCAGTTAATAAAATCAGGAGATAAAATATTTAAAACAAAAATAATTCAAAATAATATCATGTATTGTGGAGCTCATGATGTGAAGTCGAATAGTTTTGGAACCTTGAATTCATTCAGAGCAGGAAAAGCAATTTCCGTTGCTTCAATGGAATATGAATTATTATAAAAACCTATAACGAAACTTTGTGTATGGAATTTAAAAATAATGATATAAATGAGCAGTACGATTATGATAAGACTTTATTTGAATCATGCAATTATATAATTACTTTCAACTACGTACAACATTTTGCCGAAATCTTTGAGTTCTGAAAAACTCCTTTATTGATTTGTCTTTTTGTACATGAATACAGAAAAACATTAAATGAAGTAAGTAAATATGATAAAAGTTTGTTATAGACGTTCAGCTCAATATCATAAATCTATTAACTTTCAATTGCTTCAAAAAGACTCCTAGAATATTCGTTTCAAAAGTGTAAAATAATTTGCTGATAAGTTTTGGATCAAGAATGAGATGACTCTTCGATGTATTTGCTTGCTTAAATCAGTAGTATTAATAAATATTTAAAAAAAGCATTGAATATCATTTTAAAATCATTCCATAAAAATATTCAGTCAAATATATAATTTTGATAGCTTGTAAAGAACTAATACAACAAAATCAATCTTCTTAACATGGTAAAATATTTTGCTGATAACTTGGGTTTGGAACATGATCCCTTGTTCTATTTGTTTAGCTCCTAGATCAGCCCACCACACCGAAATCAATCCGGTATCAGCCGGTAATAAACTGTCTACGAGCTAACTTTTATTGCGAAATACATTAAATGATACCAAAAGTAAAAGGCTCTTAAAAGATACTCCTCCATGGGCTTTTTTCCTTCTATTTTTTGTTTGAATATGCAATAATATAAGAAAATAAGACTGTTGAAAAATATGAATCTTTTAATATTTTTTTGGTGCCAACGTATAGCAAGCTGACCTGTATTAAATCACCTTAAATTGTTATACGCCAATCGTAATTGTCATAAAATATACATGTAAATAAAATATATAGTATAAAACAATAGATATTTTTGCTTCAATCAATTTTATAATGTTTTCCACACATTTTAACATGGGTCGAGGGCTATTATCATTATAAATAATTGGATATCATTATATCGTGAAAAATAATTGTTTGATGGATCTTAATTTTCTTTATGAACAATATATTAATTAATTATTTAAGAAATGGTGAATATTTCAATGGTAGCTTCAAAGTAAAAATGGTAGTTTCTTTGTTTTAGACATGAATTCACATTAAAAAAGAAAATTAAGAAAAAAAAACTTTGAATGACACACACAACTTTTTATTATATATTTAATTGTATTCCATTGAAATCGACCTTAAACCATCAATTTTCGTCAAGAAGATTGAAAACAACAAAATTCTTCAAATATTTGTTATGTTTTTCTTCTTCTTATCTTTTTTTTTACATTAACATATTTATTGTTTTTTATGATTTCTTGCTTTTTACTGATCCATTATAATCCTTTTAAACCCATATTTTCTTTTACTGATTTGATAAGATACCATGGTAATAAAATACTTTTGGCTATAGATCCATGTCGAGATAGCAACTGCAATTTGACGTATATGTTACTATAATAATAATATTATTATTATTTGTGAATATATATTCTTTTCATACCCACAAAAATACTAGTGGATGACAATCAGCTAGTTCATGGAGGTAATATGTATCAATCAATTTATGCATATTTATACCTATGACAACAAAACAAAAAAAATTGCAGCGTGTTCGTAAGTCGCATAAACAAATGTAGAGAAATTATATGATTAAAAATCTCAGTTGATCTCCACGGGTCATTCAATTCGGATATTTTGAGTTGTACGACACATCAGGGGCACCAAATTCATTTCAGAAGTGTGTATGGGAGGGGCTCAAAGATCCAGCTAATAGAAGGGGTCTTAGGCATCTGTCAGAGTATCATTTTGTATAAAGTTAGAGGGATTGACGTCAAATCCAAACGAGAAATCGAGCTTCTGGGTGTTGGTTTTGACGATCACTTTAGATGCCTATTCATCTCCTAAACCTTGTCAAAATTACTAAACAGTTCTAGGGTAGGCTAGTTCTTTACTTTCTAAAATTAAAAGTAACTTTCTCGTCTGGTAAAAGGACTCGTCATGAACAAAGAGGCATACGCCGAGAATTAATCTTTCCTCTGGCTCTAAGGAGAACGACCCTATCGGTGCAGCCCAAAAAATGATCCAAGTGTCGCAAAACAGTATGGCAAGAGTGATCACGAGATGCAAGAGGGAGAACACAACAGGCTTCAATACTTTTAAGGAACGCCAATCTCACATCCTTCAACCAAACAGTGGTAAAGGCCATTGCCACGGAATTCTACAAGGCGTTGGTACATTAATGATGTAACTTTTGGCAAAGGAATCCGGCATTCGGCGAGTAGGAGGGATCCAATGCCAAAAAACCGCCATAATAACTAGATATAGAGCTGTGGCAATGTTTCGCAATAAAAACCACAACAGACATTTGCATCTGCGACACTTATATTATGGAATATTTTCTCCCCAAAACTCCGATCTGTCCAGAGTCTATGGGAGGCAAGATAAGTTGGTGAAAGACACGCCGCAACAGCTCCCATCCAATCCTTGTTATTTGTTCTTTTATTAGCCATTTTGTACCTATTTTCTAATCTTACTTTTTTAAAGGACTTGATGTAAAGTTTTTTTGCTTAGCTATTTTATATTGTTTAATTTGTGTGTTATAAACTTTCGACCAACTACTATTTTTTTTCTAGCTGAAGAGTTACATCTGTTACATAGTTTCAAACAAATTGGATCACACATACACATAATACATACATCTACCAATCATTTAATAAAAAAAATCATTATAAAACCTCCCTTATTCCAAACCCCTTTTCAAAGCAGCCAAGAGGGCATATTAGCTCAGTAGAACCATCCTCCACCCTCAATCTTGAGGGCGAAGGGTCGACTCCCGCGAGTATAAGGTCAATATAAAAATAATCTAAATGAAAAGATTATCCTATACTCTATTGACTAATTCAAAAGCTACATTGTGGATTAATATACTCATAGTATTGCAATTACAAAAAACCAAGAGCCGCATCGAGATATTTTTCCATAGTCTAGCCTTAGTTGGTCCTGCACAAGATAGACGTGGATCCAATCCTGCTCATTCATTTCCACGCAATGCAGAATAGATCACGTGAAAGAAGTTTATTATACATTTTATAGGGTTAAAAAAGATATATATTTTCGGGAGACATATTTCTTCCAGTCTCACACATATTGTGTGCAACAACAGACCCATCTGATAAATACTTGCGGATCACCTTCTGTGTGAGAAAAAAATGACTCTCTTTTTTCTTGTTGTTTATACAGTCAAAGATTGAGAGGTAAGATTTATTAGAATTACATACATACATATATTGATTTGCATCTGATCAGTAGTGATTTACAGAAGGAGATGAAGAAAAACAGAGGGGTGAACACAGAAGTCCATTCTTTAAGATTTCAAAGAATAAGTGTATATATTTTCCCTTCAGAAATATAAACACAAATTTGTGGGAAGAAGATTGGATCTCTCTCGCAACTTTGCAAGTCGTGCCTCTCAGTACAATACTGGCGTTACGTAAAAGGTTTGTAAAAATGAGTTGTTTTGTAAATAGTCGGTTAGATTATTAAATAACTCAGAACTACTATGTAATGTTTTCTTTGAACCTTTGATAATATAAAAACCATTTAAAATAGTAATTGGTCTTCAGCAAACGGCACAATACATTAATAACATGGTTAGATTCGTAGAAGAATTGAGCAATCGCCTCGCCTCCATATTGATATCTTGAAGTACACCTTCAAATATAAGAAAATGCAATTGTGTATAACTATTTTTTGTCGAATGGGTTCACAGAAATCGCAATATGAAGAATCATCATAGCATTAAAGTGTGTATTTTTTATACATCTGAACAACTTTATTTGAAAACCAGGCTCTTACAATGACATTTATAAAGCAATCCAATTCCCATTCGGATTTACAAAAATATGATAACATTAAAATATTGTAAAATACAAATAGTTAATTAATGAACTTTTTTACATTTTCGGGTCCGATGGAATTGCAGTACCCATTTTAGATATGTATCATTATCCTAGCATTCAAATTGGTTCATAGAAAAAAGAGAATCTTCTATGAAGTTGATCAAATTTTGACCGTCCCTATTTGGGAAGTCAATCCTGTACTCTTGAGCATAAAGAACACGTTGATATTTTTTTATGTGCGCTGGCAGCCAAATGCACTTCTGCAGCCACTAAATCTCCCTTTTGCTCTCATATTATATTTTTTAATATTACAAAAATTAACTTTTTATATGTAAATGAATGGAATAAATATAAAATAAAATATAAGAACACTGTTATTGATCATCAAAACTCGTATGGAGGAGAAAGAGGCTTTAAGTAGAGATAAAAAAATATAATTCTTGCAAGTTTACTAATAAGCATCAGTTTTTTTAGTTGGGAGCTCCCTTTTTATATGTCTTGGAGTGATGATCCAATTATCGTCATGGTTGATGAAACAAACTATATTTTCCACATGTTTGAATATTTCTTTATTCAATTAATATTAATAGAACATGACTCCATTATCAGGATAAGTAAATGTCAATGATCGATGAAAAAATACAATTAGTAAATTGGGAGGATGAGTTCTTTATCTCTCAGTTCCTGATGTTCACTTCTCAAAGGCTGCGAGTAAAGTGATGCTTTATTTCATATAACCAATAGGGTTGTATACTTCCATCTCTTCTTTTCTTTCAACCAATCATATACGAGAGAGGGGTTTGTTATTCTTAGTGTTAAGTTGTACAAAAATGGCGTGGATTCACTTTTCGCGACCATTTACGGTCTATATATTTCGCAAATAGTGGGGTTTCACTGTGTACATATACACATTACAAATGTCCATTGCTCTTCACGAGAGAGAATGCATTTATTTGAATCAATGCCTACTGAGCGGCGGGCCTTCTTTTGCTCCTGAATGAAACAATTTCATGTGCAATTAAGCAATAATCATGACAATGTATGTATATATAAATGAGAGATCATTAACCAAACCAATAAGATATCTGTAAAGAGGAAGAAAAAATAACAACTACAATAACAATAAATCGTTCAATCGCTAAATAAATAAACCTTTCAACATAATTGTATTTGTTAATAATTAAATCTATGTAATTTGTGAGAAATGGAGTGGATGGAAGTATAGATAGATAACTTTACATGAGTCATCTTTGCTCTAAAATGAGACTCTTAATACCAAGTATTTGACTTTTGAGCGTCGTTTCGAATATGAAAAATGTATATTTTAATACAATTTGGGATATTAAATTGGAAAAGGAAAAACTTGTGAATAACTTTATTTTTTACACTTTTAATTAAAACTGTCATTTTGTTGGGTGCACTGGAAAAAAAATATATATTTACCAAAAAATATACTTGCGGATGTTACCCGGCTGTTAGGATTTTCCAACTTGATTAGTCTATGGAATAAATAAAAAAATCATACGATTAATTCTAATGATGTCATCATCGCATGTGATTTTTCATATTAAAATCAGTTCCTTAAAAACACATAATTGGGACTTTATTGTAATTCCTTCTTTTCCGTTACTTAAGGCTGGACATTTAGACATTGTAAAAAGAAGTTATTTTTAAGTCATTTCATAGAGTGCCGATGTTACGTATGATAGCGCTGAATATCGGGTATTTGTTAGGTTGCCATTGGTTGGAGAGAGACAGTGTTAGATAGATCGTAAGTGAAAGTGAGACATCATATGTTGTCATAGAGAATATAAAGTGCTGAATTCACTTATAGTAGCGTTGAATATGAAGCTATTTGTTTGGTCTTTGTTGATGGGAAAAATAGCGTCAGAAAAAACTTAAAAGATAGGGAGGCTTTTTAAGGTTATCGTGGAAAATGGAGAGTGATGTCACATTAATCTCCATGTTGGGCGAAAGATATCATCAGAAAGAAGTTAAGAGAAATTTATTTTTCATATTTTTTTATCATGAAATAGGAATATTTATGTGACATCAATTAGAGAACACGATTATCAATTTTTATTTTTATTATTGGTGAACGCAAGGTTGTATTCTAAATGGTTATTTCCCCCAAAAATAATAGTGGGGAATAACCATAGAGATATTACATTATACCTCTATGGGAATAAACCCATAAAAACAATAACACGCTTTAACAACTCAATGTCATTCACGTAAAATTTGGTCCTACTTTAAAGAAATTCCTTAAAAAGTATTCTTCATTGCTATTTCTTCCATTTTCTATTCCTTAAGGCTGGATATTTAAACCTTATAAAATTAAACTATTTTAAAGTAATTACACAGAGTGAATATAGAGTGCTGAAGATATGTATGATAGTGCTGAATATCAGAGTATTTGTCTTCATATCTTTATCAAGAAAAGTTGATGTGACATCACTCTCCATCTTTAGGCATGATTAAAATTTGATTAGCGCAAGATTGCTTTATAAAAAGTTGTTATTTTCCGCAAACATAAATTTGGGGGGGGGGGGGGGAGAAATAAAACTGAAATAACTTATTTTTAAGTAATTATATGGAAAAAGAATTTTCCGTTAAACCACCTAAAACACGTTTAACCACTTCAAAATCCTCCACAGAAAATTTGGTCAAAATCCAACTTGACAATCTAAAAAAAACGTCAAAAAATGTTTTGGCGAATAAAATAAACATGGCCATGACGATTTTTTCAGGAGTTTACAGGTCCACTAAAACACACCCTGAACTCTCGAAACTATTCATTGAAATTTATTAAAGATCTAACAAATAGTTCGGGAGACATAAGGAAACGAACGAAGGAACGGGTTTTATTAGTAAAGATTATTGATCAACAAACAACATCCTTCTTGACAAAGATTATCATTTTTTAGTTTTCTTTGCCACTCAATACCATAAAAAATCTTTCATAAGCTATTCAATAATTCAACGATTAACCACTCAAAAAGACTTAGGACCTTATTTTTCAATGACAATAATACATATTGATACTTCTTTGAACTCTAGGAAAAACAATATGGAACAATTATATTTGGGCACTTCATTTTATTTATACTTATATATGAATTTGTTTTTGACACACCAAATAAATACATTTATTTAAAGCGCTCCAATTTTAATTCTAATTAAATCATATCCTTGCATTTGCATCTCCACTTTAATACAAATGATAAAAAAAACAATAAAGCAGAGAGAATGTTAGTCAAACTACGAGGGCATTAAGTGTGCAAAAAGATCAGGATATCTATAGAAAACTTTTGTTTAAAGGTATTACTTTATATTACATTTACTCAAAACTTACTTTTTCGATTGTTTTATTGAATATCGACGACAGTACATGAAATTCCACAAAAAATAAGATTGATATTTGTTTTCCAGAAAACAAACTATCGATATATCCTTTATATTGTTGATCTCAATAGTAGTTTAGTAGCCCTTATGTACATTGGCCAAGAAAGGAATTTCTTCCATATCTATATATAATAATTCACCAATCTCTGTCCGTCCGTCGTCTGTACGTCCGCACGCTATCTCCTCACACATTTATGGTCAGATTTGAGCTTTGAAGGTACCTATGAATCCTTGGGTCAAGGTGGACCTAATAAAACACTTTTCTGATTTTACTACCTACCTAGCATTTTATCTCGTTTGTGTGGACCCCTTCGTTCAAGATATTTCAAATCTAAGCACAGATTTGGACTCCTTGGGCCAAGGCCAAAGGTTTTTAAAACTATTTGCAAAGTAATGATACCAGAAATGTGGGAGGAGATAGCGTGGGACATACAGACGGACAGAGATTGGTGAACTTATATCTTTAGATGGTCTTTTAGGTCTTTCATCAAACTAGCTCCAAAACCTACCCATACCCGAAGGGCAAACAAACGCAAAATATGCGAGTATTTTTTTATCAGAGATTCAGGGATATCTTTGCGAGTGCTTGCGTGTGTCCCTTGTATGTAGGGCAAACTCTATTATTTAAGTAGACTCTCAAGTTATACCTATATATATATATATATATATAATTCCCTACCACAGAGCTTTTGCACAACTCATTCAACTCATCCCTTATACGTATGAGCTGCCCAAAGACCATATCCTAAGGACAATTGTTTTTTTTTTTGCTTCATCTGATCCATATACTCGGTCTAATCAATGCACAAGTCTCAAAAGACTACCAATAATTATCTCTCATAAATAATAAATGCCTACGTCGTATGTACTTCGGGTATATATGTACCTCAAATATTTATTGAAAGAATGCTCTCTTCTTCAACGCTAGACTTTTAGCCCCAGACCCCTCTCCTATTTAACGCCTAACGCTCTATAAACAACACTATCTAAGTGCTCCAACTCCTTTAGAAATGTAAATAAATACTTAGTTTATTTTGTAGGTGAGTTGAAAGTAAGTCTTTGTAAGATCTTGATGATTAGTGATTTATTTATAATTTACAAATATTCACAGAACAGATGTTTATTTCCATATATATTTCATATCATTAAACTGAATCTTAAATGTCCTTTTAGGGTAAAATAAAAAAATATTGTGCGTAGGAGAGGTGTTCATTATGGTCCTTAGGAGCTAGTACGCTTATTTACCCTGTTTTTTATAAAAGAAAAAATCTGATTCGTCCTATCAAAATGGAGTTTTTTCGATGAGTAAATATGGAGTCGGATATCACTTGTTAGTAATATCTTAATTGAAAATATTTCACCAAGATTGTAACACATTGAGTGGGGAAAAATAAAAAAATAGGTTTCCCAGAATGTATAACTTGACTCAAATGATGGATTTATGACTTTCTTAATTGTATTCAATCCAATTAATATATAATCTTGAGTTACTATGAATTCGATGAAGAATATATGATACATCTAAAAATTATCAAACGCTGAGCAATGGGAGATCCTGGACACCCAAGTCATCATTACAAATTGTAAGGCGGTATTGTATAGTTGTTGATAGAAAAACACTCTTTTATAGTATAAGAAATTTCTTTATTAAAAACCGTCGAGAGTTTATTATTTACCTCCCAAATTATGTATATCACTGATAGATTAACCTATATATTATCATTTTTAAACGTTTGAAAATAATTTAAAATAAATGGCTAATATACCCCAGCTAATTAATAATATTTAATATCCGCTAAACAAGTAGTATTTAATTTAATATTCCTATATGTCTTATTTATTCAATATGCATATATGCAATTTAAATTGGAAATACAGAAATACCAAGGACCGATAAAACCCAAAAAACCCAGCTAATGTCCAATTTGCTCTATACATAGACATCGGTATGATAAACTTTGTTTTTATAAATATAAAAAATATTCGAACCTAGACTCAGTAAATAATATTACAATTACCATTTGATCCATACAGTGGTCCTAAGTTCTGAAACGATTTTTTTAGGCTAAATTCAAATCAATGTCACTCCATCATTTATTATGATTGAATCTTTAACAAAGACAAATTATCAGAGGTGCGCAACTACCGAATGTAAATCGGTATTCAGTACTACCGACGGTAGATTATCAAATAACGATTATACGATATTCGGTAGAAAACAACCATACCAAATTGCATTGAATACTAGAGTACCGAAAGAGCATTTAATATCGGACAATAAGAGAGAGTAAATGAAAAAAAACAAGTAAATATATAATTCTATAAGCTTAGTATGTATTAAATTTCAATCATATTTAATAAATTATAACAAATTATTTACTTAATTGTGCTTTTGTTATAAATTGTCCGGTATTAAATGTATACAAGAGGTCACAGAGCAGATACATAAATAAATTTATCTCTCTTTCTACCTGCCGTACCAAATATCGATCGATACTGTAGATATATAATAAAATCTACCCAATACCGATTTCGATCGTTAGAAGGTATTCACCGAATCCCCAACCGGCGGTAGATTTTTCTTCCGAATCCCACCTCTGGTTTTGAACAATAGTCTTTAAGGCTATAAAATTAACTAGTCATCGTAACAATTATTTCACGTTGTCATTGACATGTGCCGATTCCAACCGAATCTGATAAACATACAAGTGATGAACGTCTGATTTTTTGTTATTCTAACTTAAAAATACTACAGTGATCATTAGTACCTTTACAAGAATAGCTTGCGTATGCTTCATTGAGAAAGTTGAAGCATAAAATACTATGAATAATACCAAATATGGATAAATTAACAAAGAAAATTTAAAACATCATAGACAGTATTTTTTGCTTAGCTCATCAAATTCAATATGTAACATAACTAACAATAGAGATTCTTTTAACCTTCTGAAGATTTCTGATATGCAATAAAAGAATACCGTTTAATTTAATTTATTTATAAATGTATATTTTTCAAAGCTTATACTCGTGTTATTTATTTTAAAACAACTGTCTACAATATTTTGATTTCAAAGTTATCTATGATTTTAATGTAGTTTATATTTTACAGTTTTATGTTTTATTTGATAACGAAATAATAAAAATATGACCGAGGGGAAATAAAACTATTTGGTGAGTCTAGACTTTATAGAAAAAATATATGTAAATTTAATTGTTCAAAAATGAAAAAAATATTATATAACATTTTTGTAAAATGAGAAATAGTATTAAATTTCTAGCAAAATGTAACAAATAAAAATTAAAAATGGAAGCCATCAAATAAATAAAAACATCAGTTGCGTATGTTGTACTTTAAAATCTCAATATATATCATTACTGAACTTCAGTAAAATCTATCTTTCAGGTGGAGTATTTGCAGTAAATGTACTGTACCCATATGCAAAAAAAAGTTTGTATTTTGTTGCTATCCGTCAAATCCTATCAGATACACGTAGGGGAAATAGTCGGAATACAATTACGTACGTATGTGCATATTTGAATAATTAATCCTGCAAGGCTTCAAATGGAGTTATTTCATTGTTTTGAGATCCTTATTTATATTCAAAGTGTAAAAATATGATGAAATAGTTCATTTGCATAGCGGAAAATCACTTCAAGCTAATGTTTATGGAATAAATCAATCTTTACCTTCATGGTCTTCTACTACGTTTCTAAAATAAATAAAAACAACCCTTAACTCATATAGTCCTCTTTATCACTGTAAGAAATCAAGTTAACTTAAAAAATGTACGCACGCTTTTTTTTAATTTTTAGCTATGTATGATAAAATAAATAATAAAATATATTATAATATAAGCAATAGAGTAGCTGTCTTAGATATTGAAAAATATACTATTGTATTGTCCTTGTTTTAGATAGTACTTATACTTCGTTTGCAATCGAAAGTTAGCTTCGATTGTGCCCCTCCGTCCCTCTGAGTTAAGGGTCATATGACCTAAAATGCCTTCCCTCGCCAACAATTTAGGAGAACAGCGTACGGAGAGATTTAAATATCTGTCGTCTGTAGTCGTATATATCATTTTTATGTAAGGATATTAAAATATTTTAAACAATTAATTGAAAGTCTCATTGTTACTAATAAACATAATAATTAAATATTATTTTGTAATATCTTCACTTATGTTGCAATTTTATTATTATCATGCTTTATTAAGTTGAAAAATAATGCAACTACTCTGGAAAAGAACCCAAATTTCCACAAATCTTCTTTGATATTGTAGGAAACTCTTGAAGACATATCAAGAAACAATGAAATCATCCATTGCCCAGAACGACTTCACATTTTCATATTTTGATCAACGCTATTATTAAAAAAACACGTTCTTAATGTATATGTTATAAAGTATTTTAAGTAGTTCCATATTAAATATTACAAAAATTATAATAAACTGTTAAAGGATCTTTACACATAAAGATTGTTGTATGACAATTTTTTTTTGTTATCTATTTTTTAATTTTAATTATTTGTTTAGTGTTCATGCCCAACAAATGGCTAATAAATTGACCGTCAAAATAAAAAGAATTAACTAGTTGGATTTTTAATATCCTTTTGCTATTGTGATTGTTGAGATTTTTGAGTTTTTACATGTTTATTCATGTAAATAAATTTCTTAATTGTTTCAGTTTAAAGTTTTTACAAATATATATATATATATTTAAAATTATAACAATGGTATGAATAAATATTGAGTTTCCCTCTGTCGGGAGGTGAACCTCTGCCCTCAACATTGAGATTCGAGAAGCTGACAAAATGTTTTATATTTTTGCAATTTATTTGTGAATTATATACTCATCACAATATTACCACCTATGAATGTATCTTACTTCATGTCCCATATTTATACTTCAAAATTAATGTTTGTTTTAAGGCTGACATAGTACAATATTTGGAGTTTAACCTTACCTTGACCTCTTTTGCATAAAAACATTTTTTTGCATGCTCAGAGAAAAACATTCCCATGATTTCACTTAGAAATGAAGTTATTAACATCAAGTAGTTTTTTGAATAGTTTGATAATGTTAAGTAAATGTTTTATGTTAGTTCAATACCATTTCTTTTACGTTGGAGTAATCAATACCACTAGCAATGAAGAAAAACAAAACACTGATTTGTAGAGGAATTAGTTGTGTATATACAGGGCCTAAACTGTGATATTATATTTACGTGTCAAGATAAGTATATTAAAACCATTTTATTGTATTCGGCCACCATTTGATCCAAAATGAAAATTTTGCAGTTTAAAAATCAATTAATTGTAGAAATGTTTTTTTATTTATTCTTTAGTTCCTCCTTTCTAATAAAAATATTAAAAAAGTGTTTTCTTTATATAACTTGGAGGAACACTGACATTATTTCGGATTTTGCACACACTTCCATTTTTTGCTAGATGATCTGCAAATTCATTTCCCGTTATGTCATTATGACCTTTGCACCATTTCATATGGATGCTTCTGTTCTTTTTTTCCTTCAATCAGGACCTTCTTACAGTTCTTCACTACTTCGCTAGTTGTAAGTGGGTTGAGAAAAGCTGCAATCGCTGATTAAGAGTCTATCTAATTAATATATTTTTGAAGATTTTGTTTTGATTAAGGAGATCTTCTACAGATCTTGTAATTGCCACAACTTCAGCTTGAAATACTGATGCCTCTATGTTCAACGATACCATTGAGTGGTGTATTGATATGCCACCCCTAGTAATTGCCCATCCAGACCCAGTATTACTTTGTCATCTTTTGAACCATCTGTTAGATAATGTATTGGGATTGGGGATTTCAAGGCTGTCCACCAAATAAATTGTCCCTTAATGAAGTCACTTTTCATGGTTTGTGATGGCTTTCTCCACAATTTTGTCGCTAGAGAACCTATGTCCATGACGTGTTGGAAGGATGCCAATACCATCCCAAGTGTTCCGCAGGAAATGTCGTGTTCTCCATCTTGATTGTGTTGCTTGCGCTTGGACATATATATCTAGAGGAGTTATACACAGGCTTGTGAGCGATCAGGAAAAAAATAGCGATCCGATCAAAAATAGCGATCAGAAATTCTTTGCGATATAGCGATATAACGATCAGGGATTTTTCCGATCAGCGATCCGATAAATTTAATTGCGATCAACAAAAAAATTAAGTAAAATTTCAATGTTTTTACAGTCAAACCTTTTAAGTATCCATATATATATGGCAATGGAATGATTGTTTCCCATAGCCTATGAGCCCCAAAATAACGACTTCTCCATAGGCGCCTTTCTGTATATCTTAAGACAAAATATCAGAATGATTGTTTCTCATAGCCTATGAGCTCCAGCACTCTGGCTCCACAATTGACCACATGTCTGCATATTTTAAGACAGGAGATGCCAGAATAAATGTTTCCCATAGCCTATGAGCTCCAAAACAATGACTTCTACATAGTTGCCTGTCTGTATATTTTAGGACAAAAAATATATCAGGATAGCACACACTGGCTTTTCCATTAGTATTAGTCTGTATTTTGTGTTTTCTAAACAAATATTGTTGTTGGAATGGATTTTGGTCAATGTGACGGCTAGTTAAGTTTTTAAGAACTGTAGGGTTTGTATCAAAAATCCTTATTACAAACATTTTTCTTTTTTAGTTATTTTATACAAATTGATCGGATCGCTATTTTTTGTGATTTTCTTACGATCAGCGATCAAATATCGCTATATCGCTATTGATCGCCGATCAGAAAAAACTCCGATCAACGAGCCTGGTTATACCCAGTACTGCTTCCATCCCTTCAATAGGTGTTGAGCGAAGTGTATGGGTCATTGACTGAAGTGATTTTCTTTGAACTGAATTTAGGATCTTAATCCTGTTTTTCTTCACAGGAATATAATGTTCCCAAGTAAGGCACCCATATGTGATGACTGGTCTGACCATTGATTCATAAAGCCCTAAGACTTTATCCTGAGTTAAGCCCCATTTTTGGCCTATGATTGCCTTAGACATATTCCATATACGAGCACACTTTGCTGCCCTTTTCTTTGAGATGTTCTGTCCAGGTTAGTCCTTGATCAAAGGTTAAGCCTAGATATTTCATTCGTGGTGAATATTCAATTACTTTACCATCTATTTTTAAGCATGGGAAGTATTTAGACCGGAGTTTGTATGCTTTAGAAAATACTATGGCGTTTGATTTGATTGGATTAAAGTTAAGGCTATTTCTTCTTCCCCACTCAACAACCGTGTTGATTGCCTCTTGCATTGCATTAGCAAGTGTGGTGGGATTTTTTCCACTTACTAGTAATAAGATTCGTCGTCATAACCAACAACTTTGACTGCACCTTTTTTAAACTTCGCCAGTAGGGTGTCCATTATAGTGTTCCAGACTAATGGGGATAACACTCCTCCCTGTGGGCTGTCACACGTTGGATTGATGATGACCTTTTCACTTCTCAACTCGGCTTCAACAGTTCTTGTACTAAGAAGATTTTTATACCATAATCTGATACTCTCTAGAATTCCCAGTCTTTTCATTGCATAGTTCGCAGACAGAAATCTTATGTTATCAAATGCACCTGTGCAGTCAAGACGCGAGAGTATATTGTTTTTGGAATATGGCTTTCTCTATTATGTCTAAGGCTTGTGATAGGGTGTTTCTGTTGATAAGCTCTTGTGTTGGCGTGCTGTGAGTTACGTATAGGGAATATATATATATATATATATATATAATATATATATATTATATATATATTATATATATATATATATTATATATATATATATATATATATATATATACAGGCTTGCACACATTCCACTTTTTTCCATTCCGTTCATCGTTCCGTTCAATTTCTTTCGTTCCGCGTAACGCCGTTCAATTTTACGTTCTGTTCACAGCCCTGTATATTAGGTTGTTCCATAAATAATGTGGTAGGTTAGCTATCTCGAAAAGTTCACACGCTATCTCAAAAATTTCAACAGGAGCGTTCTTATCGCATATTTTTGCATGGGAACAGACTGTATGGCGCCGCTCAGGCTAGTATGTAAGGTCAGTAATCGGGTCATTTCTATCATTCATTCTACTCGCCACTGAAAATGGAGACACCCGACTTTCGCTCCTACTTCTTGATTCGGATCAAGCTCGCCAGGACAGTCAATGAGATCCACGGGGACCTGCACTCTATCTTCCCTGACTCCTGCCCTGGCCTCTCCACCCTCCAGAGATGGCACACTGAGTTCGATAAGGGTGTTTTGCCCCGGAGAAGAAGACCCGTCCTGGACGTCCCTGGGAGACGAAGACAGAGGAGAATTTGGCCCGTGTGAAGCGCCTGGTCGAGGATAACCCCCGGATGACCACTCGACATTTGCTGCAGAGGTGTCCCTACCATCTACAACTGTTTTCAGGCTTCTGACGGAGGATCTAGGGCTCCGAAACCTCCTCAGCGTGCTCGTCCCTCACCAGCTCTCTGAAGCCAACAAGACGCAGCGAGTGAAGTGCTGTCAGGACCTCCTGAAGCTGTTTCCAGAACCACGGGGATGACTTTCTGGGTTCTCATCTATTAGTCCAGGACGAGTCCTGGGATTCGGCGGAGCGGAGGCAAGTCTGTGCAGAGCCCACGGGGCCCGGTTCTCGACCCCCCTTGTGAAACAGACAGCGAGGAAGACGATGATTCTGATGGGGTTCACCTGCAAGCCGAGGCGGGTATCGCTCACTGCACTACCTGCCAGGACCACAACCGACCGGAACACCATGATAGAGTACCTGAGTACGACTGGAAGCGCTTTCTCAGCCTTAAAAAGGACAAGATCCGGCTGAAAGATTGTCTCCTCATGTGGGACAATGTACGTCCCCACACTGCCACCGATACCAGGGAGTTCCTGACCCGGAGGGACGTGGAACCGGTGAAACAGTCACCCTACTCACCCGACCTGAACCTGTGTGACAGGTTCTTGTTCTGGAAGTTGAAGCACCTGCTCCGGGAGGACGAGTTTGGGGGCTACGAGGAGGCTACACTCGCCGTTCAGCGGGCGATGAGGATGGTCAGTGAAGACGAGCTCTACGACCAACTCAGGAAGCTCCGGGACACTGCCACGACGTCATTGCAGTCGGAGGGTATTATGTGTACTGATTGATAAGTTTTTTTTTGTTGATCTGATGAAAGTTTTGATTTTTAATTGGTCGACCTCATTATTTATGGAACAACCTTATATATATATT
Source organism: Caligus rogercresseyi (assembly GCA_013387185.1). NCBI lineage: Eukaryota > Metazoa > Arthropoda > Copepoda > Siphonostomatoida > Caligidae > Caligus > Caligus rogercresseyi. Next base: position 30,795,609 of record CP045891.1, read on the forward strand.
ATAATTTACTGGATGAAAAGTTTTATGAAGGAATTGGACAAGGACATTGACAAACATTCAACAACTTAATTATATAAACATTCGCTGTATATCTAATTATAATACCAAGTATTTCTTAAGCATTCTATTTAAAATATATACATATCAGCAACTTGATTGCTTTGTCCAGTCTATGTCCTTATCGTTTATGTCTAAGGGAGTTTCGACTACATACAAAGTCGAAGAAGTTCCTTCTATTTTTAGATCCCAGACAGTGTAAAGGTGAATGGAGATATCTATGTAGTAGACCTAGGTTGAAAAATGTTTTATATGATATGTAAAAGCTAGAGAGGCTTCGTATACCTTTTCTCTGTGGGAAGAAAAAAAGAAAAAGATAAACTTTTTAGTTGAGATTTATCAAAATGACCCTCTCCTCTCAAGATTCGAACTTGTGTCCATTGAGAATTGATCACACATTAACATACTTAGCAATCTTACTCGCTATAATAACTCAGTGTAAAATAGATATAAAATTATAAATTGTAAGAAAATTTCCCGATAGACGCCATCTTAAACTTGTAATGACGAAATACATTTCCTTAAATGCAATGAAACAAACATAGAGAATAAGGAGTACCGAAGTAGCGTATGGTAGAGCTGAATATCAGGATATTTGTTAGTTTTCAATTGTTTGGATGAAAGACGATGGCAGAGATAACTAAAGACAGAGAGTGAGACTTCATATATTTTATAATGAAATTTCATTGATAAAGTGTCACTCGTTTTTCCCTTTTTTGAGCCTAAATAATAAAGAATGCGATAGCCACATGTGTTAAGGTGGTTTCAACTCTCAATGTTGGGAGCGCAGGTTCGAATACTCCCGAGAGTGATGGCCATTTTCCGTCTACCTCATTGATAAGATCCTAGGTTCGAGTGACTCATTTTAATGTTATTATGCTTATTTATATCCTGTCGGATACGATTCTGTCGAACCATATAGTCCCACTGTTTCATTAGTTTCTTTCGGTTGCTGTTTTCTTCTCAAATACCCTGATATTTAGCACTACTATATGTGTCTTTGGCACTCCATATTTTATATGGAAACAACGAAAAGAAGAGAGGAATTTATCCCTGGTGCAATGACAGTCTAAATACCAAGTCTTAAGGAATAAATAAGGGAGAAATGATATTAAAGATACGTTTATATTTTAAGAGACTACTTTTATGGAACATAATATAGTGTGACATCACTGGAATGGTAAGATTTCCTTTTTCATATAATTTCATTAGTAATTTTACGTGGATATACGTCATCAAAAAGCTTCTCAAGGCGATTTAGTTTTTCATTTGTTGTTGAGTATCCAGTTATAAATATATAGGTCAGGGATTCAAACGCTATTTACTTATAAAACCTACATTTGATTATTTTTCATACTTCCTCTTTACAGAACTTCTATCCCATCAAGGATCACAGCCTTCCAGTAAATATTTTGGAAATCCATGCTTTGTTATAGCTTGTTTGACTTTCCTTTGCTCGTTTTATTCATTGCTTATTTTAATCAAGTAATTTCTTGTGAATTTATTTCTTTTTGAATAATGTTTTATATTTTCCTTGATATTGTTGGCTCATTTATTTTGTTTTCTCGAATAACCTGTTATTATAGGTATATATTTTTAGGATGTTTTTTAATTCGAAGCCCAAAAAAGCTACACGAATTTTCATATGTACAAAAATGCAAATGATATATATATATTTATATATATAAATATAAATGAATCAATATATAATATATACTTTTTTGATACGAGTTTTTATGTATCCTTTTAGGCAAACATATTTCTTTTAAATACTTCCGTTTATTTTATATAATAGTAATTGATAGATTATAAACAACGAACAACATCAAATAACATAAAAAAGTTATATATAAATACAATAAATGTTTCTATTATTTAGACAGCTAATGTTTCGTTTATATCCATGGTTTTAATGACGTCACATCAACAAGCAGGACAAATAGAAAATATTATTTAGTGTAGTTATATTTTACACTGTCTATAATATTTGATAGCCGAAAAAAAAATAACCGTAAAAAAATAAAAATATGCCGCTCAAAAAATCTACTATAACAATAGATTTGGATGACGGGAAAATAATGATAAGATTCTGAGGTTTCACTATCCATGAAAAAAAACATACTTTGTATTCTTTATATTTTGTATAAAAATGTATCAATAAAAAACGCAACCAAAAATAAATATATATTTATAAACACAATATTAACAATTTATAGAAAAATGCATTGAAATAACGCCAACAATCAGCACTTATTATATAACTATTAAACTTTCTCAAATTAATGAATCAATTTTTTTATTGTTAAAGTTGTTTGTTCAGTTACTGTGGACAACTGTGTAACGTAAAAGGTACTTTTGCTTCGGTTAATTTTTTTTTTTCGGTAATATGAAAACATTTTTTACACAGGCTAATAATAAAATTATATATAGAAAACAGAGTAAAGCTATTCAGGGCAGTTGCGAAAATACGTAAATGAACATTTTAGTTCACATTTAGTGCCCTAAAAATAATCTTATCTAAAAACGCATCATTTATTAAATATTTTTTAACACTCGTGATGTCTTTTTTAAAATTCTTTGTATAGTTTCCATGTAATGCTTCGATCTTGTATGCACATATTTAATTATGTCACGTGCCCATTTCCCCGATGCCACTCTTAAATAAATTTAAAAAGAGAAAATAACGTCTCAAACAATCTATATATTAATTCACCAATCTCTGTCCGTCTGTATGTCCGCACACTATCTCCTCCCATATTTATGGTCAGATTTGAACTTTGAAGGTACCTATAGAATTCTTGGGCCAAGACGGACCTAATAAAATATTTGCAAAGTGATGGGACCAGAAATAAAGGAAAAAAATTCCGACCTTGTCTGATTTGAACTACCTACTTTTCAAGGTAAAGAGAAGAAAAAAGAAAAGGAGGAGGAGGAGGAGTTAGAGAAATAGAAAAGAAAAAAAAAGCATCTCACGTGACTTAAAACATATTCTTTGTACAAAGTCAAACTTTTTATGAGGAATTATGTACAAAACAGAAAATTATTTTCATCTCTTATATTCTTTAAGGTCTGTTTCACTAACAACTAGCTCCAAAACCTACCCATACCGGAAGGGCAAACATATGGGCGCCGTAGGCGCCCAATATGCTAGTACGTATAATTAAGGACTTGAAATAAACCCTCATCCAATATAGTTAATAATATTGATTTATATTCCATTAGCAGTCAAAGTTACCAATCTTTGATTTGATTTTGATACGGACAAAATACTCCCTTGATTTTTTCTGCGTAGAATGACGTTTAAAAAATGCTTATATGGGATCTCTTAGTAAGAAGATTTTTTTTGGCATAACTGTCTATAAACTAATTTACTTGTGTCTCGACTGCATATTTAAGGATAAACAGATTTATTAGTTAAATATTTTGCATTTTTTTCATGTATATATTTTTATTTATAGAGAAACTAATTAATCTCATTAAATATTTATTATTCTATCATAGAACTATTATTTAACTCTTCATGAGATTTTTCCTAACTTACTAGTTTCTATGCATCGGGACCGTCTGCAATAAATTTAATGAGTCAATGTTATTAATTATGACTCATATTATATATATAGACATATAAATAAATAAATATATATAAGATATTTAGCTTAATAAGATTTATGAGTACACATTATATCAATGCACATTTCAAGAGGTTGGCTATGATACTGTTGTTCCTCATGTGCCAGGTGCGTTGCAAATTTTTTAAATTGATCTCCCACTTCAAAATAAAAGATATTAACTCAGAAGATTAATTGCAAAAATGTTTATTTTACGTTTACTATTAATCAGTTTGCTTTTTTCCCCCCTCATCAAAAAGGGGTGTTTTTTACAAAACTAAAATAAAAAAAGTGTGAAGTAACAAATTTGTATTATATTAATATACATTTTAGTTGATTTAACAGACTATAAAAAAGAAGACTTCTCAGATCAGTAATTTTGAGATTAAATTAGATACAACAATGTATAAACCAATTTTATATTAAGAAATATAACTATTCAGACTATATTTGGATAAATATACACACAGATATAAAATGATCCTACATTATCATATATGATATTATAACATAAAATATTATAAGCAAATATAAATACACACTTCATAAAAATGCCTAATCATTTTTATCCTAAAAAGCTCCCATTTATTTAAAAAACTGAGTTCTCAAATATTTCCCCAAAGGAAATACAGACATTATAGTAAAAAAATATTTATTCTAAGACCATCAACAGCAAAAGCAAACAACGATATTGTGAAAAATAGAAGTATTCATAATAAGAATTATTTTCAAATATAAAATTTTTTATGTTCTAAAGAAATTTGATGGGACTAAATTAAACATGCTCATTGCCTCCTCCAGAGAACACATCAGTCATACGAATACAGATGATTTTTTAAGCATATATTTTCTCAAAATGTACCTTGGACCTATTTTTTGTTTGTTTGTACGAGGATTGATTAGTACTCTTTCTTTATACTCCTATAAATGCGGAGCTTCCCCAACAAGGCCTAAGGATAGTTAATCATCAACACGAAAGTTATTTTTTCCTTCTCTCATTCTCAAATTATTAATAGTTTTTTTAAATAATATATTTCTCAATATAACAGTACTGTCCTTACGACAACATTTATTCATGCCTTAATTAAGGAGGAGAGAAAGCTATAACATTGGGAAACACGTGGACTTTTGAGGATGGGATATCAACACGTGCCTTTAATTTAAACAAAAAGAAAGATACTACAGAGAGAGAGGAGAAAGAGAGCAATTATATTTACTCACTTCAAACAAAAGGAATTACAATCCCTACATTAAATGAAGTTTGTTGTCAAGTAGAAGGCGTGAGACGTTTTGAAAGGATTACATTTGTTTTGTTAAATAAATAAAATACTCTTCTATTCTTATACCCAATGGTCAATTAACATGAGTCAGTCATATGAATTAAGATTTTTTTCTTCTACAGAGCATTTTAATTAAATATAGATGTTAGATAACGAATCGATGTTTTCCGTTGTGACTTTTCACAAATAATGCATTGGTATATATTTTTTACGAGTAGCACTTTACAAAAGTAAGTATCGTTTGAGCCGATGCTTAAGATATCAGACTTCCAAGACTCGCAAATGTGGCGTTTGTGGAAAGGAAATTATTGTAGATAAAGGATTTTGGGAAAGCCTTCCTTTATGTCTCCTCTATCTTTTGACCATGATTTTTGTTAATATAAAACCATGCACTAACTCTAAAGTCTATTCATGTATTTTACATAATTACTTTGTCATTCGTAAAGAACTGAAATATATAATAAAACATATTGGCTATCCATTCTCTAGAAATTAGTAGTGGAACAAAGTAAGGCAATAAGAAATAAATATATTTTTATTTATATATACACATCGTATTGGAATTTGTGCCGACAGTGCAAGAACACAAAATTGCGCCAACCTATTTTTCTTTAACCCCCTAAAAAAGCAATTTTTTATCTAATTAAATAAAAATTGATTTATTTTCTCCAGAATATACATATTGGTCAAGGAGGTATTGTTTTCACTGCGTTGGTTATTTTTGTCAGCAGGATAACTCAAAAAGTACAGAACGGATTCGGATGAAACTTTGTGGAGTTGTTGGAAATGCCAAAAAGGAACAAGGATTAAATTTTTGGCATCTCTGGGTGCAGAATTAAGATGCAAATGAACTAAATACTAATAAATATTTCAAGTTAGCCTACTCTGGTAATAGATGTCGCTGTCTGTGAAATTGGGTGCCGGGAGCGTCTTCCTCTCGGAATTTTCCGTCGAGGGGAACCCTCCCCCGTCCGTCTACGCGCCGCCCCAGTCGTGAAAAATCCGCCTCGGAAGGCTCATAAGGACCCCGTGACGGCGGAGGTTTGCACTCTCTGAGTGTAATATGCCTCTAGTTAAATATTTTTTGATACAATCAATTACGTCACACAACCCTTAGGTTTATGTTAGGAAATTTTATTTTGCAAGGGACTTACATCAGTAATGATCCATTCCTCTCCATATTTTTAATAGATGCTCAATTTATATTTAAATTTGACGACTACTTTGTTCTTGTTTTGTTTTTCAAGTTGACCGTTACTTATATTATGGGTACATATTTTTTTATAGATATTCAATGTTATTATAAAACTTGAAATAACGCATGTTATATATAATTTATTCTTAGCAATCAAATTCATTAGGAAAAATATTAATTAAGATTGCTAATCAAGGTAACTTGATCTTTGAAAGATGAATTCGATTAGGCTATTTGACTTATTTATCTCCAAACATTAAAACAAAATAAAACAAGTGACTTTTTAACTCCATTGAGTTGTAGTAATATCGAACATTAGATAAGAACATTATGTAATTAAATATAATTAAACTTAGCAAACTTGTAATATATATTCACGATAATATTCAACATAGAATAATTTTATTAAAATATGTGAGTAAATTGGAATGTAGGTCAAAATTATGTTTTTTCTATTTAATAATGTTTTAAAATCGACTAATCAATAACTATCTACAAATAAATCGAATTCATGTCAGACATATTTTTTAAGATAAAAGTTATGTACTTCGCAGGATTATAAATCCCATTTAATACAGGGTGATTCCTAAAATTGAGACTCTCACTTTGGTAACTCCTACGTTTTCCCCCCAATTTAATATTCCCTCCATTTTTTATTTTGTTATAGTTAATAGACACATATCATTTACACAACTTTTATAAAAATCAATTGTGTGAGATAGCCCTGCTTCCATAGAAAATGGCTTCTGAACAGTGATAAATGTGACTTGATTTTGGCCTCATTTCGTAATGGAAAATCTACAGTTGGAAATTATGAAGATTTTAAAGGCCACAGTGAGCGGAGCAACGTTCTGTAGGACCATAAAAGCCTTTAAGGGATTAGGCAAGGTTTCAAGGAAGGTTCAGGTCCGGGAAAAAATTGTGAGGACACTGCCTGGGAATAAGAGGATCAGGGAGAAACTCAGGACAAATCCAACTTTATCCATGAGACAGATGCCTAAAGAGGAGTACCTAAGCACCCACTAACATTGGAGATTGATCGGAAAGACCTGAAGGATGCTCGTTATAAGAAGAAGGCAACCTCATATTCTGTCCCAGGACATAATGAACAAGCAACTTATCTATCCGTGGGAGGAAATTATTCAACAACTCTCCAAAGACAGGTCGCCAATCAGCTCCTCTGGACAGATGAGAAAATTTTCACGGTCCAGTCCACCCACAACAGTCAAAATGACCGGATTTTGACGTGTGAAAAAGGAGGACATCCCCTTGGAGCTGAG
>CP045891.1:30803128-30845933 GCA_013387185.1 Caligus rogercresseyi
ATGAACATGATAATAACAACAAGCCAAATACTTTCAAATCTTAATTATTAAGCAAATATGTATACATTAGAATAAACAAACACTTGCTCACACACGAAGGAATTGTCTCATTTGCTTTAAATATAAACACACTTAAATAACTCATAAGATTTTCCAACATTTTTAAAAGTTTTATTTAAAGTATGAGAAAAGTGTAAGATTTAGTCAACAAGATAATTAAGATAAATACACTATTATAGAGTATTAAAAGATTGGTAAGCCCTATTTTTTCAATAGAAAATAAAATTCTTATGTTGTATAAAGAAAACATAAAACAACTTTTAAATAGTTTATTGGTGTCGAACATGTTGAAATACATTATTAAATTGCTAAAAATCTTAATGGGACTGCTAGGACACAATCACACCAGATTCTTACACTGACACTCTAGATTTATATGGTATTGTTTCTTATATTTTCATTAAGCAGTACCACAAAGGATTTTTGTATAGACATTTGATAACTTTTGAATAGTAAATTCTGGACCTTGAGTTCTCTTGATAGGTAATGGCACTAACCAAAAAGTTTTTTATATCGTTTAATGGATTTCTAATGAGTCATTCAACATGAATGAATGTTTATTTTTGGTCTTACATATGGATATTAAAAAGTATGCTATTTATAAGTTCCTCCATTTCTTGGTCTATGGGATATGAAAATTAGAACGAATGTTAAAGAAAAATTATTTGAATTTGTTATAGAGCTATAAATATTCAATGTACCTTGAAAAGAAAAAAGTTACTTTATTTCGAAAATTAGGAGAAAAATCCTTTAAGCTCAATGAAAAGTATAGTTTGTGCATTGCAAAAAATAATTAAAATTTATTTTTTCTTAAACATACTTTCAGATTACATTCAAAGGCAATATTTGTTTATTTATATGTCATTTCAGTATTATAAAAAAGTCTTCTGAGCTCTGAACCCTTACGGACAATACAATTATTTTGGATGCATTTAAACACGTAATATTTACAAATCAATCAAACTGTTTTTAACGACATAGATGAGTATGCAAAGATTTACTTATACGGCAATAATTACACTATGTAACAAAACTAAGGTCTTTGTTTGTCCTTGAGTTGAAACTGTTATTTCCTATTTGCCTATGTCCAGAAAACATGAAAAAATACTTTTAATCATTTCTAATTTAATGTATAAATGATTAAAAGTATTTTTTCATGTTTTCTGGACATAGGCAAATAGGAAATAACAGTTTCAACTCAAGGACAAAAACTTTGTTACACGGTGTTATCAGTTCAGCTATTGCCCTTCAAGTTTATGGCCATGTGCAGAGGAATTGTAAAAAAATATTATTGACCAACTAGAATTTGTTTTAAATAAGAAATATCACTTTTACGTCTTACATTAATATATATACATAAATATAAATATATATACATTATTATAATGTTCAAATCTTAGGAGATCAATTTCTAACCTTGAGTAAAGGGTAAGATAAAAAACAAGACCTTAATAATACCGCAGCCAGGGCCATTGGACGCAGCGTCCCCATATAATCCATTCTGCATGGGCATTTTTTTTATAATATTTTATAATTTTATTGTTTCTTTATTTATTTATATATTTTAGACTAGTTACAAATGTAACTAATATACCCAATGACAAAATATACTCGATTACACACACCCTAAATACGAATTGTATTATTGCAAGACGTCTATTCTGACTCTCTCTCTCTCTCTCACTTTAATTTCTCCAGAAAAGAGAAAGAAAAACAACAAAACAATAGTGACTGAGTCTTTGTTCAAGAAGAAGACAAAACAACAAAAAATAATAAAAACAACAAGATGGACACGCATATCTGACATTCCTTGCACCACGTAAATAACAATTAACTGAAAGTCACCATCAATATAATTACTGTCCAAAAAATATATATGTATATATAAATACACATACAAAATACAATGGAAAAATAATATGTGTGATGTTCTCTGATCGCCCCTCAACGGATTTATGTACAACCTAATCATCAGAGAAGACCGAGGAGCCATGTTGTGCAACACTCAATTAAATGTTGTCGTGACGCTATGAATTTTATTGACGCTGTTACTTTTTTCAAGCAAACTTCCGGCCGGTAAGCAGAAACAATAATAATAATAATCATTGGAGAATCAATGGGGATTTCTTTCTTATACATGAGGAACCATTCAAAGGAGTTTCTCCAATAAAAGAATCTGTCTGTATTCTAATTTCTAATAGTGTTATATAGTAAATACTCAAATAAAAAAGATATTTAACACATTTAAAAATGGTTTATTTCGTTTATATGATTCCATATCATATTAAATACAATATGCAGTTGATGTATGCATTATGTGGCAATGAAAAAGTAGATGATCGGTTAATCTACATTTGGAGAAGAATAAAATTACAGATGTTTACTTGTTGCCAAAAAAAAGTCAAAAGACTTTTTACATAGCATTTTTCATCATGAAAAGCTGAGGAAGGGATTGGATTTAACAAATGACAAGATAGATACAAGAGATAATATGACGACCTATCAAGCTACGAAGGATAGATCTATTTATAAATATTGATGCACCAATTGCCCATCTTACACGATCCATGTAGAGTTCCGCTCATCCATTCGGTGTACTTCAACATTTTTTCATTTAATTGGATATACATGCTGGACTTCTTTCAATTATTTATTCAAAGAGGGCCTAGCTTATTTCAAAGAGGTGTTTATATATATATAATACGTTTTCGTATATGACAATTCCTTTAATTTTTGACTTAATACATTCTAGACCAGGATGAGCAAACTTTTTGACTTGCGGGCCTAAATGTCGGCTCACCATCTATGGGTGAAACGCAGTATTGTATGTACAAGACGTAATGAATGATTTGTGAAGCCTTATTATATTATTTACTGGACAGCTCGGTGGGCCAGATTTAATAGTCTAACGGGCCATAGTTTGCCCATTTATGTTCTAGACTCATATGGGTCACAACAAACTGTCGGATGGTAAGTTAAGTCATCTTGTCTTATTATAAGAGATAGAGAACAGGTCTTGAAATATGAATAGTCGAAGGAAAAGGAGAGAATATAATAAAACAGTTGACATTAAGTATCGCTTCCCTCGAGGTTGTTGATGGATGAACATCAGTTCAAGAACTTAATCCCTAAAAAAACGAATATTCATGTCCTGGATCCATGACGTCATGTCGAATCCTTTGAATGGACTCCTCCTATTAATATTTTTTTAAAGGAGCTCGTCATACTCGAGGGGAAAAGATGTTGTTTGCTCAATTCTTTTCAATTTATCTTCAAAATAGATCATCGGACTATCGGACGAAGAAAAAGAAAGAAAACAATGTTGCCAAATGAAAAATATCTGGTTTATTTATGAGGGTTTTATATCCTTAGTTATTATAGACCGTCCTTTGAGCGCTTTAGGAGTCAAAAACTAATTAAATAGTTTGTCTTGCAAATTTTGACCGAACCTTGTTTATTTAAACGAAGAGTTAATTACATGGCAATAAAAACAGTGCATTTTGAGCTGTATGAACAAGTATTATGGGTATTTTTATTTGAAAACATATTTTTCCCTTTAGGAACTTTTTTTTCTCATGCATTGAACTGTCAGAGGGATTACTCATCATCTATAAATAATACAAAATTACAAAAAGATTACAAAAGTTTATCAATTAGTTTTTATAAATAATGGGTCTTTATTTTTTTAACATACACAAGATAATATATACAATAATAAACAAATATAGAAAGTGGGATTGTGATAATAAATCATAAATTAACATTTTAGCTTAAAATTAATCCTCTTAAGCAAGACCCATCAAATCATTAAACACCATAACCAAAATTTTATAAGGGGGAAGTGAGTAACACTAAAAATAGAAACGGTTGTTGTAATAGTAGTATATAAGAATATCATTTATTGCACGGCTCCCTCAATGATTTCATTTGAAGTCCTCTTATATCTTCTAACAATGAGTCTCAAACGAGAGTAACATGACAGGACCACTGAGTAAAACTTTGACGATATCCGCGGCAAAGTCTCATAACGTCACTAGCTGAGAATGTGGAATCTTCAGGGCAAGGGCTCTTGCAGTCGAAGAAACAAAAAAAATAAACGACGTACTACGAATGAGAAGGTTAGACACTCTGCGACGTGAGTTATAGAGCTAGCAAGTGAAAAGCTCAGAGCCTAGTATTCATAATTTAGTTTATATTAATAGGTGATTTTAGAATTCAAATAATTCCTAAATGATGTGAATCGATGCTCATAAGAACGAACGCTCTGCATTTTCACGTGTGATATTCGTATATCTGAATTTGCGTTCACACTTCAGCCAGTAATCCTTTAATGCTTATTGCCACAACTGGGTTTTTCTCATTCCCTTTCGTTCCACCAATGCAATATAAAAATATTCCAATGTCTTCAGTCAATTCACACATATAAAATATGACACTTCTCATAATAATAGAAAATTAAAAAGTATCCGTATTTATTATATGACTCATTAAAACCTTCATCTTTATCCATAGTGCATAAATAAACATTGTAACTTCAACGTGTTTGACCACAACCGAACGACGAATTTACCCCTTGTTTAAAGAGATTTGATGAATTGTTTCTGATATTTTTCAAGTAGAATTTTATCTTTAACAATATACAATCACAAACATTACTTTTTACAACTTGGATGTTAGATAATATTTTAAAAAACCTTCTGGTTCGGTAATGGACTTATGAACTACAGGAATAAAGAACTTTACGACTGTATCTTTTAAATATCTGTTAAACTAAAAGTTTTACGTTTATCATTCGCTTGTAAACATTGGTAAGCTCTCGTAAAAATTGTGAAAGTATTAATGGTTATGCCACAGGTGATTGGACTATTGAAAATCTATTAAGTGCTTCTTTGTCTACCTGAAAAGAAAATATTCTTTGAAATTTAAATAGTTGGTTGGACAAATACATTGTCTAACATATATAGACCTTCTTTTTTCTCTGTCTCTCCTAACGACATTAATATTAACATTTTGAGTTCAATTTTGATTGTTACTTATTTTTGCTATAATTATTTATTTATATAGTCAACAATTATTTTTATAATCGAACAATAAATGTTGTATGAAATTATTTTCATACCCCCCTTGTATCCACTTTTTCTAATGCATCAACAATCATTTTTAAAGGAGTATTATAACTAGTGTTGCGTCGATCCCAATTTATTCGGTCCGGTCCAGTCTTAGGACTGTCCTATCGGTCCTTGAGATTGTCTTTTGTTAGTCCTTTATTTTTCCATAAAATGTTGAAAGAGTGTTTATTTATTAAGCTCTAACTGCTATTAGTATATGTATATATTATTATAACCTTCGTGTTAAATCAATGGCAACAAAGGGTTTAATGATATTCATATTAGCCAATTTGGAAACATTTTTCTCATATATAGGATTTTCAGTATCCAATCGTCGGTTATTACCCATTAAATGATTCTGTAAAAATAATTCATTCACCTCCCTTTCGTTTAAACCGTTTTAAGCTAATTTTTAGGTATTATCATCAACCATCGACGATTTATTGTTGTAATAATATCATATTTAATATTGCCCATCATTGGCAATTATCAAAAGATTCGTTCATTTGAACTCGGGCTTTATTTCCGATTATGAAGATAGATATATAGAAGTGACTATTCTTTTTGGCTTCCCGACCAAAGGACAATGCTAAAAAGAAGAGGAAAAAGCTATTAGTTCATCTTTGAGCAATTGCAAGGCATATATAGCTAAGCAGCTAACAGAAGAAAACTGATCGAGGACAATGAACTAAGAGGAACAATAATAGCCACCGCCGCTCGATACGCGGCTTTTTCTCTGAGAATCCAAAAACCGCAAAGTTTGCTCTGGAACCACGCAGCCGAAGTCGTGAAGTATTCTCCATCCTTGTCACCAAAATATGCAAATCGCTTAAAAATTATTAAACAGTATAAAAAGTTCATGAAGATATGAATGAAAATTGATTTTTTATTTATTTTTCATCATTTATTCTGTATGGAATTTTATTTTTGATCTTTTATATTTTAATATGTATGTCTATTTACTGTTTATAAGAATTTGTGGTCTTTAAAAGGAAAATAATTTTGAACTAGAATGTTTATTTATGTTTTTATGAACGCAATTTTCCTTTTTATTATTTGTTATTTATATATATATAATTATGTGTTGTATATATTTAAAATAGAATATAGACCTTGCTGATGAAAAAAAAATAGTAACTTGAGGCATGTATACACTCAGAGAGTGTAAACCTCCGCCGTCATGGGTCCTTATGAGCCTTCTGAGGCGGATTTTTCACGACTGGGGCGGCGTAGAGGGACGGAGGAGGGTTCCCCTCGACGGAAATTTCGAGAGGAAGACTCTCCCGGCACACAATTTCACAGCACAGCGACATCTATTGGCAGAGTAGGCTAACTTGAAATATTTATTAGTATTTAGTTCATTTGCATATTAATTATGCACACAAGATGCCAAAATTTAATCACTTGTTTCTTTTGGCATTTCAAACAACTATACAAAGTTTCATCCGAATCTGTTCCGCACTTTTTGAGTTATCCTGCTGACAAACAAACCAACAAACCAACGCCAGTGAAAACAATACCTCCTTTGGTGGAGGTAATTAATAACATAAGTAAAAAATGTTATATTGTCATCAGTTCATTGAAGATGTTACTTTCCTCATATAAAAGATTTTTCCTTTTCATAGCATTAAGAGATGTTGACTACATGACATTGGCTATGATGTCATAAAGAAACAATATTTCCTTTTTTCAAGGATCGACAAAAAGGACTGGACCAAACAGGACCAGACTGGACTGCAGTCCTCGGTCCTAGATAAGGACCGACACAACACTAATTAAATAATTGGAAGTAGACTTACAAACTTTTCCGGGAGGGGGAAAAGATAAATGCAGAACATTATTGTCTTTATTCAACCTCAAATCATGATGGAAAAGGATTTGGATTGAGGTAAGTTATTTTTTCTAAGACACACTCTACTGGATATCCTTTAGCCTTATGTCAATGATTGCACATAGCAAGATACTCAAGCTTTCCATTGTGATTAAGTGAGGGTTTAAAACAAGAGAACCTTATTTGTTAACTAATTAAAAGCTCAGTTCTATATACTGGAAAGTGCTAGAAATCATCGTAAAATTTCTTATTTTTATAATGATAACGTGCAAAGATAATTATCAACAACTATAAAACATATCCTTTTATTTCATATCATTAATAGATGACTTACCTCATTCTTTAATAAAATCCCTTTAATTTTGCGTTTACACCAGTAAAACTTAATAAATCAATAAAAACAAATAAAAAACAATAACTAGTACTACATCAAACATTTAAAAAATTCTTAAAATAGGTAACGAAGTCCTAAAGGAATCAGTTTATCATGCTAGCGACTGGCTTAAATCACAGGTCTCATTTTGTGTTTTTTCTTGATGCATAAAAAACGCCATGATGAGGCAATTTGTTTTATTCGAATAACCTCACAGATCGAATGATATAACTTTGTTGATTTATTTAAGTCTATGATGGACAAAGGAGCAGTTGTAGAACATATGTTTTTAAATTTCCTCTTCAATGTGGCGGAAGGTGCCTCTATCGAGGGTTTATTTATGAAAATGGAGGACGTGTTGACCGAATATATATGCTTTTTGTGTGGATATTGATCATAATGATCCCAAATGTTATAATCTTTATCTTTTACATCCACTCTCTCATCTCAAAACTAGAGTTCCTGTCGAGCTTTAGTTTAATTACCTCCAATAGTATAGTAAAAAGGCATAGGGGATCTATCGATTTTCTTGTAGAGGCATTTGTTAATACTTTGATTCGGTGATGGGTAAGAAAGTTCGTCGAATTCTTAAAGTTTTTTCTCAGTGGCCCTATCATTTTTACTCTCGTTTGAGACTCATTGTTAGAATATATAAAAGGACTTCAAATGACATCATCGAGGGAGCCGTGCAATAAAAGATGTTCTTATATACTATTGACAAAATTTATTTCTTGCTTCAGAGGGTTAATTTTAAACTACAATGTTTATTTATGATTTTATTATCACAACCCCTCTTGCTCTTTTGATTTATTACTGTATATATTATGTTATGTATGATTTTTAAATAAATGACCCATAAAAAAAATATTTGCGTTGTTAAAACTATAGTTCTGATGATATCCGTTACGCATGAAGCCTGATCTGAAACAGACCTTGGCTTGTGGTTTAGGGGTTCCTTCGAACCTAAATGTAACAAAAATAAGGCTGATTACTACGAATCAAATATTAAAAACTTTTTTTATTAGTTGGTATATCCTTTGGAGTAGGCTGGTAAAAAAACTTATTTTAAAAATAATATTGCATTGTTTAAACACTTGTAAATATTGTATTTGGTTAATCATTCGGAAAAATGAAAAATCAAGTTAATTTCTTACAACTCTTAATAAGGTTGAATTCATTTACCATAAATAAATGATAATTTACTTTAAAACTCGGGCATTTTGATTGATCTAAATTAAAAAATAACTTATGATTCAGTGGCTCTGGTTTCATTAAATCTTTGGAGTTGATACAAAAAATAAAGAAATGTCATACATTTTGCGTTCAATAATTTAATGCGTACAACGTATATTGTTATAAATGTTAACAGCAAGTAAGAAAGAAGAAATTGAAGAATACGTATTAGATGGTTAAGATTTAAAATTGAAATATTGGAAACATTCGTGTAACTTCAATAATCAACTTTTTTATCTTAGTTTGAAGTTTGACGACTCTAACTTAGGCTTATATTTTATTAATGGTCATTCCATGTACGATTTGTCTTCTACTATGTTTTATATCTTATACATTTTAAAGTAATAGCATATATATATATAGAATCAGAGCGATTGCACATAAAAAAGATTAATAAACTTTAAAGTTGAAATTAAAGCTTCGAGGAAAAATATCCACAAAAAGGGAAAAAAACATCAATAAATTTAATGTCTTAAATAAATTTAACATAAAAGAAATTAAAATCATTAAAAAAATTAAAAACTTATAAAACATATAATAAAATTTACTACACTTCTTCCAAATCTTAATTTAATATTCCTTCTGGTTTTTGGATGTAAAAGAAATGCAAATATTTTTTTTGCGTATATGATTCGATAGAATTGCATCCGATAGGATATAAATAAGCATTATAGCATTAAATTAGTCTATCGAACGTAGGATCTTATCAATGAGGTAGACCAAAAATGGGCATCCCCTCTAGGGATTCGAAGCTGCGCCCCTAACATTGAGAGTTGAACACACCTTAACACACTCGGTTATCGCACTCCCAATGCAAATAATTACTTATCCCATTTTATTGTAACTAAAATACAGATTTTACTTTATAAATTAAGAAGCACAAAATCCCCCCTATCGAAAAATGTTTTTAAATATGTAAATAGAATTGTTGGTGATTTTTGATTTTGTTTTGTTTAATATTAGTTGTGTAAAATTTTATGTTTTGTACGTGTAATGATTGAGTTGTTTTTTTTTATGTTTGGTAACATTCAAAAATAAATGTTGTACGAAAGTACAAAAAAAAAAAATTACTTATCCCGGGAAGTACCACTACTTTCAATCAATCGTCGATACTTTAAGAAGCTAAAGTACAAACTGAAGCACTCAATATGATTCCACTCAACTAGAATTTACTAATACTATTTTTAACAACTAGAGGTAAATAAGTCGTATGTTTCGAATAAGATTGATACGAAACGAAGTAATTAACCACCGTGATTGGCTATGTATCCAAAGTAAAATATGTTCATCAATAAAAATCTTTTGATTTTTAAAGGGAACAAAGTCATTAACGTGTAGGATGCAGTATATTTTTCAAGTTTAGTCAAAGATGAAGGCGCGGTCATTGGGAACATGCCCACATTCTTCAGATGAGTACAAGTGCAACATAGATATCATGGGGAGAGGTAAAAAACTATAAATGCACTTGGTATGTGCTATAAATAATCTACCGAAGTACACGTATATTTGCCTTATACGATTCCGTACAATTTTTTTAAACACTTTCACAATAATAAGAGAATAATAACTCTATTCGAAATCAAAAGGAATATTCAGAATTGCATTACTTGTAGCACATAATGTTTCACTTTTTTCTTTAGTTTATTTTTTTAATAAATCGGTTCTATGTATAGGAAGAGTTCCCTGATGCAGAGCCTATATCAACACAACACCAGTTAGTTAAACGTGAAAGACGATGTGCATTAAAGAATATATGTTCAAATAGACAAAGGTCAACGGATTTTTTTGGTGTTGCATTTTACTGAGGCAAATTAGTATTCAAATAAAATATTATATCGATGGAATCTCATTTCTTGATTAAAGTAATATTTATAAATACATGTATCTATCTCTCTCTCTCTCTGTATATGTATATATATATATTTTTTTTTAAAGAGAGAGAGAGATGTATATATAAATATTTAAATATAAATTAATGTATTTGACCATTTTTACTTAAAGACCGAAAATCATATAATCATGTAATCAAACAAAACTAGTAATTATATATAATTTATTTGAACTCTTTGCAAAATGATTCTTTACTAGAGGAAAGTAAACACAAATCGTATGATTTATTTTTGTTCAGTTTGAGGGGAAATTAACTCTTATCATGTAATGTCTTATTATGTATAGCATATATCATAAAGATATACGAACAAAGATGTTACGATTTCTTTTAAATAACGTGAACTAATTATAACAACAACAATATTCCATTTTTTATTTAGTTATATGACTCATTGCATTGCATTCCCTTTATAGAGGTCAGTGGCAAATGCAGCTTAAGATAACAGAACAAAAAAAGGTGAGAGAAACAGTAATAGACATTAATAATGAAAGAGAGATATTTTAACTTAAGTGCATCTAATTTTTTTCATTAATAGTCATTAAAACATGCGCAAAGTGTCGACTGAAGACAGTTTGTTGCATTTTTATTTATTATTAATATACATTTATCCCAATCTTCAAGTAAGAAATAAAAAGAAGGCAACAATAATAGTGATGGGTGTCTTAAGCGATGAATAGAAAAACTTAATTATTTTATAAACGGATTGAAGATAGCAATAAGAATGCCAAAAAGCTCTTATAGCTACATTGCCACTTCAAAAACATAAAATTGTATTCTTTTTTGCTTATAAGCCTAAATAACATTTATATCATCCAATCCATTTGAATTATAAGCCTACAAACACCTTAAATGCAATTGTGTAGCGATATGGAACAATACTTACACCACGCAAAACTTTCATTTACATAGTTTTCCATTAGTACCTATATAGAGTTCTTTCAAATAACAAAGAGCATTTGTATAAGATAATCACAGAAGGATTGATTTCGAACAAATATGTATTTGATATTTTCACAAATAATGAGAAATGTTTAAATATTTTATATGGAGGCAATGCTTTGAATATATTAGCAAGATTCAAGTACACATTTCAGTGTATAGCCGTAACACATTTATGTTTATTAATTAGTTGATGTCGTACCGTAACAACCAACATTCAAATTGAATTTAATATTGGTTGATTAAGTAATTGAATGATGAGAACAATCTTTATATAAAAATAAGAACCAACACATATAATATATAATTTAGCAGCTGAACAAACTTCCAAATGTATTAGGAAATGAGGTCCATATTCTGATTTTTCAGGGGTTTGCGATTTTCGTCATTTATATATATATATATATATATATTTGGTTCGACAGAATGCATCCGACTGGATATAAATAAGCATTATAGCATTAAAATTAGCCTATACCAGGTGTGTAAGTATGAAACCGGAATTTTTGTAAATAAAACCACCTTTTTGTAATGATATGATACAAAGTAACTTATTCAAAGTATTGTCCATCGCTATCTATACGTTTTCCCCATTTTTCTGGCAATTTGTGGATTCCTCGCCAAAAGAACTGTTGCTCTTTTGAGGCAAACCAGTCATCGAGCCATTTTCGTACATCTTCGTAAGAAGTAAAGCGCTGCTCAGCAAGTGCGTGTCCCATCGATGCAAACAAGTAGTAATCGGATGGGGCAAGGTCCGTTGAGTAAGCCGCGTGCTGAAGAATCTCCCAACGGAACGACTCTATCGTTTCCTGGACCTTTTTTGCGTTGTGTGCTGGTGCAGAATGCAGCAAAATCACCTTGTGTTGTCCTTGTTGGTATTCTGATCGTTTTTCACGCAAAACTCGATCCAAATCGGTCATTTCTTGTCGGTAGCGTTGAGTATTGACAGTTTCCCCAGGTTTCAGCAGCAGTTGTTGTTGTGTTTGAGCGTCGTCTTCGTCCAACAAGGCTTGCAGGTCAGCGTCTTCAAACTTTTTCGGTGGTCTTCCACGTTCTTCTTTCCTCACGTCAAAATCGCCACTTTTGAACCGTTTGAACCACTCGAAACACTGTGTTTTACCGAGAGCATGCCCACCAAACGCCTCCAGAAGCATTCGATACGATTTGGCTGCGGTTTTCTTCAGATGAAAACAGAAAAGTAGGGCTGTTTCTTCAGATGAAAACAGAAAAGTAGGGCTGTCCGCAATCGTAATTTGTTGGCACAAAACTCGACATGTTTATCTCTAATAAACTAATGCTACTGAATGAAACTCGTTTTATTGTGAGTTGGAAATCTGTGTCGGATATCAAACAATAACAGGACACCGCTGACGTGATGTGTTGGTAACTGCATCGACATCTATCGCCACCTATAGGCAAATTCCAGTTTCATACTTACACACCTGGTAGAACCTAGGATCTTATCAATGAGGTAGATTAAAATGACCATCCCCTCTTGGAATTCGAACCTGCGCCCCCAACAATGAGAACACTCTCACAAAATTAAAAATATATATTTGTATTATATACTTTGGGACAATACAATTCTCTATTTATATAAACATATAACATTTATATTTTATTGATAATGATTGATTAATTGTTTATGATTGTTATTTTAGTTGATCAACGTTTTGATATTTGTATGTTCAAATATGTATGTCGAACTACAATGTTTAATATGTTTTAGATATTAGCATCGCATTATACTCCCTTTTCTTATTTATATGTATGAACTTTGTTGATATTGAAATATTAGCTACTGTAGTCATCACTACAATGGCTTAAGCTCGATACAACGTGTCTCATTAGTTAATGCTTTTGTGTGTTCAAGGTTGAAGTAATGGAAGATTTTTCCTTATATATTGTTTAATTCATGGAATTATGGTCAAATTTCCCACTGTTTATAGAGAAATATATATATATTAGGGTGTTCTTATTTTTCAAATGTTTGAAATGTTAGCAACATTTCTGTTTCTTGGTGATAAAAGAAGACGACATACAAGTTTGAACAAAATCGGTCAACATTACGAGGTCGCGCAACGAGGTCAAAGTTTTAAAAATTTAGTAAAAATATAGTTTTCCGCAAATTTCTTCAAAATGGTGGGCGTTACAGACTTTAATAATAATTATTAATTTAAAAGAAAACTAATTTACTACCAGACGTATCCTTGATGTTTTTTAATAAAACAAAGTTTTCAGTAAAAACAAAGAAAAAAATGGGGTGTGTATTGTTAGCTTATTTCATAGCTTTTTTGTATCAATTAACTTCACTCGCCTGTAGAAGATGATTTGTTCGATTCTGAGTAAAATAGTACTTTTAAGCTTAGTAAACCTTTAGCTGATAAATCCAAAAATGACCTTGGTTGCATTCTATCAATTCAGAATTCAGTACAATCTGAGTTTACATCATATGATTCAGAGCCTGTATTGACCTATAAGATTTAGTGATTTATAATTTCAGTGATGTCATCGCAAGTGACTTTTCATTTTAAAATCAGTTTCTTAAAAAGTTATCATTGGGTTTTCATTGCCATTTTTCCCATTTTGTATTCCTTAAGGCTGGGTATTTTCAACATCGTAAAAGAAGAAATCACAAGAATAATTTCAGTGATGTCATCGCAAGTGACTTTTCATATTAAAATAAGTTCCTTCAACAGTGGTCATTGGGTCTTCCTTGCCATTTTTTTTTGTATTCAAGGCTGGGTATTGTATTCCATTGGGTGGTCATTGGGTATTCAAAGGCTGAGTATTTAAACATCGTAAAATGATGAAATCACACGAATAATTTCAGTGATATCATCGCTTTTCTTTTCGAATTAAAATCAGTTCCTTCAACAGTTGTCATTGGGTCTTCCTTTCCATTTTTTCGTTTTGTATTCCTTACGGCTGGGTATTTAAATATCATACAAAGAAGAAATCACACGAATAATTTCAATGAAATCATCGCATCTGACTTTTCATATTCAAACCAGTTCCTTAAAAAGTTGTCATAGCTCTTCATTGCCATTTTTTTCGTTTTGTATTCCTTAAGGCTGGGTATTTAAACATCGTAAAAAGAAGATGAATAATTTTAGTGATGTCATCACATGTGATTTTTCATATTCAAATCAGTTCATTAAAAAGTTGTCCTTGGGTCTTGATTGCCATTTTTTCCTTTTTTTGTTCCTTAAGGCTGAGAATTTAAACATCGTAAAAAGAAGTTCTTTTTAAGTCGTTTCATAGAGTGCCTATGTTATTTTCTTATGAGAAGTAGTTCCTTAAAAAGTAGTCATTGCATCGTCATTGCCATTTTTTTCGTTTTGTATTTCTTAAGGCTGGGTATTGGCATCCCTCTCTATCTCTAGGCATTATTGAAATTTTGATTAGCACGATGTTGCAAATATAAAAGTGTTGTTATGTTCCACAAAACTTAAATTTGGGGACAGAAAGAAAAATATTTTAAGTAATCATGTAGAAACCCAATTTTTTGGGAAATACTCAATAAAATAAAAACACGTCTTAGTACCTCAGTCTTATCCACACAAAAATTTGGGCAAAATATAACTTGTAAATTTAAAAAATCGGCAAAAAAACGTTTTGGCGAATAAATAAGCATGTCGATGACGAAATTTCCGGGAGTTGACAATCCCACTAAAACACTCTCTGAGCTCTCAAAACTATTCACTGAAAATTTCGTCAAGATCTAATGACCCGTTCGGGAGATACAGGGAAACGAACGAACGGAATTCTTTTTTTATTAGTATAGATAACATTATTAGTTTCAACTTGTTCATTTCATTTTTTTTAATGTTGCATAAGAGATCTAACCTCTCAGGGTCGGGATCAGGACATTGGTCAAAATAACATTGCAAGATTGACACATCTTCCTTTGAATTCGGTTTTCCAGGTAACTCGTACTTGAAAATTTAGGTTAGGTAGATTGTCGGTTTTCTTGATTTTGAAGCCTTCGACTTTAGGGATATGATATTTAACAACCTCGAAGAAAGGTATAAACTTCATTGTCGGTATATTTGATCCAGCCATAACTAGGATAGTTGTTTCCTTTGTAGATGAATTCTTGTCCAATGGGTGCTTTGTAAAGAGCTTCGCGTAACATTGTTTGGGGCATTACTTTTCGAAATACCCGATGATAAAACAATGATCCAATTGATGCTTTGTTTTGAGTAAGGATTTGGTATTTCCACAAAAATAGCGGCCAAAAAATGATGAGGTTTGATCACAAAGAAATTCGACTTGATCCATTGATTTTACAATATCGGTGATTTTGCATATGTATTTTAATTCAATATCAATTTTTTGGTATTCCTTATCCTTACTTTTACAATACTTTCTAACTGAAATCTATAATTAACAGAAATTCAGGATATCTTCCCATTAAGATTTCCCAGTTCCAATTCTCAAACATTATGCCATTGACCACTGAAGCAAATTCATCTCCTCTATTTTTTGTTTCTTCAATTTCGCCCCAAGTTCTGAATATACCGTTCTTGGAACAGTATTCCAGATTGTGATTGTCATCGCCTCTGGCGTCTTCGATATGAGCTTTAGCAAGCCCAGGCATACTCTTCTAATACTTTAAAGTTCCACTTGTAGCCTTCAAAAAGGCTGCTTTTGAGCGGATGTAACCCTGTAGGTGAATCGTTCCCGACGCACCGCATTTTTCACCAAATATCGAATAGCCATCCATTTTCTATCCATTTAACAATTTCTCCATAGAATCCACGTCCGCAGTCATATAGTTATTCAGAGTAAAACAATCTTATTAGATCGAACCATATTGAAAACTATATATTTTGATGTGTGTGTGCTAATTATGTAGTAAGCAAGTGGTTCAGTATTTTGTTTTATATATATATTTTTTTTTTCACGACCCAAGATTTTTTTGACAATTGCGATAAACAGAAGTAGAGGGTCCTTCGATATTAATGCCAAGAGACGACAAACAGCAATTACACATCAATGTATGTCCAAAGGCCTACCTTTAAGGAACTCCTTGAATTTATGTCAGATATAGTGTCAACGGGGTTTTGAACTATGACGTCTCGGACAAAGAAAAGTGAGTCTTATAGGACTAAAGCATTAAAAGCTCTCTCTATATACGTATTTGAGGTGTAAAATTGCCTTGAATATATAGTGAATATATTTATAATTTGTTGTTTTTCAGGATCATTGAGATTTGTAGAAAAGAAAGAGCTGCTTGTTAAAGACTTTAAGAAACAAAGGAATGCAATCCGGAATATCAAAAAACAAAATTGTAAAGTATCTGCTGTATTGGGTGCAATTGAAGAGGCATCAAGTGGACCTTCAAAAATCAAGTTTATTTAAGTTTTTAATGGCCCAATTGTTCTCCCCCCCCCACCTCCTTCTCTCTTTTTATCTACGAGCTATGACCGATTGTATGACTCTATGATAGCTCCTAGTCTCCTAGTCATTCCTTATCATTTAGCATGCAATTGCGTGCCTTCAAGTCATGGACATTGCATGATATACAGGGGAAGGTGTCAGGCTGCATATACATACTTACATATTTCTCCCCCCCCTTCTTGGAGTTCAGTGTGTCTGTCCTACTCAAACAAAATGATAAATGAGAGAAATCATTTTAATAGGGCGTAAACTAATATATGTTTAGCAAGCCGGGCATGGGCCAAAAATGTATATTAGCACTTTATTTGAATACACTCTGGCTATAGATATATATTTAATATCTACAATAGTTAGCACCGAAGCTGCGACTACCGAATGTAAATCGGTGTTTAGAACATGAAGCGTTGTTAGCTGGTGTGAAGAAGTTGAGCTTTGCAAAATAAATAAACAACTCCGGAGCTGAAAGCGCATTTAATATCGGACGACGACTAACAAAAGACAGTTAAGGAATTAATTTGATTGCCTTCCATTTCCTTCAACATCTGAATGCAATTATTATTATATAAAAATAACCTGTATTAAATTTGAAATAATCACTTTAAAAATATAAAAATTATATAGTTAATTGGCTTTTGTTGTAAGTTGTCCGATATTAAATGCATATGAAGAAGTCAGTGAGCAGATACATAAATTATTTTTTCTTTCTTATCTTATCTACTGCACCGATCGATATTCGGTAGATATATAATAAAATCTACCGGATCGGCAGTACCGAATCCCAGCTGTGTTTAGCACTAAAGAGCTTTGAAAGAAAAAAAGTAATAAAAAGAACACTCAATGTGTAGGGTGCAAGAGACGAAGGTCAATAATTAAGGATATAAAAAGATTGGGTTTCTTAATACGATCTGTTGAAAGAAAAGGGGAGAGAGAGTAATAATGAAAAACAGTTGGCAATAAAGTATCACTTCACTCTATGCTGTTGAGGAGTGATATAATCAATTCAGAGAGAAGAAAAATGCCCATGATTCTTCCTTTGGGGTCTCATCTCAATGTCGACCCCTTGAATGGACTCCTCCAACATCATCTATTAATTGAATAAAGGAACTTTTCATGCTCAAAGGATATAATAAATATTTATTTTGTTTCTATAAATAAATGGATCATCACTATATATATCATAGGATAAAAAGAAAACAGTGATTTATTACTCATAAAATATACATACACAAAGAACTGAGAAGAGGAATTCTGTATATAATTGGGGTTGACTCTTGGATCCTTAAGGAGCGTATACCATAGAGATATAAAGATTAGAGAGCTTATTGGACTCATCAGAGAAATAAGTCATGTGTCAAGAATATAGCCGAACGATGTTTCTCTACTATTGGAGGGAAGAGAAATACGTCATTGTGTTATGTTTCTATCTCTATGATTAATCTATGATCAGCGTACGATGACGTATTATCAATTACTTGTTTATAGTGGACACACGGAAACAATAGAACGCTGTTTCTCTGCTATTGAATGGAATCAGCCCTCTATATCTTTATATCTCTATGGCGTATACCTTAAGTCTCTAAGAGTCATGAGCACACACAGTGTTACCAATAAAAAACTATACATTCTTAAAAAAAGGTTATCTAGTAATATCCCCTTTCCACTTTATATTTATTGTGTTTGAATATCCTTGTAACTGATCAGCCAATGAACTCTAGAAGGGATGTTTCTATCTCTCCTTTATTGTTTAGATGATTTATAAAAGTACATAAAATATTATTATAAAAAGCAAAAAACACATTATAGTTTATAATAAAAATCTAAAACAAGAGATATATCAATAAAAATATCATGCTTTTTCATTGGGTATCTTCTTAAAATATACAGAACAACCAGAAGGGATTAAGTCAATTGGAACAGAAAAATAAATCATGCCAAAATACCAAGACGTCTAACTTTAAATTCTACAACATATATTTTGATCATAAAGAAAAAAGAAAATTTACTATAGACATACACCAGTGCAACATACAACTACAATCATAAGCTCAAGATCAGCCTAAATGCCTATACTGTTAATTATTGTATTTGTAAAAATAGCTTTCTGATAGATATATATATATATATATATATATATATATATATATATATATATATATATATATATATATATATATATTATTTATACATTTTGTAAAAATAAAGACCTTGATCTTTGGAGAAAAAGGAGTCCATGGGGATTTGATATTTTATGTGAGATTGATACAAAAGTATATTATTTTCTTTTTTGTGAAAGTGATTAAACATATCAATAGTTAATCACGATATCAATTCACTATGTATGTTCTTTTTGATAGGTTGTATTTATTTCAGGAGTAGCAATTAAAATAGTCTTAACTAACTTCATGAATTACATATTTTATTTTTGAGGACAGTTTATTGTATCTATGTACAAGGCAATGGTCAAGGGTGCTTAAAGTCGGTAGAGTTTCTGTTTTTTGCTTAAAGCCCTAAGGTTCGTTTTGTCCTTCATCTAGAATCCTTACTAATACAGCTTAGCCTCGATATTTTCTCGTTGTGCGAATAGGTAATGAATGTCCACGCAAAAAAAATGATTAATTGCAATAAATGTCTATATTGGTTAATCCAATGTATGGTATACAGTTAGGTGTATGAAAGCATTCCTTTGGAACTAAAACCACATATGGTCACCATTCATTGTTTGCTTCATAAAGTACTCAAAACCTGTTACACCATCATTTAAGTTATATACGTTTTGTGTGGAAAATCTTGCTTTAATCTATATAAAAATATCTACATACAAGAGAAAGAGAGAAAATCACTGCTTAAATGTTTTACATTAGGTATTTTCTAACGGGAACCAATGATGGAATACTATTATCAATGACTTTAGCGATAATTTGCCAATCCTTCTAGTCAGGGAATTCACTGAGGTCCCTTTAGGTTATGTTTATATTATATATCTCTATATATTTTCTTAAAACTATATATACTTATTTATTATGAGCAGGCAAGTGAACTGAGATACCTTTGTATAAAATCATACAACTCTACAGAAAAAAATATTTAGCTCAAGCTTACTAGAATGAAGAAATATATAATTTATTTAGCTCAATTTGATGCTTTGCTCCATCTTTTACAAACAAAAAATATTTTTCGTAAATCGAACAATATAGCCAAGATGGCTGCTATATGTACCGGTGGTTATGATTTATGTATGAAGTGCTTTCATAGATCTCATCACCATAACCCATACAAAAGACTAACTTTGTATATGTCATTAAGAAGTTTAAAATTCATTACTAAGCTCTTTGGCTCTATGTTAAACATGTAGATTCTACTCGAAAATAGTATTTTACTGTATAAACTCATGGCACATATATATTCGATATTATATTAAGGGATTATAAAATGGTTTTAATAACTTTGCTTTGTTGGTATTTTTGTATTGCTATTTATTATTTAATTTGTTTTGTTAATATAATAAAGAACTGTGTTTTTTTTTACCAAAGAAACTTGTTAGATACATAAGTACATATATTCACTGACAATATTGTTCTTCGTACCGTTTTGTCAGCTACTTCATATATATATTATATAAATTTATTTTTTGCCTATATATTGGACAGAATTGCATCCGACTGGATATAAATAAGGATTATAGCATTGAAATTAGTCTATCGAACATAGGATCTTATCAATGAGGAACACCAAAAATGACCATCCCCTCTCGGGATTCGAACCTGCGCTCTCAACATTGAGAGTTGAACACGCCTTAACGCGCACGGCTTCATATATATTTATTGATCTAAACAATATTTTTATGGCATGAGCAATGGATCATATATTAAATATTTAAAACTAATATATATCCTTCATTTCAATATTTGCCTTTCACTATTATAAATTAATTAAAGGGATTAAACAATTTTGAGTACATCATATAAGAAAAAAATATGATGAGTTGAAAACATAAATTGAAAACGGACTCATGGTCAATTTACACCTCGTACCTTGATTCAATTAGGAGGGTAACATTTATCTTGAATTAAATAGTTGGTAATTTTTCAGCAAGCGTATATGTTTCAAAAATCACTTATAGCATAGATTCTTAAAATTACCCGCATTTTAACAAAAAAAATATTAATAAATATAATGACCATAATATAATATACTTCATTCAGTATACTATTTCAAGGGATGTTTAAGGGATCTACGAAATGGTTTTAAAGACGCCAAGTCATTTTATGTTTCCCCTTCAGACAAATTTCTATGACCATAAGTATTAGAGGTACAAATAATACGATCTCCTCATCCGGTTATGAAAATCCTGATTTAAGGGCAGAATACCAAAAAATGACGCACTCAAATAAAAAAACGAGTTATGTTTTATTCTTATTATTATACTTTTATTTATAAGTCCATAAAGGAATATATCTTTATTGTTAATGGCCCTAAATTGAGTCTCTTAAATCTCTGTAACAAAAAGACAATTCAACAAGAAAGTATCCTTATCCAGAGGCTAGAAAGAGGAGAAAAAAAGACAAATAAAGTATTTTGGAATATAGAAAAATATGAATCGCTCTGCATACTTTAAAAGTCATATTGTTTAAAGCAGAAAATAAAAGTTAAGTCACATATATGAAATGACATTTGGAAGGTTTTATTTGTTATATATATATATATATATATATATATATATATATATATATATATATATATATACAGGGCGTATACGTATAATCCGGACTAATTAAAACAAATTTTGAAATGTTGATAACTTATACATTTATCAATATTTTTCAACAATTTTTTGTTAAATGAAAGGCACACATATATAGATATTTATTTTTCAATATAGCCCCCATCAGCGGCAACGACCATCTCGAGGCGGTGTCTGAAGTAGCCGCAGGCCTTGGCGACGACGTCCTTCTTCATATTGGCGAACTTCTCCACGATGGCGGCCCTGAGGGAGTCGAGAGCGTTGTGAGCGTGCTTGTTGGTCTTGTTCTCGACCATGCCCAAGAAGAAATAGTCGAGGGGTTGCAGTCAGGGAGCTGGGGAGCCACAAGTCCGGGCTCCAGTGGTAGGGGAGGTTCTCCAACAGCCATGCCTGGGTCTCCCTCGACTTGTGGTCGGGAGCCTCTTCTTGTACGAACTGTAGCCCAGGTCTTTGTTGATGGTGTTGGCGATGGTCTGTTTGGAGCAGCCCATCTCGGCGGCAACTTGGCGTAGGACTTGTTGCCGTCCTTGTTGACCTTCCTCTTCACCTCGGCAACAAACTCGTCGGTCCTGGTGGCCCCCAGGGACCGAGAACGCTTTTTGCGATGAACATCATTCTTTTTGAAAGAGTTCCAAGCCTTCCACTGGTCGTAGACGGTCGAGTTGGGGTAGTTGAATAACTCTATCACCTCCTTTGGACTCCTCCGGCACGGAAGGAAGCGAACATCGCATGCCTTTTCTCCTCTTCCATGGCTAAATGTTGACTGATTTCAATCTGTTTTTTTTTGGCAGATAGATAAGATGCAAGCGCAGTAACGTACATCTGTGCGTTGCGATATCTCAAAAAACAAAGACGACATAACCGATCAAAGTTAGTCCGGATTATACGTGTACTCCCTGTATATATATGTTTATATCAAGCACCATAAAAAAGTGTGACATGAAATTAACTTTGTGTGATTTTTTAACATTAAGAAAAATAAGGGGCGCAATTCATAAGCAAAAAGAGAACCGTTGAAGGAACATATTTTTCAGATAAATCCTGTATCAAGATAATAAAAAGTCAATCATTCTATTTCACATGAATCAGAATTTTAAAGATATCATCTTCCCTTTATAATGTATTTTCATGATCGCAAATGGAATAAAGAAATAAAAAAAATCAGTTATAAATATTTGCATAAATATATTTTTTAATTACTCACGTCAATGTCGTGAGTCCTTCTCCGTTACTCGTATAACTACGTTGTGTTTATTTTATATTTGGTTAGCTATTTTAATGTATCCGAAAATCGTATTTTATGAATATAAAAGTTATTGCATATTTTTCAAGATATGGACTTGTTTTTCATTCGAATGGTTGCTTTTAGTCTCTTTGTATCATTTAAAAAGGAATTTATTATTTTGGGCTTATCATGTTTGCGTGAAAGTTATTGGATATGCAATAAAGGTTTTACGTATTATATACATAATTATATATATATATATATATTCTTTATGACGATAACCCAATACACTAAAAGTGATGATAAAAATATACATTCATAAGGTATGCATTCATGCTAACTTTGAAACCTCATTGGAAGCCCAGTGCATTGCTAAAAATGGATATAAATGATTAATTGGTTGGAAACATAGGATAAACAAGACAATTTGTCTAAGGTAGTTTTTGGAAAATAGATATAATTTAATAATAGCAGAGGCCCCAAGAACTGCCCATATAAGCATATCATACGAATGGACTAGACAAACGTTTTTGTCGAACCTAAAAGAGTCACTTAATATAAATAAATTTAAAAAAGTCTCCGAAGCACTTCCGTTCAAGTGGCCAAGTTTTTTAAGAACCAAGTTTCAGTTGGTGAAACTCAATTGTGTCCTACCATATCACTGTTCAAACTTTTTGAGCCCCCAAGACATGACAAGGGCCATTTTTATAGGTTTTTGTGCTTGCGTATGCTATTTCAAATATAATTTATTCATGTTTTAGACGGTTCAAGATATAAAAAAGAGTAATTAATCCAAATATAATGGAAATATTTTTTTTTAGTGAGAATCCCTTTGTAATCGACTTGTATGAACCTTGTATGATATCTACAAGTAGATCGCTCGCGACTGGCTCTGCACTCTTAGTCGAATAAATTCATGTTCGTATTCATTTGTTGCATCCTTGTGATTCAGATATCTCTTCCATTGATGTTATTTTATTCAGTTTTATTCATTCTTTACGGGTTGTTCCTCATAGAGCTATAGAAACAAAGATAGTCTATTCCCCATAATCAAAGAGTGCAAGCAGTCAAGATTCGTTGGAAACACATAAAAATTAATCAAGTGTACTCCATAAATGAAATGTTATGTGATTGTGGTCTCTGTGTTTAATCACTAATTACTTATCCATGTATATGAATAGTAGATCGATTTGGACCTCGATTCCTGCAGACAAACTCATGAACTTCTGCGAAAGAGTTCTCAACATATTGTTTATCTGTATGCTCCTTCTTTTGTAATAATTTAAATATTAAGTTGTTAAAAAGATGTAATTAAATGAAAAAAAATATTATTAATTGATTCATCCAAGTGTGTTTGTAGGGAATTTTTTTAACTTTATCATTTAACTCTTGGAAGTATGAAGACTTCATTTACTTAATGAGAACTCTCATAGGAGTTTATGAGGCAGAGTGTCCTAGAGAAGAAGTAGGCACACACACAGTCACTTTATTTAGCTTAAGGGGCAAGCTTTCTTCCTTGTACTCACTTATACATTCATACACTCAAAAGTACTTCACTATATTACAAGGGCCATAAATATATTACATTGTGTACTTTTAAACACTTCCTTTTGTCTAGGAGAGTAAAGGGTAATGAGGTGAATTGAACATACTTTTCGCACTGAAACAAATATTTCTTCACACTCATAAACAAGAAGTTGTTTCTGTCCATGCTTCTGTACTCATTATAATATTGTACACTCATAAGGACTTTTTTCTAAAACGATATTAGTTAATAGAAAAGATAAAGTGAATAAAAAACAGTTGGTACAAAGAAAACTCCAAACTCTTGAGTTGGGAACATTAACTCTGATATTGACCCTTATTTATTTCACTAACAAATTCTTTGAATATGCTGTTAATATTCATTTAATTAAGCAAATCCTCGCGTTCAAGGAAGGAGTGGATGTTTACTTGTTTTTTTTTCTTTCTTGTCTATAAATAGATCCTCTCTTGTTCTGATTATGAGTCGTAGAATAATAAAAAAACAGAGTTGACAGTTGTAAAAATTGTTACATTGTTGATTTTGAAAGCAACTTAACAAAATATCTCCATTTAGCTTCCTGAATGAATCAACTATAATTTCAGATGTAAGTCAATCAAACCATAGAAGCAGTAAAATCTCCTATTTCTTATATTGTTTAGTGCCAAAGCTTCTTTTTAGAATGGAAGTATTTTAATCATTTCTTATAAAATATTCATAAGCGAATAGTCCATCTATTAACCTCTGTCTTATCCGTTACTATCTATAAGCTTTTGGGACATAAACTTGTCCACCTGATGAAAAAAGAAACGAGTGTTGCCTATGAGCTGTTTTTGCCTTGGATGTGACTATGACAAACCTAAGGAATGTGTTCTTCCACTTAATTCATATTTGAAATCGCATAGTTTTGTATATCTATTTTTATTTATCTGTTATATAAAAACCTCTCTATATCGACTCTTTTAAGAATTTTTAACAAACATAAGAAGTCAATTACGTATGATGGGTATTGTTGACAGTCCCACCGACCTGAGATAGAGTGCAAAAAGGTTATTTTACATGCTTCTACAGTCAAAACTGTCTTGATGTACATGTTACCTTCAGATGGATAACGGGAGCCCCTGCTCTTAACGAGAGATCTTCTCAGAGCTGCTCAAAAACATGGACTTCTTTCACAAGAATAAGAGGTCTCATCGTCTTTTGTCTTCACTTTCGTTGTTAGGTCAGCACAAAATGCTACAGGAATCGATCTTCCTCTCTCTCTCTCTCTCTATATATATATATATATAAATATATGTTTAGGTATATATCAGACTTGTTGACATTCGAGAAAAATTGTCGTTCGTCGTTCGTTTGTCGTTCGCCAAAAGTTGTCGTTCATCGTTAATTTTAAATTGAATCGTTCGTCGTTCACCGTTCGTTTGTCGTTCGCCATTCAGAAAAAAATTGACGACGTTTTTTTAAGAAAGAAATTTCTGAAAAAAAGTGATGACATTTTTTTAGAAATATTCGTGCCTTGAAAATTAAAAATCTTTGTCTTTTTTGGCGCAAAAATCGAACGACGAACGATAAGGAAAATTCCTTATCGTTCGTTGTTCGTCAAAAACTTTGTCGTTCATCGTTCGCGAACGACAACAAATGAGCGATAAATCAACAAGTCTTATATATATATATATGTAGTATATATATATATACATATATAGGGTGGTAAGATCAAATCCAGCGGGTCAAATTCAGGACATCCTTTAACAAGGATGACGTCATCCGATCCGCGCAGCTGATTCTTAGCAGACAGCCAAGATATGAGATATCATTTCAGTTGAATTTATCATCATCATGGCCGCATATGGAAATCTACAGCCAGTTATCTGGGAGAAGCAAGAACGCAGGTGTGCCGTTATCCAGATATATATACATACATATAATATATATATATATATATATATATATATATATATATATATATATATATATATATAAAAGGGTGATTCTCATTTTACATATTTCTGATTTGAGAGTCGAGCTCCCCCTAGGATTTTACCTTAGTGCATAGAGATGATCTTCTGAAATTTTGAACGAAATCGAATAATGGGAAGTGTCCGCTCAACGGGCCCAAAAGTTATTTTATAAACTTATGTAGTAATTTTATTTTCGCCATTCGATCGCCTCTTATGTCCTTAATTTCAGTGCTATTTTCAAATAATTTGCAGCAAAATGTAGGTATGCTCGCAAGGATTCCAAATCAGTTTTATTTTTATTTACATCCTAAATCAAACGAGATAATAAAGTTTCAAAATGTTCATTTTTGGGGTATTTTCCATAAAAATGACCATTCTAAAACTAAATTTCTAGTTGTATTTAGGATGTTCAGAAAAAATAAAAACTGATTTGGAATCCTTGCAAACATACCTATATTTTGCAGCAAATTATTTGAAAATAGCATTGAAATTAAAGACATTAGAGGCGATCGAATGGCGAGAAAAAAATTACTACATAAGTTTACAAAATAACATTTTGCCCGTTGAGCGGACACTTTTCATTATTCGATTTCGTTCAAACTTTCACTAGATGATCTCTATGCACTAAAGAAAAATTCTAGGGGAGCCCGACTCTCAAATCCGAAAAACGTTGAAATAAGAATCACCCTAATATATATATATATATATATATATATATATTATATATATAGATATATATATATATCCATATATATATATATATAAGTATATATATATATATATATATATATGTGTGTGTGTGTGGTGTGTGTGGTGTGCTGTGACAACGTATCCTCATTCACACAGGCCAACAAAGTTACGTGAGAAACGTCCAGCTCCTTGGCGACATCCCTGATGGACCTGCTGGGGTTGTGCTCGAAGATCAGCAACACTCAGGTCTTTGAGCTGCTCGGGATCGACAGAAGAAGGGTTGCTGAGCTCAGGCAGCAGCTGAAGGATACCAGGGACCCTCGTGCTGTCGTCGACAGGGCCTTCAGGCCCTCCAGCAGCGCCACAAGGCCAGGGCCCCTTACTTAATCAGGAGGGTGTCAGACATCTTCGAGCACAACCCCAGCAGGTCCATCAGGGATGTCGCAAAGGAGCTGGACGTTTCTCACGTAACTTAGTTGGCCTGTGTGAATGAGGATTTGCGTTGTCACAGCTACACATACACACACGCATATATATATAATATATATATATATTATATATATATATATATATATATATATATATATATATATATATATATATATATATATATATATGTATATATATATACATATGAGTATATCTTAGTAATATACATAATATATAGTATATCTTTGAGCAACTCGAGAACCAGCGATGATGAGGGATGCTTTGCATTAATCACAACCAGAATAACAAGTCAGTCCTACGGGACGATACATCCGTGCCCAGATAATACATTTGATTAAACATTTGACCCCCCCCCCCCCCCTCCCCACTCTCCTATGCTTTTAAAAATATTGTGAAAAGAGAGGTTTGTGAGTACTTTGTGACTACAATTTTTGTTCCGTAAAAATGTTTCTATTTCGACAGCTGGTTTTTTTGCTTTCTCTCTCAGGTTGGTCAACGGATAATCATATCCCTTATTTTGGTATATGAGAAGTCTAAATGGCGAACGCTGTTATTATTGTCACCATAAAAAGACTAGAAAAGAAGTATATATTTTTCTAGTTATATAACATGTCCTAGACGTGCATGTCATTTTTATTCTCACCAAAAAAGACAAGAAACAATTAAATTATCTATCTGTGTTATTTCAAACAAATGATATTAAAACAAATATAAGTTATTTACTGAACCAAACTAATTTTTTAACCAAAAAAATTTTTTTTAATCAATGTTCCTTTTTTATATGGGGAATTTTAATTTACTATGGGCAGGGAATAAGTATGCAAAAGATTTTCATGGGTCTTTGTTTATTAGAAATTTAGTGTATGATGTATTCTCAAGTATCTGAAAAATGAGTAAAAATATTCCTTCAGAGTGCTTACTGAAGTTGAGGAACTTTCCAAGAACATACATGATTGATTTAATTGTTAAGAGAAAGTTAATGCATTTGAAATCTTTTGTTTATTCAACGTCATTCGAATATCACTTTTTTAGAGTCGTGTAACATGACTACTTTATGATGATAGTCAAGAACTTCAAACATGGAGCGGTTTCTCTAATCTGATTGGTGGTAGAATATGTGAATCATACGTCTCGGAGCTTCCACTTTTCCTCATAAATAACAAAAAGCTCATGTGCTAATATTGAAGAAGAGCCTCTTTGCCGATTAGAAAAGAAAAAGTAGAGCAAATAAGCGAGGGCAAATAACATAAATGCACAGTGATTCCATGTAACGTTTAAGGATTGTTGAACTATCAATTCTATGAATAACAGTTGCTGGATATGTAAACAAATATAAGTACTTTTTATATTTCACTTTTGCAAAACAAATATGGGTTGTCTTTTCTTTAATCGAATCGTGACCTCAGTGATTTTTTTGCTGCTCAACGGTCTCCTCATGACTTACTATGCAATTAAGCTATCAAACGATGACGTAGATTATTATTTGCACAATTTACTAAAACAAATAGCTTAAATACACATAGACAGACAATTGGGTCTGCTCAATACTTTTATCATTTCCTGTACTTATAATTTTATTAGTTTCTTTTTAGACGTTCTTTATTATCGTTACCAATTGTAACAAAGTATTTAAAGACACATATCAAAGTATTTGCAAGTGATATATTTAGAAGTATATCATTAGATCAAAGCAAATTACGTATTTTAGCTAGTAAAATAAATCCTCATGTGACGTCATTAGTTGGAACTTAAACAAACTATATTGTCGTTGTTGTTTTTTTGGCTGGAAGACGGGGTTCTCCATGGTATAAAAATTAAGAGTAAACGAAAAATTGCCCACCAGATAATTGCCAACAGCCCTTCAAGCATAGGGGTTCTAACCCCCCCCCCCCCCCCCCTATACTTGATATTGAAGAATGTAATACAAAAACAATTAATGATATCATCCTAAAATCACATCAATCCTTAAACAACGTAGAATCGTTTACGTACGAAATACCTCAATGTAATATATTGTATATAATTCTATGATTTATACAGGACTAAATATCTCAACACATCCAACATAGATTAACAGGTCAAATGTTTATTATCATCTGTCTGGCACTTCGTTAATACTCATAAAAATATATAATAGTCTACTAATAAATGGGAAAAATAAATGTGTTTACCCAAGTAAATGTCCAAAGTACATATTTGCAAAAAAAAAAAAAGAAGGGGGACTGTTATATTTTTATTTCGTAAAAATATTTTTTTTTTGGGTTTAAAGTGGAGGGAGAAAATGCATCTCCTAACATACACACACAACACACATATTATATATATATATATATATATATATAGGTATATATATATCATATATATATTTAATAGGGACATTCGGAATTCAATTGGTTGAATATGCAAAAACTTGTGGTTCACAACATTCAACGTTGGAGAAAAACTCAGTCTCCAAAATTGGATTGACTTATACAATTATACATCGTTCCTTGCGTCCTGAATAAGGCTTCATCTATTGCATGCAGGAAAAAACTATCTCACATGAAAGCTCAAGGCTAAATTTGTTGTTTCATTAGAGTTATTTGACCTCTTTAAAAAGGCCTAAGTTGCATATCGGAGAAAAACTATCGCTGCTTATAAATAAATCCTAAAATATTTCAGAAAGTGGAAGTTATTTATCCTTTAATCCGGACCAGGAATGGTGACCTATTTTTTCATCAAGTTAAGCAAACTTTTTACTCATGTTTGTGATGGATTCTACGAACCAAAAATGAATGGATTTCTTCTTAATAGCAATCAAAAAAGAATCATTACATTTTAGAAAGGTACGAGCTTTTTTCATTTTCATTGACGATTGACATAGTTCAACAAATTTAAAAAGCGATTTTATTTCAAAAACCTTTTAGGGCCAAAATAACTAGAATGGAAAGCCTTATTAAAGAAATTTGTCTGTTCACGATTTAGACGGTTTATCTAAGTGAGGATTTTTTTTCTTTCCATTGAATTGTGCTGCAGGGAATCATCTTCCAACCATACCATGGCACTTGAGGATGTCCTTTTCACCAAATATAAAAGAGGAAGCCGAGAAAGTGTGTGATAGCAAATAAGAAAAGTAGGCCTCAAGCGTCTAGGAAGAAACAAATTTGAGTTCTCTCCCCAAACTATTGATGAAAAGATTTATCACCAGCATCGAATTTTGCTAAATCTGTTTTTAATAGGCCATGTACAGACTCTGGACAATTGTTTAATTCAGTTGTTCATGCGTTTGCTGACGTCCAGC
Source organism: Caligus rogercresseyi (assembly GCA_013387185.1). Taxonomy (NCBI): domain Eukaryota; kingdom Metazoa; phylum Arthropoda; class Copepoda; order Siphonostomatoida; family Caligidae; genus Caligus; species Caligus rogercresseyi. Next base: position 30,833,836 of record CP045891.1, read on the forward strand.
ACTCCTTTTCATTAGGGAATTTGTCAGATTCAACATTAAAAGAGTTGAAAAAAGAATTGTCACGGCCATAATTATATTTGGACTAAGTTCGAATCCCCTAAAGGCACCAGCGAAAACTCGAGCGATGGAGCTAATTTTATCGAGTATTCGCTGCTATCTGACGAAGAAAAGAACTTTGTCAAAATAATTAACAATGTAGATATTCGGGTCATCATGATTTCGACGGCAGCGTGATATCTGGCCTTTACAGTGGAGATCCCTACTTTTCTTGCTCCGCTGGAACATCTCCAATTTTTAAAACGGATTTTAAGACATCACAGCAATTTACCAAACACACAAAAATAATAATTGTATTCAATCTTTGTTATTTTATTTATTATTTGCGACATTGTTTATTATGCCAGTATTTTTGAAGACGATTTGTTTTTTTGAAGTAATTTTAATATTCAATTTTAGCAGATAATACTGCTTTATTTTAGATTAAAGATTTAATTTTAAACCATATTGTTATTTATATATATTTTATATGTAATATCTCTAAATCAATAAAGTTTTCTTAATAAATAAAAAGATAAGCTTTATGTCTGTTTGTAATGTAACTATAAAGTAATTGACAATGGGGCCACCGATGTACAGTTTTAAAGGGTTCAAATAGCATTCAATCAATATTTTTGGTCAAACTAAATATAACAACTATAAACAAAATAAAGTACAATTAAAGGAATTAAAAGCTTTTCTCTCCATTAAATATAGTTATTTATAAGTGTGTATATGTTTGTTCATATATGAGTACATTACTTTGCATATATCTTTGGGAAAGTTTATTTGAATAAGGTGAAATAAAAAGTCAACTCTGATTGCATCACACAGAACATTTAATCATAGGCTAAATTTCAACAGAAACAATAACACCCTCATAAACACTTTCTGTTTAAATTAAAATATGTTTATTCAGATGATGACGTATGTATATAAAGTAACTGAATAAATGATTCCTTCCAGTTGTTCGCTTATCTTGTAGTTTATGTGTAAAATATAAAAGATATACTTTGTTTGCCTAGGGATGGAGTCCACCAAACCTAGGCAATAAATGGTTACTCAGAAAATAATGAAAAAATGTTCGACTTGAAGAAGTTCACTTGTTATATCTCATGATAAATACAAAAATATTCTAAAGTAATAATTATTTGTAGAATTTATAACCTTTGTTCTAGTTATTTTGCTCAATAACAACGATGGGTCAGTTGATGTTCTTTGAATAATAAGCTATATGCATTACGATCAATTATTTTACGTTGCTGTCATCAAATTTGCATTTGGATCGACTTATTTACAAGGAACCTGTTGATTTCTTTTTCTTTTCAACGCCTAATAATTCCTGAGATCAGTTATCGAACTTATATATGGATGTAATATATTTATGTGTGTATTGACTACATCTGTAAAATTGTAAGGCCTTTAATTTTTGGCACTAATAGGCAATGAACTCAATTAGGCTCGATAACAACAACAAAAAATAGACCCAATTATAACTTTAATCCATATGTAAAATAGATTTTATACTTTACTAGTCTTTTTTACTTTATTTTTGAAAAACAAATTGACAAAAACCAAATGAAAAAATGACCCGTATTATAGGGAACGTGCATTGAATAAATGGAAGAGGGGAAATCGGACGACAGAACATTAAATGAGATGCTGAAAAGCGACTCCAAACTTTTTTGCAAGGCCATCATTCGCGAAAATAGAGCTATGGCAACTTTACTTATATTGAACAGCTTGAAACGATGTAGGTAGAAATGGATAAACTGTGCTGCGACTGAAAATGACATTTAAAAAAAATAATGACTCATTACTGGTCTAAATGACCTCGTTTATTGGTAATGCAACTTTCATTCGAGATAAATTATTCATTACATAGGATACTGTTGATTCTTTAGAATCCATGTGTTTAATTCCATGTCTACAAACAAAACAATTTACAATATGTTATGTTACACTTTGATAAAATTCATTTATATTAAATATGTTAGCAACTGCAGCTGATATGGAGCCACAATCATAGCCGGAAGTGTTTCAAGACAGGGGTAGTGCACATGTTGTATTTGCAGGCGCGCACAGCGGATGTGAATGGAGAAGAAGTAATAGTGCACGCGCGAAAAAATACAACTTTTTCTATTTTAGATTACCTATGCATGTCTAACCGTAAAATAGCCGTACATACACTAATTAAAGGATAAACATAGTGCCAGTGGCAATTCCTGGCGAACATATACAAGACTAAACAATTTTTTTTGTAAATTGCTTGCCTGCCTAGCAACACAACGAACACAGTAAGCCCCAGCAGCACCAACACCCGTCAAAAGTAAGTAGCCTGACAGTCATTCAGTACCCTGCAATAAGGGTATGGGAGTATTATTGATATGAAATTGTCTGCACTGGCATCCGCTCTGGTCACCAGAATGGCATAGCACAAACTGCGTAGTAGGATAAAATACAGTAAATTATATTAAACTATTCCATACGTGCTCTAGCGCTCTGGATCTACATTGATAAGTTCTCTCTTCATGTCATGGATGTCAAGGTTGTCCACAATGCCACTCTACACATGCATGAGGTTGAAATGGGTGAGTCTTTTCTCTTGACATCGTGCTGTATATCCAATTCAATTGGAACGACACAGAGAAGATTAGCATGGCCCCTACGCAAGGATGACACGCAAAATTGTTCCACATTTTAAATAATATAAAAAAATCTTCAGTCGCTGCAGGGTGGAGAAGGACCTTTTCAGAGGATGCCACAGATATGGGCAGACCGAGGCACAATTGTATGACTTTTTCAACCTCACTGAACATTTTTCTTCCTTGAGATATTAGTTTGATGAGACGTGAAGCGGCTTCTGCTATTGGTGAGCTGGGGAATTCTTGGTTATGTCTCCCGAAATTTGGAGTTGAAAACTACAGGCGCTCTGTGTCCAGCTGCCGGGAAGACGTAGTGCATAAGCGTCAAATATAACTGTGCCATGTTCAGCTTGGATAATGCTCGTCTCTCTACTTGCTGCTATACGCATTCTGACCTGGTCACATCTCTTAGTCAAATCAACTTCTACTTAGTTAAGAGCTTCACAAAGTTGACGTCTCTACATTTGTGCTACTGATTCGATAGTCTTAGCCAGCATTTCGGGGTTTCTTAGTAACGAAAGCGGGGTGGGATTCTGCTCATTCACGGCAGGGCAGTGTCAATGGGCAATGTCAGGCCAAGTTTGGTTACACAGGTGGTCAGTTGGGATGTTACCTTTTCCATGAGAGCATCCTCTTTCAGAGCTGCACTCCGTTCTCTCAGGATTTTTGCACTTTCGAGTGCCCCCAACGCACTTCTCTTTTGACTTCTCTTATTTGTAAGGTTTGGGCCACTATCTCACCCGAAAAGACCCGAAAAATGGTTTATAGCACAGAAGCAAATAAAACGTTTTCCTTTTTCCATGCTTGTATGAGTGGACCTATGATTTTTGTCTTCGTTTCCCCTCTGACACTGTTCTCATCTTTGAGCAGGTCCAGCGTGGCTACCAGAGTGCTGTAAGACTCGCAGAATCGCGTAATAGCCTTTGTGCGCACGCACCACCAGGTTGGACACTATCCTAAGATGTTGGTCACCATTTCTTCCATACCAAATAGAGATTGAAAAAGTCGTTTGAGTTGAGAGCATCCGCCACAAGGCTCGTATCACGTTCAACTTCTTGCAATACCGGAAAATCACAGTTGCCCCCAGCTTCTTATCCACATTGTAGGCTACACGAAAACTGTTCCATGGTACTAATGTCAGTTGTGCCATCAGATGGTAATCCATAAAATTTGCTTCTGATGAGCGTGACACTAATTCCATCTGTACGGCGTGAACAAACATTTGAATGATTTCATTCTGGATTGTATCAGACATCCAGTTTTATCTCCTGCGCACCAGCATTTTCCTCGAGGAGATTGTATGTGCGCTCCAGCATGTACTCATAGAGAATACTATCGCAAATAGTATCTACGCCCGAGGAAACGAATTGATCTGAACAACAACTCCAATATATTTTAAAGTTTTTGCTATTCTACAACTATGTTAGATAGCAAGGCACTGATGTGTTTGCGTCTTAGACTGCTCTGTTTTTCCACCGATCTTGAATGCGCATCTGACCTCTCATGCTCTTTTGACGGATAAGTTTCCTTAACATAGTGTAACCTTGGTCATTTCTCAAACCAAGAATACTTGACGTCTCCTTTCACAAATGTCCAGCTAAACTTCGCTTGGTTGCATTATCAGTCCCCATTACCGCAGGTTCAACGAACAGACTACTGCTAAGGCCTGTAAACCGAAATTGAACAGCTGAATAAAACAAAAAAAACTCACAAGTGTATTTAAAAAAAAAAAAATTAATATGCTTTTTCCCCTGTATCTTTTTATAAATAATACCTTTTTTCTCCCCCCCCCCCCCAATTTTCAAGAAGCGCTGTGGCCAGGGAGTGCTTCAGCACCCCCAGTACCACTACTTCCCGCCGGTGGTAGCCACAATTTATTGTGTATGCAGAGAGAAGTAGAAAAAACTGTGCTGCGAATTAAAAGGATATTAAAAAAATGGTGACTCATTACTGGTTTGATTAACCTCGTTTATTTGTAATACATCTTTTATACGAGATGAAGTAGGTATTCATTATTACTGTTAATTCTCAGAATTCATGTGTTGAATTATATATGCATTTATTTACAATATGTAATGTTACACTTTGACAAAGTTAATTTTAAATTAAATATATTGACAACTGCAGCTGATACAGAGCCAATATGCATGGTGAATCGATTGTTTCTATGCAAATAAACTATGTAGACAGAGATACAGTATAAATTTGTCATAGTACAGTGAATATTTATAGGGGATTAAGTGTGCTCAAATAATATCGACTGAGTGAGTCATTACATGATCTTTTGAAACAAGGTAATTCCATGTATTCTGTTTCGTAATGTCATTTATGTAATTATATATGTATTACAAACACAATAACCATGTGAAAGCATATACATGATTAAAAGAATTTATGCATTTTACCTTAATCCTTTGCATTATGTAATATACTGAGGAAAGCCGTCTAGACGACAAGAAATTGTTGAATAAGGCTTCAATATTACTTTCATTTTCCTACTTGAAAACGGACATTTTATCTCTCATATACAATCGAAGATTACTTTTTTAATTGGTTCATAATTTTCAATGTACTATTTCTATTCAAAGAGAAAGTTTGATAAGAGATCCGTATCGGAAATTTAAGTTATTTCTCGACATCATTATATACATATATGTACAAAAAAAATTGAAGCAAAGTAAGCCGTCACGTAGTTGCTTTTTTGGGGATATTAAGTAAACGTGGTGATTGAAGAATGTACGTCAGAGAATAAAATTATATGATACATCAAGCAGTCCTAGTTATTTTTTTACGAGTATAAAAATGTGAGGGTATTTGGGTTTCCTGTAAATCGTGCGCAAATTCCTCGTGGTCCTTTTTATAGACACCTTTTTGGCGTGGGTATTTATCTCGCTTGCTCTTTTAAAGTCAGCTCGTTGTGTCGCAAAGCTTTTATCTAACAAAGCATTTTCCTTGCTCTCCTTTTTTTCGTGGACATTTTTGTTGCAAAGTTTTTTTCTCGTGAGACATTTTCCTTGCTGTTTATTTATTTTTTACTTTGTAGACCCTAATCTTGCGGACGCAGTCGGGGGTCCCATGGGATTGGAATCTATTGCACTTAGGGAGAAAAGACATCCGGCCTATGACTCTAATCTAAAAGGTTGAGCCTGCATCAACCGGGTGTAATGATATAATGCTTATTCATATCCACACGGAAGTAATTCTACCGAAACGAATAAACGAAAATACATTTCTCCATTACATTCATAAATATAGCTGCGCTCTAGATGAAAGGCCTCAAATTTACCTTTCAAACAATCATTTATTACTAAAAATTATCAGTTCATTAATGTGAAACATTCCCCCTCCATTTGCCATTAATCCAATACAGAATGTGATGTATTTTCTTAAAATGAAGCATGGGCAAATTTTACAAAATACGAAAAACAAGCGTTTGCTATTCTATAAAAAATGCTCTACATTTTTATGATTTCAACTTTTCGATAAATTCACTGGAAAATGCGCTTTCGAACATTTAAGCATCCTTAAAAACCCCATCAAAAATATATCTAGCTACAATAGTTGGTATCTTTAGCTTAACCCATTAATACACAAAAAATATGAAGGATAAAAGGAGGGGCAAAGAAGATATTGTTTTCTTTGGATAACAATGAGAAAATGTTTTATAAGAACCGGTTGATATGCTAGAGTTGCCAACAGTAATGTTTGAACATCTCACGACTAAGTACAGAATTTAATAACTTCAGAGACTCATAGTGCATTTTTAGGATATTTTTGTCATTACTCAGAAGTTTAATATTAAAATATATATCTATTTGAATAGTTTGTCGTTATAATAGGTATTTTCAGTTGATGATAAAAGGTAAAATTTACAGAAGTAATCTAATGGAGCTGAGTTTTTTTAAACTGAAGCACAGGCATTCTTTACAAACCACCAAAAACAAGCGTTTGTTATTTATGGAGGATGTACTTCATTTTTATTATTGGAAGTTTTCGATTAAGTCACAAAAAATGCGCTTTTCAACAATTAGTGGTCTTTAAATCATGCCTTATAAATATATCTAGCTTCATTAGTTGGTACCCATAGCTTAAGCATTTCATACACAAATGTAAACATAAATATTTTGAGATGGTGCTAAATGAATATATATTGTAAAAATGTTCTGACTCAGGAGGAATAAGTCGTCGTCTAATCTTTATTCGAAAGCCATGATCCAGTGATCGATTCGATGTCTTCTCAGCCCTTAGTCTGACATGGAGAAAGATGACGAGAACACAATAGAAAAAGGATGCGAAGACTCCTATAAAGTAAGTAATGAATCGCCTGTCTATATGCCTCCTCTTGTGAAAATTTTTTTTAATGCGTACTCCCAATAAAGGAATGGGACAATTTGAAACTCCATTGTAAAGATGGACAGGATCATTGGTCACTCCTGGAAAAGTCGAAGGAATGAATCCATTTCATCAGGACTCGTGGAGGAGACGGACAAGGGACTCCATTGCAGCCCAAATTAATAAAATTCTACATAATAAATATTGTCCACTCTGAGCAAGGACGTCTCCTAGTCTGAATTGCAATCACGGAGTAGCCACAATAGGATCTGAACTTCGATCCTTCCCATGACGGACAGAGAGAGGAATTTTAAGAGATTCCTTAAGGAGGATCTTATACTACCATTCGTCGAACTTCAAACCTGAACATCCACACCATAAACTTATCAAGGAGGCTTACATGCTGCTAAATAAATCTGGATACCATCCAGGTCCACTTCATAAACTATGTTCTATATCTGGGGAGAGTACCATGGGATCCTGCTTTTGCGTCATGCTGCTGTTGCTCATATTTCTATTCATTATGGTTTATATTGAAAAATCCTAAGAGTATGTCATGCAACTGAATATATTCTTGTTAAATATTTGAAAATCTAATATGTATTTTCCTTCATACCATTAAGATGAAAGTACATATTTTTTATTCAAGTGGATATACTTCTACATATGCTTATAGCCTGTGAAAATTTAACAATTAAAAAAGAATAGTCTTGATTTCTTCCAAAAGGCCATAAAGGATAAACCCTATGGCGAGCAACCTTTAAACTTACATGTTTGGGGGGAAACTACTTATACTCTAATACACAGTTTCCTCCAAAGACCTATTTTTTAAATCTATTTATGTCTACGAAACTCATTTAAAATAAAAAAATTGCAGTTCAAAATTATACTAATTAATACAGATCTCCATAACAAAAAGATGTATATTACATATTGGTTATCTAAAACACAGAAAATATATTTTTTATTTTTCTACTTATTTAAGTAATTTCTTTTATATCCGTTATTGTGTTATAGTATTTATATTTGAAGGTTATTTTTCGAGGGAGAACTTTAAACTCTTTTTATTTGTATTCATTTTAAGTACATATATTTTACTTGTATGTATTTTAGAGCGTAAATAAATATATTTATGACGAATTCATGCTAGCTATTATTTGAAAAATATTTGAACGTTTTTATTAACTTATAATTGCGTGAAAAATATATTAATCCACCAAAAATTATAAAATCCTCATTTAAATAATTGTGCTATACGTGATAGATCTTCAAGAATAATTATATTTCATACATAGAATATATATTACAATGAACAGTTGTAGTTTTATTGGAAATAGGCGATACTTTATTGATTTCTATAAGGATATATGTAGACATAAAACAGCAAACATAACAACTAGACAATTAAAAAATGTAGCAAAAAATAATTAAAAACATTTACAAACGAATAAAAACTGTTTGGGCAAATATAAATATTTTCTGTAGAAGTTACACCCTAAACAATGAACCGTTCATTAATTTTATCAGTGATAGGGAATCAAAAAATATAGAAAATAAGTTAAGTCTATTATAATTATTTGATATACATAAATTAATAACGTCAAATATGTTGACATAAATATTACTTTTTTCATTTGAGGTGTGTGTGTAATCCTTTATTTGATTTAATTATCAGCTTTTTGCTGGTCCGTTTTAGATATAATAATATAAATATAAAAATATAAAAACACATCATTCCTGTGTATGAACACATACACATATATATATAAACATTAAAAACACGTATAAAATTAAAAATACTAAAATAAATAAATAAATCCCCCTAAATTGGGGTACTGCGGCCAATGGTCCTGGCTACGTCCCTTGCCGCAGCTAGTGTCCTGGCCGACCTCAGGGACTCAAAATTGTTCCACACAGACACTGCGTGGGACGCAAATGTGTCTGTGCCGCCCCTTAATGGACACGCCACCGAAGTCGTAGACCTCGTCGGTCTCTTTGGGGTTGGGAAGACGAGATCGCCAATGGGGTTTCTGGCACCACATCCCCCATCGTTGGAGTGGAAGCACTTCCAGGTCTCTACTGCCACAGCCATGACGGTTATCTCGTTGAGGGAGGGAATTTTTGCAATACTAAGGAGATCCTCGATCCGAATGTGGTCCCGTCTCCTGCAACCGGCGATGCTCCTTGCCACGTCATTGATGGCGACCTGGACGGCCCTGTGTGCGGCATCCGGCTCCTTATTCTTATCAAACCTAGGTGTCGTCACGACCGCGGCTGCATACGAGAGCTTACCAACCATAAGCCCCCTGGCCAGTTGCCGAAGGTATTTTCCTCTCGGAATATGAACGGCCAACCTTGAGATGAGTGCTGCCCGTTGTTTTGCTGCCTTTACCACGTAGGCATTGTGGGGTGCGGTGGTGAAGTCTGAGTCGAACTTGACCCCAAGGAACTCAATCTCATCGGATGGGTGCAACTCGACGCCCCCAACCCTGATGGTGAAGGCTGAAGTGTCTTTTTTCTTGGCTTTGCCCCCAATCATGAATTGGGTCTTGGCGGCGTTAAGGACGAGACCATTCCCCCCTGCATATTTAGAGAAGGCATCCGCCTTCGTCTCTAACAAGAGCCCAACTTCCTCAAGGGAATCACCGACAGCCCATAGGAAGAAATCGTCCGCGTAACTGCTATTTTCCTCGTCTCCAATGCCAACGCAGGAGGTGACGTCCGCAACCAGGACAAGGTAGAGGATCGGACCTAGGATGGAACCTTGCCTCACACCATACTTTACGTTCAGGAAGTCGGACTCGGCGCCATTCCACACCACACGCTGTGATCCGCCAGAGAGGTATGACTTGAACCACTCCAGTTGCATGCCCTCGATCCCAAGCTTCTTCAGCTTCGGCAACAACTGTAGCTGGTCAACTGTGTCGAAAGCAGCTGAGAGGTCAAAGCCGAGGACCCCTACAACCTTCCCTCTCTGCTTGGCTTTCAACCACTTTGCATGGGCAGTGGCCAACGCAGTTGTGGTCGAGCGGCCCCTCCTGAATCCGAACTGGGTGTTCGGAAGAGCCTCCGTCTTGGCCAGATGGATCTCGAAGTCGGTCTTTACGACGGTCTCTAGTATCTTGGAGAGTGCCGGCAGGATGCAGACGGGTCTGTATGATGCAGGATCAGCAGCAGACTTGCCCTTGCCCTTATAAATGGGTAAAACGTTCGACAATTTGAGAGCCGTGGGAACTGTTCCGGACGCCAAAGATCGGTTTACAAGGTGCGATATTGGTCCGGCAAGCACCTCAATGCCTTTCTTGAGGACGGAGACGGGGATCCCGTCGACGCCCAAGGCTTCGGTGGCCCTCATGGCTTTGACGACCTTAGCAATCTTACCAGCGCTTGCAAAGGAGAAGGAGAATGGTGCAGATGACTTGGGCCACGATGACGGTGGGGGTTTCAACGAGGGGAGGCCGTGCCGCAGTTTAATAACTTTATCTATATAAAACTTATTTACGGCAGTCGCAGTCTCTGCATTGTCCATCGTAGAGATTCCATTCACCTCGAGCGAAGCCGGGAGGGAGACGCTTGATTTGCCAATGGCCTCGTTTGCAAGGCGCCATAGTACCTTAGGGTCATTGGGACTCTTTCGAAGTTCGCCCATATTCGTGCAAATCCGGTCCCGTTTAACCAAGGATGAGACTTGGTTGCGGATCCGACGGTATTCGCTCCCAGAGGCTCTGTCTCTCTTTCTCATGAGTTCGAGGGTGTCTGACGCCAGGTATAAGCTCCTTCCTGTCTTCACTTTGATGGTCTTAGTGGGAGCTACCTCGTTGAGGGCCTCCGTAATGCCATCGATGAGGAACTGGTGCACTGTGTCAACATCTTCGATGCTGTAGATAGTCGTCCACGGCCATTTTTGAAGGGCATCCTCCAGTTCTTGAAGCTGAATTGCTTTGAAGTTCCTTCGTTCAATTGACCTGGTACCAGTCTTCCCACTCGGCACCAAGATCTTTGCGAGGACAGGGCGATGATCAGTGGTCGTGTCCTTGAGAACTTCGACGTTACAGTCCAACCCTGCAAAGTAGACATGGTCGAGGCAGGAGATGCGGTGCTCGCCGTTGAACTTGCCGTAAGACTTCCAGGTGGCCTCCGTTGTTGCATAGTCGAGGCTTGCGTCCTTCATGCCGTCGCCTAGGATCTGCAAGAGGTTCTTTCTTGAATAGCTCCTGTCGTTGTATCTCATTGTGTCAAGATTAAAGTCGCCAAGAATGAGAACTCGTTTAGACATTCTTGTCGCAGATCTTGCTTGGTTGATGATGACGTCGAGACGGTCTTTCTCATTGAGAAATGACTTGATCTTGGAAGAGGTCCATTCCCTGTAGACGCCGCCGACAAGGATGCTATGGTTAGGGAGGGACAACTCGATCCAAACTGTTTGCACGTGCGAGGACATGAGGTCAGATCGTAGCTTGGCGTTATAACGCATTGCGAGATCGGTTTTCACGAGAGTGAGGATCCTTTTATACTCCATTGCAAGAGGCTCGAACGTGACAAATCCGTTTGTAATAAAGGTACCATTCGACGAGGCTAGCTCAGTTTCCGTTATTACAGCTATATCGATATCTTTCCTGTCGAGTAAGTAGGCGAGGTGGAGCTCTTTGGTGCCGCTGAGCCCTGCGACGTTCCAGGTACAAATCTTCAGACTTGGAGACTTGCAGTAAGGTCTGCTATTTCCCTGGCGATTCGTCCTAGGAGAAGGGAAACGTTTTGTCCCGCGGGAACGCGGGAGTGTATTATTGGCTCCGTAGGGAACGTAGCTGTCGCGCCTGAAGGCAAAGTGGCTGGGCCCGGCATGGACTCCATGGGTGAATCCATCCATCCGGCCGGCAAGGGAATTGACTGCCGAATCGGTTTGTAGAATTGTTGGGTGTAAATGGGCTCGGGTCGGGGTAGCCGTTGCTGTTGCTTGTTTCGTTGCATGATCCCCAGGTAAGGGGACCAAACATTCTGAGAGGGTTAACCTCTCCCGGAGTTGGTTTGGGGAGGGGGAGGAGTTCGGGGCCTCCCCCTGGATGTTTCCCTGTTTGGGGCATTTTT
>CP045891.1:30846033-30860688 GCA_013387185.1 Caligus rogercresseyi
ATAGATCCTTGGTATTTTATTTTGCTTTAAAAATATGTCCAATCAAATCCAAAATAAACTTACATTTCTAAAGAAACACCTCGAATACCTCCAAGGGCTTAAAAATCATACTTTATATAGATTACTTGTACATATACAACTGATACAATATTAAAAGGAATATGTTTATCCATTCAATTTCACACCCTATATGTATACAATAAACTAGTCAACAAATTTTGAGTGGATTCCCCCCATTAATAAATGCAAATTTGTGTCAAGAAATCTCAAAAACATCATTTAAATCGTAACGATTTTTGATTTAAAAAAAATATGTTTAATATTAAAAAATCCTTGAATTATTTATGTGGATTTTAAATACTTATTTATTTGCTTCAATATTTTTATATCGTATTAGCTAATGTTAAGTTTGACGGTCTAACAACTTGTAAATTGTAAGTCGAGAAATGGTATAAATTATTTTTAAAAATATAATTTAAAAATTGTGATATCAACTAAATAATGGAAGCAATGTAACAAGAAATGACTTAATATCAAACCATTCCTCAAACTTAAAGATAAAGTTGATTTGTACAATATATTGCATTATTGATGTAGTTGAGGTTTGATCTACTCTTTAATACATATCTCTTCTCCTGGGCTTTCATTATGTTAGCGTTGACTTCATTTGTTTCTCCTTAATGCAAAATGATTTCCTCGCTCTAGATGAGTGAGTAATTTTATGGATAGTTTTGAAACTTAAGGCATAATATTTGCTGAAGTCATCAATGTTTTTTTTATATTTGAAAGGTAATATTTGAGATATCTATTAGAGTATAAAATGACAGAAAAAAGTACGCAGAGGTTTTTATTTATCTGAACATACAATACTATGTACAAAAAGTCCCTAAAAATTACCAACCCATGTTTTGATCGTGAGAGCAATCGAAACAGCAATATTAAACTAAGGCATATATACACTCAGAGAGTGCAAACCTCCGCCGTCATGAGCCTTCCGAGGCGGATTTTTCACGACTGGGGAGGCGTAGAGAGACGGGGAGGTTCCCTAGACGGAAATTCCGAGAGGAACACGCTCCCGGCACCCAATTTCACAGCACAGCGACATCTATTGGCAGAGTAGGCTAACTTGTAAAATTTAGTAGTATTTAGCTCATTTGGCGCCTTAATTCTGCACTCAGAGATGCCAAAATTAATCACTTCTTCCTTTGGCACTTCCAACAACTCCACAAAATTTAATCCAAATCCGTTCAGTACTTTTTGAGTTATCCTGCTGACAAACCAACAACCAACAAACTAACAAACCAACAAACGCCAGTGAAAACAATACCTCCTTCGGCGGAGGTAACATAAACATATAATAATATAAACATAATATTTAACGAATATTCATTTTATTGTGTGAAATGAACATAACCCTTCTCTGTTCTTATAAAGCGTACAAAAATATCCTTTAATATGTGCAAGGCACATACATTTTATGCTTCACGACTAATATGAATTGTTAGAAGAGCAATAAAGAACTCGATTTTCTTAGGAAATATTACGTAACTAATGAGGATGGCCCTCAATAAGAATAAGTGATGCACCCAAAGTATATTACTATAAAATAATAAGGTGTGCCACTCCCTTGCATTATAGGTGGATGCAATTACTGTATGGTTGGTATATCAAACATGTAAAGGTTTGTACTATGAGAAAATAATTTATCAAAAGCTATTTGGTATCTTGGTGTTTGTCCCCGACGATACCCACTACTGTCCATATCCTATTATTTCTAGGAATGTATGGTTTGTGAATCAGATAGGGTGTTCATATTTACATTTGTCTCACAAATCAAGTCACTGACCATGAGTGGAAAAAAATATTTTGGCTGAAAAGATACAATATATTTTATTTATTTATTTTAAGGATTGTTTTATTGATTGCAAATCTTATGAACATAAATTTTCAAAAAAAATCATTTATTTCGTTAAAACACAACGGTAATTCAAGGGTATTTTAATTGGTTCGAACACATAGATGTAGAAACCGGTACAGTGGCAATTGTTTTCAAATCCACCGCCAAGAGGGTTCTGGTTATCACAAATATGGTTTCATACCCGAATGGGTCCTTGGATTCTATGCATGATGGTTATTGAGTTTCAAACTCATAATGAAGTAAGATTGTGGTCTTCAGAACTCTAAACCATCGTTGTTGTTATTGTTCTATGATTTAATTTGCGAATAAATCTAGTCTTCTTGGCTATTTTATAATGCATAAAAATAAATTATTAAATATATAATTAAAACAAGAAGAAAAAATAATTATGTTAATATGTGTTTAATATAGAAATGAATGGTTCATTGTGCTTTGATCTTAATTAACTTGAAGGGCTTAGACAGTCCCGCAAGAGTCTTTGTGATCGACGAAACCGCACATTATGCATCTATGGATTGTGGATCTACATGTTGTAATAGTGGTTGACCGAAACAAAGTATATACTTACGTTGATATATTGTACACCAATATGCCATAATTTAACAATAATAACTTTATAATCCATCGGCGCTGGATTTGAAATTCGGTATAAGAAAATAACGACCATAGGATCCCGATGAGCGTAGTACCATACTTGTGATCGGTGGAACCCAAGCTATATTTGGAGATCGGATTAAAACTTTTATATGTTAATAATTGTACCTGAAGACTAATTAGTGGTGGGTTTGAAGCCCATATGCTGTAGCTGTGATTGGCGGAACTATAGGATATATGGATCGAAAGCCCACTATGCTTGAGTTTTAATCGGCAAAACCCACGGGTCAATAGGCAGTGGATTTGGAACCCCAAATATGTCACTTCTATACCGAATGGGACATGTGTTTCCTTTCTTCATTATGAAGTACCATGGAGTTACAAATTCAATGTAAAAGGACATACGAGGCTACATCAATTATAATATATTTTATATTTAATTGTGTGCATTTTCTCTTGAGCAATTTCCTTTGATGAACTTTTTTACGAACAAATTTCCGGTCACAACGGTTCTCCCAACAAATAAAGTTGATCTAAATACCAAAGAACATTACTTCCTTACTTCATCTGTTTATAGATACATATTTCTTTATAAATACTTTGGTAGTATACAAATATCTCATATATTTTGTTATTATTACTAATTGACAAAAAAGTAAGTTAATTATCTTATTTTCCTTGTATAATTAATTAATCCTCAAGGACAAAGCAAAGCAACTTTACCAATGATTCAGGGATGTTTATTTCCGTATAATCTACGCAAGACCAAGCAAAAAAAATATGCATGCGAAATATTAAATTGTATTCCCACAGATGAGCTATGAAGGTGGGTGAGGTATTTATTGAGGGAAACCAGATATAATACACACTTGTTTGGTTTTTTTAATTAATTTATTTGTGTTCTTTAATTTAAATTATGATCTAGAAGCATATATACACTCAGAGAGCGCAAACCTCCGCCGTCACGGGGTCCTTATGAGCCTTCCGAGGCAGATTTTTCACGACTGGGGCGGCGTAGAGGGACGGGGGAGGGTTCCCTTCGACGGAAATTCCGAGAGGAAGACGCTCCCGGCACCCGATTTCACAGCACAGCGACATCTATTGGCAGAGTAGGCTAACTTGAAATATTTATTAGTATTTAGCTCATTTTGCATCTTAAAGAAGCACTCAGAGATGCCAAAATTTAATCACTTGTTCCTTTTGGCATTTCCAACAACTCCACAAAGTTTCATCCGAATTTGTTCCGTACTTTTTGAGTTATCCTGCTGACAAACAAACCAACCAACAAACCAACGCCAGTGAAAACTAGAGGCATATATACACTCAGAGAGTGTGTACCTCCGCCGATCCCCACAACATTCCTATTCAAACATTCTCCCTTTCACACGCCCGGTTTTCTATCTATAATCATTGTTTCCTCTCTGTTAGCTCATTTTGCATATTAAAAAAGCACTCAGAGATGGGAAGACGGAAGAAGTTTAAGCTACGTCACTGGGTTAACATAGTCCTGAGCTGATATATGAACAATAATACGTCAATGAATATTTTTTTAGCGTTTGTTCTTTCCTACTCCCTGAATAGAGACCCCATTTCATTTAGTATTTTGCTCATTTTGCATATAAAAAAGCACTCAGAGATGGGAAGACGGAAGAAGTTTAAGCTACGTCACTGGGTTAACATAGTCCTGAGCTGATATATGAACAATAATACGTCAATGAATATTTTTTTAGCGTTTGTTCTTTCCTACTCCCTGAATAGAGACCCCATTTCATTTAGTATTTTGCTCATTTTGCATATTAAAAAAGCACTTAGAGATGCCAAAATTTAATCACTTGTTCTTTTGGTATTTCCAACAACTCCACAAAGTTTCATTCTAATCTGTTCAGTACT
This sequence comes from Caligus rogercresseyi, assembly GCA_013387185.1. Taxonomy (NCBI): domain Eukaryota; kingdom Metazoa; phylum Arthropoda; class Copepoda; order Siphonostomatoida; family Caligidae; genus Caligus; species Caligus rogercresseyi. The sequence goes on from CP045891.1 coordinate 30,850,436, forward strand.
TTTTGAGTTATCCTGCTGACAAACAACCACAAACCAACAAACGCCAGTGAAAACAATACCTCCTTCGGCGGAGGTAACAATACCTCCTTCAGCGGGGGTAATAAGGGATTAAAGGTTATATTATGATCAATATCAACGTTCGGCTACATGTTCGGTGTGATTGTTTATGACGTCACACCAGCACATAGTAAGAATAACATTTGTAATGTTATTTTTCCGCTTATGTCTATAAAAATATATTGCTTGCAAAGACTTTCTGATGACGTGAAAATAATAACAAGACGTATAAACGTTTAGTTATGTTAAGTTTAAACTCAATGATTTCAGAATATGTTCCGAATGAAGTAAATTAACCCGCTAAATGCACTAGTTTTGCGTCTATTATGAGAACTACTCTTCACATGAGGCGCGAACACTAAAACGATTGATGAAAAAGTAAAGCGGATTTATTAATAAATTATTTCTCACTGCCAAAACAATATTTTTTTAAAGTTTAAATATTACACAATAAAATATTTGAATTTTTATAAATAATTATCAAAAATATATGTGAAATATTATCATCGCTTAAGTTATAAGTTTAAAAAATTTACCTTGTTTTACAAAAGGAAATAATTTAATCTCTTAAGGATTCAGTGATTTGTTTGTGCTCTTTTGTAGGTTGTAACTAAAACTAATAAAATTACTATGTTTTTTACATATTTTACCAAGCCAAATTTTTAATAATATTTTTAGGCATTCAATTATAGGCATAGACACAATAATAGTATATTATAATTATATTTATAAGAATATAATATAGGACATAAATTTTTTTGTCAAAGAAAAGACTTATTATTATGGAAAATGAGTAGATTGATTTAAGTATCAAAATAATTTATTTAAAAAAACTAAAGTAGCTGACAATATATATTTTGAAAGATGTTTGCCGTACAGACTATTTCCAAGAATTGATTACTTGAGAGGGTTCTCTTGTATGTGTAGGGTTTATAAAGTATAGAAGAGAGGTTGAAGTTCTTTGTATGTCTTGTTAATATGTTTTGTACTCATGCTTCGTTCGACATTCTTTGTTCTAAGAATTAAGAGTCATTTTATGAATCATTGAATTAAAGCTATGTTGTTGCTTTGATTAAATGCCAAACATTGTGGCTTTTGCTGTCCCTGGTATGTATTATAAGGATTAGTATTTGAAATAGCAATATAATGTTACATGATTTGCTATGAGAATGTTAAATGTATATATATATATATACCTTCAGTTTATGTATATATCATTGAAAAGGTCTTCTAAGTTTTTTATGGTATTGACAGTTATGTCATTTATCAAATTTATTTTCAAATACATGTATTATTGAAGGAAAGTAATTTAATTGGAGTATTCTTAAGTTTATTTTCTGATAATTAGAGCTCTTTCAATTGGATATGGAGATAGAAAAGGAATCATAGATGAAAAATAGATTGCCAAAGCATCATGTTTTGGAAAGATCGAAAACAAAAGAGCTAAATATTTTATATGAGGCGAATTAAAGTTCTATTCTTTAGTTTAAAATATTAAAATTACTTTCATTCACCTCCAGATAAAAATCAGTGAGACAAATATAGAGTTTATTAACAAATACAATGGATTTATGAACGAGGGATTGGACGATCTTCCGAGAATCTAAAAGCATAAAACATATAGGATGATGGATTGGAAGGAACGCTGAACCGAAGAGCATTGAGGTAATACACAACAAGGCCATCCGTTCGTGTCAATTCTTCGTGAGCTTGAATCTATGTATACGGAACAGAATCACTGCCTGTAACATATAAATAATTCAGAATGTAAGTAACTTGTTTCGGATAACAGCTTAAGATAGGGACGCCTGCAAGGAAATATCTTAATTTAAAAGCCCAATACTAATCAAAAAAAGAAAAAAAAATCTTATAAGAGACTACATAGTAATCTCAACAAGGATAGCCGGTCTGTAAAATGTGAGTCAGAACGGTGAAAGTTCTAACCTTTTATTAGATAAGAAGAATATGAATTTCCAGGAACTCTGGACGCTTATTTTTGTAAGAGACTTTATTGATGTAGAGATATTACATAGAAAAATATATAAATAAACATTTTAGTTTAAATTAATTTCTCTAATCTAAAATCTACCAGCATTATATACAAAAATTAATTATTAAAAACTATATTGTAATAAAAATACAGATATAATAAATAATGTCGCAAATAAAATAAATAAAATACTAAAGATTGAATATATTATTTTGTTTGTCTTTTAGCAAATTTCCTGTACTGCCTCATAATCCGTTGCAGAAATTGGAGATGTCCAGCGGAGCAAGACGGATAAAATTTTATCAAATCCCCCACATATTTCCACGGAATGGTATTGATTGTAGGGATCTTCACTGTAAAAGCCAGGTATCGCGCTGCCGTCGAAATCATGATGGCCCAAATGTCTTCAATAACAATTACTCTATCATGAGTTAATTTCTCCGCCAAATAGCTGCGAATACTCGATAAAATTAGCTCCATAGCTTGTGTTTTCGCTGGAGCCTTTATGGGATTCGAACTTTGTCCAATAGAATTATGGCCGTGACAATTCTTTTTTCCACTCCTTTTACGTTGACCCTGACAAATTCCTTATGAAGAGGAGCGCAGGACAGTTGGCAAACGCATGGACCACTGAATTAATAGTTGCCACAGTCTTTAAATGGCCTATTAAAAAACAGACATTTAGTAGAAATTTGGAGCTGGGAGGTAAATCTTTTTTCATTATAGTTTTGAGATATAACTCATAATTCGTTTCTTCCACGACGGTTGGAGGCCTAGTTCTCTTATATGTATATCACACATTTCTCGGCTTCCTCTTTGTATTTTGTGAAAAGGACATCCTTAAGTGACAAGGAATCGGTGGAAGATGATTTCCCTGCGGCTCTATTTAATGGAAAGAAAAAAATTCCACACTTAAACAGAGGCTCCCTATCTAAATCGTTAATACACAAAATTTCTTCTGATAAAGCCTTCCATTCTAGTTCTTTTGGCCCTGGGAGATTTTTGAAATAAAATGGCTTGTTGATATTTTGTTGAATTATGTCAACCGTAGAAGAAGATAAAAAAGCGGCGTGCCTTTCCAAAATATTCTTATATGGTTGCTAATATAGAGGATAATTCCATCAATTTTTGTTCGTAGCATCTGTCCGAAACATGAGCAAAAGATGCTGAACTTGACGAAAAATACTGCTCGCCATTCCTGGTCAGGATTAACGGATAAATCCACAATAACTTTCTGAAAGATTTTAAGAATTATTTTATATAGCAGTGATAGTCCTCCTCCGATATGCGACCTTGGCCTCTTCAAAGAGGTCAAATAACTACTATGAAACAGCTAATTTAGCCATGAGTTTTCATGTGAGATGGATTTTTTCCGCAAGCCAAGGAAAAGATGCTGCTCTATACAGAACGTAAGGAAAAATGGTATAATTATATAAGTCAATTCTTTTTTGGAGACTCAATTTCTCCAACGTTGAATGTTGTGTACTACATGTTTTTGCATATTCAACCAATTGCATTCCGAATCTCCCTGTGAAGTCCAAGAGTTCTTAGAATTTCCATTTTTTCCTTTACTGAGCACCCTGCAATTACTTTATTTTGTCCTGGATTCCAGACACCAATGGGAAGAATCACCGTTTTTTGTTGTTAATTCTCAGACCAGACCTCTTTTCATATTTTTGAAGGAAGTTGAGTATAACTTCAATCCGCTTGACCAGCTGTTTTTCTGATTTCGCCTCTAACATAAGTGTAACGTCGTCGGCGTATATATCTACAATATGTTTTTTGGTCCAAAATCTACTCCAAAACCTCTGTACTTCTTAGAGATATTGTTACTAAGATCAATAGTGCTCCCAACAAATAAAGAGGTGACATAGAGCATCCTTGACGGCAACTCCTTTTAAAATAATAGGGTCACTTTCTAGGACTCCATTGATATAGTTGAGAAGCCGTTATAAGGAAGAGCTCTAATGGGTTAAATATTCCTTTGGTAAAACTTTTTTAATGGTTCTAAAAATATGATCACGCTTAATGGTATCAAAAGCTTTTTTTAAATCTATAGCAATGATAGCTCCGTATGTCGTTTTATTATTGAGCGACTCCATAGCGGTTTCAATATTTCGAGAAACATCACAAACTTTTCTCCCTTCAGAAATCCTTTCTGTTCCACTCCCAGTTTTGCGTTTAAAATAGGTTCCACTTTGGTTGCTAGCACTCCAGCTAAAATTCTATAGTTTTCGTTCAATACGGTTATAGAACGCCAATTATTTAAATCCGTTGCTGCACCCTTCTTAGGGATTAAAGTGATTCGCCCTTAGTAATCGATTTAGGAAGTTTGCCTTGGATTTCCATTGACTTCCCTAATTGTACCAGGTATGGAACAATCTCGTCTATACACTTCTTAAAAACCAAACCATCAATACCTTCCGGTCCTGCAACTTTTCCGTACTTAAAATGTTGTCTATGTATTGCGAAATTGCATATCTGGTAAAAATAATATGTTCCCCCGCTTTTGGCTTAGAAATGTGTGTTCTTTTCCCACCAACTAATCCTTGTAATCGCTGATGTAAGAGCTTTAGAATTGCACTCGTATCTGTTATGGATTTTTTTTTTTGCCTATATGGTTTGTTAGAATTGCATCCGACAGGATATAAATAAGCATTATAGCATTCAGTCTATCGAACCTAGGATCAATGTTATGGATTTTCCTTCAATGATGATTTTTTATTACGGATGTTGAATAATTTTTTGTTAATAATTTTTCAATATCTTGGATGCATCATTTTCTCTCTCAATACTGCGCTTAAAATCTGATTCGGCTATTTCAGCTATACGAAATAGGTTCGTAGCGTCTGCCGCAATGGATCGAGTAAAAAGTGGTGCGTTATTTCAAATATCGTCCAGATTTGTTTGAAATGCAGCTTCTTTCTTTCTTTTTACGACTAAAGTGCAAAGTTGTGGATTTGACTATATAAGGTGTGAATATATGCCATTTTTTCGGGTTAAAAGATTCGATAAAATGTTTTAAAAGAGGGTCTTAAGCTTTTTGATAAAATTTTCATCAAGTCCCATCCATTTTTGAACTTAAAAACGGGTTTTAGGTTTACCATGGATAAAATCAACCTCAATTATTTTGTGGTCAGATGAGGATGAGGCCAATATCATGCTTGACTAGTTATGGATCGGATGGAAGAAGAAGCTAGTGCAAGGTCAATTCGTGAAGACTTGTTACCACATCTCCAAGATACCTTGTCTTCCGGGCTAAAAATTCCAACTAGATCGTGTAAGTCTAAGAGCACTATTAGCTTTGACAGCATTTTCAGGTTGGGATAGAGGGAATTTGATCTATAAAGATCCACATTCATATCCCCAATTACCAATAAAGGATATAAGTCATTTTGCAGACATTTATGATGGCTTGGAAGAATGGAAAGCACTTTTCATTTGGTCCATAGGTGTTAATAAAATAGAATCCACCCTTTGTAGTTGGCACAAAATTTTATGCCAGTCTCCTTTATATATATTTTTACGAGTTTCTAAAAGAGTCTTTGTAAATGAGAATCTGTGGTCAAGCTTTACGAAGATATTTAAAGGCCATTACTCATTCAGGATGAATCAAATATGCCAGTAATCCAAAGAAGTTGCAGCAAAGCATGAACTTTCCTTGGGTGGAACTTTTGTTATCCAACTAGTTTTTCTTCCAGATATACACACAGCATATGGGTTGGTTTGTCTTGACCGTACGCACTTATTGATTTGATGGCGAAACAGAGCTTTAAAACAATCTTCGACAAGGTTATCGGTATCCAGAGAAAAAAAAATGCAAAGAGGAGTAAAAGATAGCTTCAATGATGATAAGAACAAGTATCTTTATCCGAGTTATAAAAATGATTGAAATTCTAGGAACTCTAGAGGTGCATGACAAGTTCTTCCTAGGCCAGAGCAGTATGTGTCGCTTAAACAACAATTGGGTGTAATTCTTGATCAATAAAAATATTTTTAAACAACAATGATACATGTTGTTGTAAAACTATAATACAATATTCCTGCACATATTAGAAAATATTTCTTTTAGTTACTAAAAATTTTTATGTTATAATGCAAGAACTTCCCTACACAAAAATGAAGTTTTTTTCAATGTAACTGATCCTAAGTTTGAAAGTAGGGATTGGTAACTCATAAGTATATGTATATATATATATATATATATATATATAAAATTGTTGCTAGGTGGCAAAAATCATGTCAGTCACTGAAATTACATATTTATATATATATACCTATGTATATATATACAAGGTCGACTGATAAGTCCCGAGACTAACACATAGATGGTGCCAGTGGATTTGTTTTCATATGACTGTCAGCAGTACCAACCTTCAAAACATACATGCATAAATATAACAGCTGTCTGACAACTAGTTTGGGAGATATTGCGTTTTAAGTGAAGCTACTTGTTATTGTGAAAAAAAATGGAAAAAGACGAATTTGTGTGTTAATAAAACATTATTTTTTGATGTGAAAAAATACTGTCTAAATTAAAACTTGCTTGAAGAATGTTATCCGGACTCTGCTCCATCGAAAAAACCATAGGTCGATCATTTGCTGAATTCAAACGTGGTCGTGTGAGCACGAATGATGATAAACGCAGTGTACGCCCAAAAGAGGGGTTACACCAGAAAACATAAAAATAATCCACGAAATGATTTTAAACGACCGTAAAGTGAAGTTGATCCAGATAGCTGAGACTCTGAAGATATCAAAAGAGCGCGTTGGACATATCGTGCATGAATATTTGGACATGCGGAAGCTCTGTGCAAAGTGGGTGCCGCGAGAGCTCACAATCGACCAAAAACAACAACGAATTGATGATTCTAAGCAGTGTTTGAAGCTGTTCATTCGTAATCTATCCGAATTTTTGCGTCGATATGTGACAATGGCTGAAACATGGCTTCATCACTTCACTCCCGAGTCCAATCGACAGTCAGCTGAGTGGACTGCATATGATGAACCGAATCCAAAGCGAGGAAAAACGCAACAGTCAGCTGGGAAGGTTATGGCGTCTGTATTTTGGGATGCACACGGTATAATATTCATTGACTATCTTGAAAAGGGGAAAACATCAACAGCGATTATTATATAGCCTTATTGGAGCGTTTGAATGATGAAATTGTTGAAAAACGGCCCCAATAGAAGAAGAAAAAAGTGTTGTTTCACCAAGACAATGCACCGTGTCACAAGTCAATGAAAACAATGGCTAAATTAAATAAATTGGGATACGAATTGCTTCCCCATCCACCGTACTCTCCAGATCTGGCCCCCAGCGACTATTTCCTGTTTGCAGACCTGAAGAGAATGCTCGCTGGCAAGAAATTTAAGGACAATGCTGGAGTATCAGCCGAGACAGAAGCCTATTTTTCGGATAAAACGAAAGATTACTATAAAAGTGGAATCGAAAAATTGAAAGATCGCTATAATCGCTGTATCGCCCTCGAAGTCAACTATGTTGAATAATAAAATCGAATCTTGTCAAGAAAATGTTTTCTCTTAGTTAGTCTCGGGACTAATCAGCCTATCTGTTATATAACTGATAAGTGATCCTAAGTTGAAAGTAGGGATTGGTAATCATTAAGTATTATATATATATGTATATATATACTATATATATTATATATCTATATATATATTATGTACATATAGAGATTATCTATGTACAATAATATTATATAAATGTTTTGCTAGTGGCAAAATCGTGTCAGTCCAATGACAATACAATATCCTATATCTCATATATATATATTATTATAAATAAAAAATAAAATATATGTATATATAAATTGTTACTTAGGTGGCAAAATCCTGTCAGTCACTGACTTTCAATATAATTTTTGACACCTTTTGCACATCCACTTTTTTCCTCTTATCATGACAAACAATGGCAAAAAAAAACATATGTTGGTTGGAATAATTTTGATTTACAAAATTATACACCTACAATTCACAAAAAGACATACAAAGAAGTTGTTATTTAATTTTCGAATTCTGTTTCACAAAAGTTTTCTAAAGAAAAACATATACTTAATGAACTAGTTATTACTAGCCTGAATGAGTTTATAGCACAGGTGGTTTTAACTCATTATTATAAAATAATATTATTTACCAGCAATGTGAGATAAAAATTGTATTATGAGAAACATTTTAATAAATTATATATTATTACTCATGAGATCACCAGTATTTTTCACCAAACAAACTTTAAAACAATCATGCATTTTCCATCCGATTATTTGAGGGAAAAATGGGGATAATCATCAGTTATTTGCTTTGTTTGATTATGAAATTAAACTTTACTTATCTGAAATTACTTAATATCTCAAACAAGACTACAATGGGACATACTCTTAACAATACTGTTTAAAATGTCAGTAAAATCACGAGGAAGAGAAAATTTTGAGCTTCTCAAATTTATCATAGCCAAAGTTGCACTTTAGCTGTAATATAATTTATTTTTTGTTTACTCGAGCCAACATACAAATACACAATAAATGACCTCACTTTAATTTGAAGATCCATTCAAATAACTTTAAAGGACCCCATCGCTCGAACCGTTCACTTTCCATAAAAAGTTTTGTTCCCCAAAAAAGAAACATGTTTTTCTCCTACTTGTTCTCGAGTCTGTGGTAAACACTTAGTAATACATTTGAAACAATAACTTTTTACCGGAAGATCTGAGAATAATTTTACTTTCACTAAAGACTATATTGTAGTTATATTAGGGGTTCTTATTTTCAAATGTTTGAAATGTTAGCAACATTGTGGATTTTCTGTTTATTGGTGATAAAAGAAGACGACATACCAAGTTTGAACAAATCGGTCAACATTACGGGTTGCTCAACGAGGTTAATATGCTAACATTACACACTCCATTTTTTCTTTTTTTTTACCAAAACTTTGGTTTAGTAAAAAAAACATCAAAAATACGTTGTAGTAAATTAGATTTCCTTTCAATTAATAATAATTATTGGAAGTCTTTAAACGCTCACCAATTTCAAGAAATTTGCTGAAAACTATATTTTACTAAATTTTTAAAAACTTTTACCTCATTGCGCAACACCGTAATGTTGACCGATTTTGGGGTCAAACTTGGTATGTCGTCTTCTTTTATCATCAAGAAACAGAAAATCCACAATGTTGCTAACATTTCAAACATTTGAAAAATAAGAACAACCCTAGTGTTATAATTATATTAATGAATAATATATTATAAACTGACGCATATATACACTAAGGAGTGTGTACCTCCGCCGACCCCAAACATTCCCAATCAAACATTCCCCTTTCACACGCCCGTTTCTATCTCTAATCATTGTTTCCTCTCTGTTAGCTCATGTTGTCCTATTAAAAAAGCACTCAGGAGTGGGAAGACGGAAGACGTTTAAGCTACGTACTGGTTAACATAGTCCTGAGGATATATGAACAATAATACGTCAATGAATTTTTTAGCGTTTGTTCTTTCCTACTCCCTGAATAGAGACCCATGTTCATTTAGTATTTGCTCATTTTGCATATTAAAAAAGCACTTAGAGATGCCAAAATTAATCACTTGTTCCTTTTGGCATTTCCAACACTCCACAAAGTTTCATTCGAATCCTTCAGTACTTTTTGAGTTATTCCTTCTGACAAACAAACAACAACTAACAAACCAACAAACGCCAGTGAAAACAATACCTCCTTGGCGGCAGGAGGTAATGAAGGCTTTGGGGCCTTCCAATTTTAAAAATATTATTTTCTAATATGTCACTCTGTACTATTTGTCGGCTGACCCAAATAATGAACAATTAAGAACAATTAAATCTAGATTAGGTCCACTTGAGAATAAGTTATGTATGACGATATATTGGTTTGATAAAATATAACATTCCAAACATAGGCAACTAAGATGAAAATATCAAGCAGTCAAAGAATAACTGAATACTTATGTCACGTGTATGACATTCCGTTGATGTCCTGAACGATCTAACATACACTAATACTTTAACATCTCAATTTATAAGCCGGATTATGGGATAAACTATACTAGGCTTTTTAAAGCAAGCTAAATGTTGGTTTTTAAACACTTATTTAGGAAACACATGTATGCTGCCTTTTCTTTGTGTCTTCAAACATAAATAATTTAAAGTCCGGTCTGTTATCTATCTATGTATATACA
>CP045891.1:30860788-30981427 GCA_013387185.1 Caligus rogercresseyi
CGCGCCCGATGGACAACACTAATGTATATATATAACTTTTTTGTATATATTGTTTGATGAGGAGAAGGGTCCTTTAACAAATCATTGTCAGACAGTCGTCCTTTGTTTTTACGTGCATGTGTAGTTGATTTATAATTGATATGCTGTTTTCTTGTATACTTCAAAAAATATAATATCCCTCATTTTCCTGTTCATATATTATGTGCTGTAAATGCAACGAATTCATTTAACAAATTGCTTTCAATTTGAAAATACGTTAACACCTTACTCATGTTTTGACAAATAAGTAACAAAATGTATAAGGATGCCAATAATATTGAAGGGGTTCAATGACATTTTTTGAGTCTTAATATTCTATGTATACGAAAGACTTATGTGAGCTGAAGTTTTGTAGATCGAGTTTTTTCTTGGCGATATATTTGATATTTAGTATTATAACATTGCTGAATGAAGGATACAGAGCTTTTAAATTACTTTACAGCTTGATGGTTGTAAATTACAACCATTTTTTTTCGGTTATTTAATAAAATAACAAATTTACATGTATAAAACAGAAGCATTATTAATTAGATCTGGAGAAGCAGCAATTGGTTTTCACTTAGTCCACATATCACAAATATATTGAACGAATTAAATTAAAAAAAATCGGATCCCTGATAAAAAAAATTGTACTATTGTTTTTATAAATAATTTTAAAGTCTAATCGTATTTTCAAGTATTCTTCATTGTGTTTGGATAACGAACGTGTTGCTTAGGGTGATGGGAGGCTTTAGGTATCATTTTATACTCTAGCATACTAAAATCGTTCCTTAAGAAACAATGATCGGTGTCGTTGAAGAATTTTTCCAAGCTTTTTAGGGTTTTTTCCTATCTGGTTCCATGTATCCGATTGGATAAAAAAATAAGATACTAGCGTACTTTAAATGAGTCTTTCGAATGTAGGATCTCGCCAATGAGGTTGACCAAAATTGACATTCTCCTCTCAGGATTCGAACCTCCGCCCTCAACATTGAGTGTTGAACAAACCTTAACGCACTGAGCTATTATTATGCATTCTCATACAATTATGAATCTAATAAATATTCGCTATGTACTTGGCTTCTCGGGATAGAAAATGTGCTATAGTGATGGGTTCCAAAGGATTATGACCACAAAGCTTTGTGACTACAGCTTTGTGACTACAGGTTTGTGACTGTACAGGTTTGTGACTACACAGGTTTGTGACTATACAGTTTTGTGACTACACAGGTTTGTGACTATACAGGTTTGTGACTGTACAGGTTTATGACTACACAGACTTGGGACCAAGATTAGGGGTCGTACACAAATCACACAATGCTATATGAGTTAATATGTCTCAATGAGTTTTTTGGCATTGGATTTGGGTTGGCAAGATGAATTATTCAATGTGAGTTGGTATTCCAGTTCCGCCATAGCCCCTGGGAGGGGCAAATAAGACGGCCAAGAATTAAGACGGGGTAAAACTTGCTTTTGGGGTTATATTGGGGTTGGATTTGGGTTGGCGAGATGAATTATTCATTGTGAGTTGGTATTCCAGTTCCGCCATAGCCCCTGGGAGGGGCAAATGTGACGGCCAAGAATTCAGACGGGGTAAAACTTGCTTTTGGGGTTATATTGGGGTTGGAATTTGGGTTGGCGAGATGAATTATTCATTGTGAGTTGGTATTCCAGTTCCGCCATAGCCCCTCAGAAGGGCAAATGTGACGGCCATGAATTAAGAGTGGATAAAACTTGCTTTTGGGGTTATGTTGGGGTTGGATTTGGGTTGGCGAGATGAATTATTTGTTGTGAGTTGGTATTCCAGTTCCGCTATAGCCCCTCGGAGGGGCAAGTGTGACGACCATGAGTTAAGAGTGGATAAAGCTTGCTTTTGGGGTTATATTGGGGTTGGATTTGGGTTGGCGAGATGAATTATTCATTGTGAGTTGGTATTCAAGTTCCAACATAGCCCCTCGGAGGGGCAAATAACACGGCCAAGAATTAATAATGGATGAAAGTTGCTTTTGAGGCGATATTGGGGCTTAATTTGATTTTATCTGACTTTTGATTTCACCTATAGGTTACTCGGAGAAAGGGTTGATTTGCTCCTAAAATTTTAAGAGAACTGGATTATATTCAATGCCGTGCAAATACTTTTCTTTGGAGGTCAACTCTCACCCGGACCTGATGGATCTCTCTCAAACAAAATTGGATAGTTTGAAATCGAGTATATTGAAGAAGTAAATAGGTCTAACTAGTGTTTGTAATTTAATATACGTCGTCTTCAGGGACAAATTTGAGAGCTGGAAGGCATTTTATAAGAACGTTCAATTCGGGCTGGGAATCAAATCTTTTCTTCAGGCCTATTTTTGCCACCTTCCTCATAATGGATTGAGATAGATGAATCCCGGTATTTTTGTTTGGTGGAATTCAGTCCGAAAAGCGCTCATTGCAGCAATTTCGAAATCCAAGACTACTTTCCGGGGACAGTATCCATCTAAAAGTTCTTTGACGTTTTGAAGCATTCTCCTATACGTTTGGATCATTTTATTTGGGAGGAGATAATAAATACAGGGAGGGTAACTACTCCCAACTTTTGCATGGATTGTGTACAGCTGAAACCAAATTTCCAACACAAGCTCAAAAGTTCCATCACAAAACCAGTCCGCATCCAACAAGCACTCCACTAGTTCTCTTTTTCCTAGTCCCAATATTCTTTCAGGGTCATTTTTTCCAGAATCAAAAAGAATAATGTCGAGATACTTCTCTGGGATATCAAAATTATTCCTCGTTGGGTTTGGAATTGCATTTATTTGTTTACGCCTCTGGTTTCTCACCATTTCCTCAAGAGCTGCTTTTTGGGGCATCCTTTGCAAAACGTCGTCTGATACCTCCGAGAGTCCTCCAGCAATAATTGCTTTAGTTTGCGAGTGGTTATCTGGATTTCCAGCATTTTCTCTAATTCTTGACTTTACAGCCCTCATCTCTGATTGCAACGGATCTCCATCATGTGAGTGGTTGGTAGGAGGAGTAAGAATTTGGGTGTTGAAAGTCTTCATCATGGCTCCACATTTTAACCGATTGACCATTCGGCATCTCCATGTGATGCTTCTATCCGGGTTATTCCTTTTGATGATGTAATAAAACCTTCGTATCGAAGAACTTCATTTCCCCTAGAAGATTTGGAAAATTGAAGCTCCATTATCCTCCAGAAGACTTTAAACGAAACTCGAGTGAGTTTATAAGGGTAAAATAGTCTGTTATTTTAATATATTCTAATTCGAATAGCGAAGTTAGTAACTGAAAAAAAAAAATTCATCCACAAAATGCACGCATAAAAAGCGTACTTAGTCAGATGCATATTCGTATTAAAAGAATAACGGTTGTTCTTTTTTGCATAGCAATTCATTCTTCCATGCATCAAAATAAATATATTTTATTTCCAACCCCCTCGGAGTTCCAAATTCCAACCCCAATATAGCCCCAAAAGCAAGTTTTACCTACTCTTAATCCTTGGCCGTCTTATTTGCCCCTCCCAGGGGCTATGGCGGAACTGGAATACCAACTCACAATGAATAATTCATCTCGCCAACCCAAATCCAACCCCAATATAACCCCAAAAGCAAGTTTTACCTACTCTTAATTCTTGGCCGTCTTATTTGCCCCTCCCGGGGCTATGGCGGAACTGGAATACCAACTCACAATGAATAATTCATCTCGCCAACCCAAATCCACCCCAATATAACCCCAAAAGCAAGTTTTACCCCATCTTAATTCTTGGCCGTCTTATTTGCCCCTCCCAGGGGCTATGGCGGAACTGGAATACCAACTCACATTGAATAATTCATCTCGCCAACCCAAATCCAATGCCAAAAAACTCATTGAGACATATTAACTCATATAGCATTGTGTGATTTGTGTACGACCCCTAACACTTGGTCCCAAGTCTGTGTAGTCATAAACCTGTACAGTCACAAACCTGTATAGTCACAAACCTGTGTAGTCACAAAACTGTATAGTCACAAACTGTGTAGTCACAAACCTGTATAGTCACAAACCTGTAGTCACAAAGCTGTAGTCACAAAGCTTTGTGGTCATAATCCTTTGGGAACCATAGTGATGAGCTAATTTTTTTTTTTTTTTTTTGGTACCTCAGTACAACAATTTATTTTCCATCAAATTGGTTACATTATAATTTTTTTACATCATACATAGACACATTTAAAAATCACTAAAATACTTTACAATATTATGTGGGGGACTAATCTTGTAGAACGAAATTTATAAAATTAACTGTGTTTTTGTTGTAATAAAATTGACTTCATTACTATGTGGACCAAATATAAATATGAAAATTCTTTAGGACATAAAATAAGTTTAAATTTGTTGTAAAATATGTTTGATAATGTACTGATAATTTTTAAATAAAAGGACACTCGAATAGAAAATGATTTAGCGTTTCAGTCTTTTCTTTGCAAAGAAACTAGCCTTTCAGCGTACGAATTACCATGTATACTCCCTAGAGACAACGTGCTCGAAACTATCCTGTACTTTAACCAATACATGGAGCAATCAACTGAGTATTATTGAGGCATTGAAAACATCAAAGGATGATGAGGACACTCCCATAAACATTAATTTTCGCTAAGATAATTGATTGAATCCCGTCTTGGATTCAAGAATCAACCTCAATTCGTACATATGGAATGGTTGATTTTAAAATGACTCTCCTAGTTACTGAGATTATCTAATTAATTATAATAATGGTCAATGTGTTTTTCCTTTTCTTCGATACATTTGTAGTGAAAGGGTTATTGCATAGAAAATATTTTGAGATGTTTCGATAGGTACTTTCATGAAGACATTGACACATAAGCATTTTTTTCATTATTTTTGCCTATATGGTTCGATAGAATAGCCTTCGACTGACATAAATAAGCATTATAACGTTAAAGCGAATCTTCGAAACGAATGAAAATATATAGGTTACGGGGATTAAGAACATTACCTTAAAATCATCATATATGTTTGCGCATCTCATAAATCAACGTCATCTTCCTTATAAAATTATTTGATAACATAATTATCTACATCAATATATTTTGTCTTAACAAAGCTATTTAAATTTATGAATATGCTCACATCTTTTTCCTGACCCTTAAGTCTTAAGTTTTAAAGTCCAAAAGGTTTTCAATATAACCTATTTGAATCGAGTCAAATTATTCATATAATTGAAATAGTATCCATCTATCATACAATAAGGCACTTTTTAAAATATTTAATGATATATTTTACGAAAATAACAAGTCTGTTTTACCCAATTACTAAATTAATCTACCAAAATTACTAAAGTAATTTACCAAAATGACTATTTACTGCTACGAAAATTACTACTTTATATGAATATATTTTTTTTACAAAAAAATTACAAATTATTTTTACACAATTTACAATTGAAGTTTTACAAAATTATAATTTATTATTTTTACTAGAATTAATAATTTATTTTATATAAAGTACTAATGTATTTTTACAAAAATTACCAATGTATTGCTACAAAATTACTACTTTAGTATAAGTAAAACTGCTACTTTATTGTTTCAAAAATGACTAATGTACTTCTACAGAAAGTTCTTAATAAAAAACCCTTTCTATTCAATCATAAGCAATTCAATTGAACCATATAGGCAAAAAAAGGGAGTATTTTATATCAATGAAGGCATGCTCCAAACTACATATTAAGGATGCAATTTGGACCCCCAAGGGAGTAAATTAGACATCAATATATCTCATTGAAGAGATTGTAAAATCGATGAGTCATTTGATGAAAAATACTTATCCTCATAGATGCAATTTTATGAGACGAAAAAAGGCAAAAAAAAAGTTCAGTCCTTAGATATATTCATTTTTTTCATCCATAAATATTTGTATTTTTTCATAGCTCAAAGGATATTCTTTTGATGTGTTGACATTAATAGAAGGCCTTTCGTAAATTGTTTATCTAATAGTAAACCCCCAATAATAATTAACGCCTCTTATTACATTTATTTTCTTCTTTATTTCAAGCATCTCAAGGACAGGATGATAGTCTCATCCATCATGGTACATTATTATAAAAAGGATGACAGTTCAATGACCTACCTTCTTCTTTTATACTCCGCAGGTGATTTATTCTTTACCCCCCCCCCTTCAAAAAAAAACACACACACCTTATATTTCTGCAATACCCAAGACATGTATATTAGGGGGTATTATAGAAACCTAATATTAAGATTTCAAATTTATCCCCCCGCGAAAGTTGCGTCATAAGAAACTAAATGATCGTAGGAAAATTGGATTTTGGTTTGACCCCCCCCTTACTTAAAAAATAACTTAAAAACATACATGAGTACCCTCTTTTTCTTTTTCCTTCTTGAAACTATAAGGGATCCCTAGTAGAGCTGTTATTAAAAATGGTTGGTGCGTCAGAACTTATGTTTATTTATTGGCACTAAATATTATTGACAAAAATTTGCAAAAATAACAAAGTCATAAAGGGATCATAGCTAATTTGATAAAACTATTTTTTTTGCAAAATAAGTAATAACAAAAAGTTTTTTTTTTTGGGGGGGGTAAGGGGGGGGGTCAAACCAAAATCCATTTTTCTACGATCATTTAGTTTCCTATGACGCAACTTTCGCGGGGGGATAAATTTTGATATCTTAATATTAGGTTCTATAATACCCCCTAATGTATATACTATATACATATGTATGTAGTTGTGTCCGAATTTGCTTTCTCGAAATGTATGTATTTCTCCTCTTGTAAGCTCATGCGCAAGCCTCTGAATGGGTCATTATATACATTGAACAAAAGGCGACACCCATAACACTGACGCCTGAGTAATGTTGTTAGTTTTTTTTTTTTTTTGCAAGAAAGCAAAGGCTTTGTTGTTCATTAATGTGATTATTGATTAATAGGCCAGGAGGTGCATAATTAGTTTTTCTTTCTTTTTTTTGCATGAAAACTCCATTAACTTCCTTTTAGCTGCTCCTAACAAATACATTGCTTTTATATGTGATGTTTGTTTTTATATATTTAGCTTACCTCATGGATTTGGTTGTTGAGGAATTTAAGTTAGTCACATAAGTAAGCAACATGGTTGTAAAACAAGTACAAAAGGGCACTATATCCACAGTTACAATTTAAAAAAACCTTTCATAATTTTCAAAAACAAAGAATCGATCACAATTTATCTAAAATATCGCAAAGTATCATCTTCACCGAGCGCTTTTATGGAAATAAAGTGATAGCTTTCCAATCTGTGGAAACAGAAAGATTATTGTACATGATTTCAGATATTATTCTAAAATAAGTAATCCCTACAAAAAAGAGGGTACGTGTATAGGAAGGAATCTCACTAGACACTATCTCCTGTACGGTTTACGGGATGTGAGGTTCCACGAAGAACATCATCAAAGGCTTTAGCAAAAATATAAACTGTGTTTGCACACCACAGATTCGATGGGAATATTCATATTGGGAGTCGCTCTTCTGGCTATGAACAGACTCCGGAACTCTTCGAAACTTCTTCATACGCACCAAACTGTATGCAATATTTTTTTAATCTTCTCATTTGCTTATGTAATTAATAGTTTCAAACCTTGGTTTATTTACTCGCTATCTTTGTCATGACATTCAAAACATTGTATTTTAATGTTAAAAAAGGAACCACTTAATACATATAATATCTTTAAAATTATCCAAACTCTTTTGCCAGAATTCATATGTTTTTAAAATGTTTGCAGATTTTGCGCTTTTATCTCTCAAATATAAGAGAAAAAGTATTTTTTAGTAAATATCTTCAATCTAGAATATATGTTTATATATATATATATTATTCCCGAAGGTTTATTAATGTACTTCCTTAATGAAACATCAGACATGGAATCAAAATAATGTATAAAATCTATAATATTACTTCCTGAGTAGCCGGGTAACATATTAATCGAAGGAAAACATTATAAATAATATCAAATTTCAATCTATTGATAGATAAATAATTAATATATGCACATGAAGCTTCCAAAGCAAGTATTTAATATTTTATGTACAAATAAAAAAGACACAAATTAAATATTAAATGAAAAGGACTAAAATTACATTTTTCAATACATTTTTTCAAGTTTGGGATTTTTATCTTCTTCTAGTTGCTATCATAGTATTTGTCCTAAAAGCCATTAGTCGTATTTCAAATGTTTATTGCAGAAATACTTTCCATAAATTGTTTTTCTGACTCAATATTCTGCAATGCCTACTTCACTAACGTACATGCATGTAAGGAAATTCTTACAATATTATTTTTATTTATTTGTTTATGGAAACGAGCTTATTGTAATTTATACATTCGTTGACGCCAATCGTTCTAGATTTCTAAGCAGAGGTGCAAAAATAGAATGAATATCGATTACAGAATATGAAAGAGACATATTATCCACAATGTGCATTCTTACTGCTGCAATAAATTTTCTTTGTCATTAAGAAAATTTATTTGGCCCACAAGAAAATAAAATAATCCTTTGTGAAGTAGGGGAAATATTTATTTTTCATTCAGAAATATGTTATAGATACATAGAGACACAAAAGGAGAGTACATTTTTCTCTTTAATTAATGATAATAAAAATAAGTTGTACTTCGGTGCATTAAGAAACGTAGGATTTTTCTATGGCATATATGAATTTCACTATATTATCAATGCGACAAAGGTAGCCTTAAGGTTTCCTGTATAACTTGATAAACTGGTATAGGATATTCTTTTTTTTGTATTTCATTTCTAAATAGGGTTGAAGTACATGCGTAAATTGATTACATAAATTGACATTATAATATAAAATTTGCATTCCAACATAAGAATACTAAAGGATAAATTCAAACTTTATGAAACTTTTATAAGAGGTAATTTTGATCCTCAGGTTGAGTTCAATCACGCTGGGTCTGATAATACTAAATACGGAGAGATCGTACACATTCTTGCCGCGAGACATCAGCGAGTCGATTGAGATCGTTCTTGAGAGAGACATCTCACTTTTGCATTTCTTCTGTATGCATCTAGTTGTAGGGATAACACGGTTAAGGGGATGGGGGTGTTGGTGGAAGTCTTAAAGATGTCCTTTTGAGAGAACCGTTCTGAACCGGTCTGCCGGTAGGAGACGATGTGGTTGATATTCATTATCTAGACTATACAAAAAAACTTTGTGCATCGCACACTTAAATATTAGTGTATAAATAAATCTAAAAAATATTATGAAATCTTTAGGTATCATCTAAAATATATAAGTGAATATTTAACAAAATATTTACAATATATTTGAACATAAATAAAACAATTCCATGAATAGACATGTCTAATAAATAAATAATGGTCTAATAAAACTTTAACATCCTCTTAATCATTTTAAAATGGCTGTAATACTTTGTTGGGAAGTACTTAATTTATTTTATGAAAACTCCAAGGGTCGTTACTAGGACATGGAATTTTAAAGAAAGAGCTCCATATCAGGCGACAGCTGCTAAAATGATTGCACGAAGATATTCAGAACTTAAAAAGTCGCCCATGGTCAGTTTGTTTGATATTCGGGCTTTTGCATTTATTATAGCGTACTTGATTGCTTTCGAGACAGCGTTGGTTGGGTTTCCTCTTGTTTAGTCCAAACAACACAACTACTTTAATTATATTTTCTTTGGATCTTTCCATTCCTTATACGTTCAAAACAATGAATCGTTTAAGAACAGAGACGAAAGGACAATCTACAAAGGCGTGTAGCGTGTTGTTATTCAATTTGCTACAGTCTTGAAGTGTGAGTTGAATATAATACAGTAGGAAGAGATCTGCAGTTGAGCCGTTAATTTCTTAAATCATGTATTCCCATGAGAGAGCGTGCTATTCTCAATGCCCAACTGTCCGGGAGTTTGAGCAGCCTTATATAATATTCAGTTATTTTCTTAACGTCACCGTGACTACTCGGGCACGTCATTTTAAATGCCAGGGACATGGCATCAAATGCATTTAAGCTGCCCTTAATAGGGGTATTTAAATCTCCCATCTTTGAATGAGTGTGCATGATGAGAATAACTTATAGACAAAGTGTCGTTAGCAATAGCCCAATCCTCAAGTTTATCTGGACTCTCAATATTCTTGAAGAAGAATGGCCTATAGGCATTTTGGCGTATGATGTCCACAGTTGAGTCACTGTTGTAAATAGGGGCGCAACTCCAAACAATTATTTGAGCCGCTGCCCATACTTCAGAGAACGTCCTGAAACATTGTTTGTAAGGTCTATGACAAACATTAATCTATTAAATAGATCGCTATGTGAGACCAAATTCCTCCATTCCTTTTCTGGAAACTTTGCCAAGTTGATTAATATTTATATATGTATATATTTTGGGTAAGATTGTTGAAAGTTTTTTTATCCTCCCCCGATAAGGAACCTCGCCACATTATAGCTTCAATGTATCTCTTATGAAAGAGAACAGAAAGCCATTTTTTTTCTTCTTGAATAGCATTTTCAGCTATCCAGGGGGGATACAGTGGCTTTGTACAAAACAATTGGGACGACCTAATATATTCTTTTAAAAATGTCTAGAAATAATATTGGTGAGATTCATCAAACTAAATGTAAGGGGAATGGATGCCCCTAACGCTGGAAAGTATTGTAAAGCTTTTATTTTATTTTGACTTTCAAGTCACCAGGCTTCCGCTAGGACAAAAGCGATCAACAACGCTCTACTTAGCGCCAAGCCCTAGTGGCAAAGAGCCTAACAATGAATCGACCTCTGCAGCTGCTGGGCATTAGGACAATATATATATTCGCCTCCGCTCGATATGCTACATTGGACCTCCGTATCCCTTCGGTCACCGACAACTCGTAGAGGCTAGCTGGCGATTTGGTCAAATATGACCCCTCCCGTTCCATCGTCTTAAGAGACTGTTAAATAAATTTTAACAAATAAATAATCTTTTACACCTCGTTTTTAGTGTTTATGTTTTAATTGTTTAATTATTATTTTAGAGAGGTTCATGAGTATGTTCATGTAAGATGTTAAAATTATGAACTATAATGTTGATATATTGTATTTTTTTCTACTTACCAGTATCTGTTTTATATATCGTTTTATATACATATTTCATCATGAACTGTACAAAAAACTTTTATAGCAGTCCGAAAACAGATCTCTATATTTTGAGAAATCCAGAAGCCAAAAAAACTTCAATCTTTTATTCTCTCTGCTGCTGCCCCATATATCACCTTTACATTTTATCCCCATCGAGGATTTTATGGACTAGAAAATTGTAAGAAATCAATGAGATGTTTAAAAGAATCACCCCAAACACTGTTTTGATTTAATATGCCTTTTGAGATATATTTACAACTTTGCCAAAGTTGTGAAATTGTTGAACATATGGTGGAGATGGACTCGATTACCTGCCAGTTCTATCAACACTTCTAATCTTTGCAAGAGTGTAGTTATTTTATAAAGTTTAGGATGTAGATTTATCGAAGCAGAATGTCACTCAAAATCCTTCACATATACTGGAGATATAAGGAAAATGACTGCTGTCCTGTCCATGGGCATTTTTCTTAATATAAATGACGTTTCCTTATAAATTAGTATCTCTTGCATTATATGTATACATGCCGACAAACACAACTATGGCAAAGTTAGTAGAAAATGTCTTTATGACTGATGTGGCTATGGATGACAAATTGTTTTCTGAAATATAATATAAATACTTTCTTATTTATCTCCTTTGAATTATAAAAAAATTCATCACAAAAAGGTAAAATTCTTAAAATGGATAATAGTAATAATTTTGATGATTTGTTCAATTTTTTTCTCAACTATAAGTATTTTGACAAATACTTTGTTATTTATCTCCTTTGAACGATTACAATAAAAGTTTTTTCATCAAAAAAGGTAGAAATTCGTAAAAATTGACAATAGCAATAATTATTATGATTTGCTCAGTTTTGTGGATTTTTAAAACTGGTTTTACATTGAATGAAATATTTATGTAGATAAATATCTTGCCGCAATTCTATTTCAACATTTACTTGTCTCCAAAATTAATTGAACTATCAATCGACAGTATTAGTCATGTCGTAGATAAGAATTTCGATTAATCAAAAACATATTATCAAAATTGCTGAAGAAATATAATTGCCACGCCAACAAAAATCTAATAGTTGGCTAAGATTTATATAATTGGACAATATCAATAAATGAATGGGAATATATAACAAAATAAAACATATTTGTAATTTATTATTGGTCACTGAAGTAATAAAGTAGATTTAATAAAGACTGATTAAAAGAAAATAGTATCAATTTTTTAAATGTATATATAATAATAATAAAGTTGGTTATATAAATGATTTACATGCAATAAAATATATTAAACCCAGGTACGAAATACAGATTTGAAGTTATTTTGTTTAGTTTCAAAAAGAATTAAATGCATAATCAATTTGGAGACCTGACCAAGTAATGGAACAATAACATAAACAGTTTAAAATAAAATCAAGTTTTTGACAATCAAGGTTGCCCTTATAATCATGAAAATAAAATTAATATCTCAAATATTAATTTTTGACAGATTTTGCAAGCCACAAATAAAATATTTTTAAATCGGATCCCATTTTTTTACTGTGTACTTAGAGCAGTAAACATGAATATATCTATGTAATATTCATAACCAGCTGGATACTTGATAGATGATACTTTAGGGAAGCGATGGCCCTTTTAATTCAGTTTTTTCCAAGAAAGATTTGACTATGTATATGAATATTCAATAAAATCCCACGAAATCCTTCAATATCTAATACGTATTTAAGGAATGATTATGACGTCAGCATTTAATCATATATTTATCCATAACCGTGATTTATGATTTTGATATATATATATATTTTTTTAATAATTTCCAATAACAAACTTCTATATTAGGACCATTAATCTTTGTACATAATCTAATAACTGTATTGAAAGATTGATTGAAGACATGGGGGCATATCCTACATATGCAAGGATATTTTTCTCTAGAATATTAATGAAGTGTAGAACTTCTTCGGTTGTTTTCCATAATTTGTGAGATTTATGTTATAAGTGTGGCTTCTTATGTATAGTCTAAAATTTATTTCATTATATTTTCACAATTTAATTTTTACAGTATATATAAATGCATACATAACAAAGTATTAATATATATTTACATATATATATAATACGAATAAAAAAAATTATTTATGAAATTATTGTATTCCTTAGAATAAAGTATTTAATATATTTGATCACAAAGAACAATGTCCTTCTTGAGCATCTGATGACGAATGCATTGTTATATATGAGTCTTGGTCATATAAATTGCTTAAACTGTATTTGAAATATTTATTTCCTATTTGTATAAATTATACTTTTTAATGTTATTTTTACAAAAGTAAAATCCTTGAAGGCTATTTCATTAGATCATTCACAGAAAATGAAGTTTAAAAGACTATAAAACATGTAGGTCTTTTGTATTTTATCATATATACATCAATATAAAACACGTGTGGAAAACTTTACTAATTGGAAAGTAGTACAATTCAGGAAGAAAAAAATTGAAAAGTCTAAATGTTCGTCACGATAAACATAGTGTCAAGTAATGATAATTATTCATGAAATGGGTTTGTAGTGCCATTAAATTTAAATCAGGTTCTATTCAGTCTTTGTGCTGCGGTTGATTTGGCCACAAATCATTGATTCAAGAGTTCAACTGCTATTATGTTTGTTACATAAGATCTTGCTTTGACGGTACTTAATTATTAGTGGATATAAAGAATGTCTTAAGTAAACAAGACTTTGTTCCTTGGTCATATTTATTTTAATAAACAAATGTTACGTCACTTACCTGCAGAAAATATTTGTTAGGATAATAATCTTCTTCCAATGCTTATGAGTCATAATAACATTACTTAAAGAAAACCAAAAGAGTTGCTTAAAATATCCTCCATACGCTACCAACTCCGATGGGTCAAATGATCCCATAGTAGACGTGCTTGCATACCAGGAAACTTTGGAAATACCACGAAGTCAGCGATGAATGAGCTTCTGCCACCAGCAACCCTACCCAAGCCCACAAATACTTACATTCGGACCGCCCATAAGCTGTATAATGAGTATGAATAATTACGGAGGCGAAGACACTGAAAAAATGAAATAGAAAAGTCGATTTTTTAAAATATTAATTTGACAAGTTATAGAATCATTTGTGATTTTTTTAATGTTTTATTTTCTAGTATATAAACTTAAGAGACTTTTTTTTTTCATCACGACAAATCTTTTTACTTTATGAAGACAGTTATATGAAAATGTAAACTAAAACTAATAGTAAATTGTAGCAAGATATACAAAATATAAAGTTATTGAAATGTGATTTATTAATAAAGTACTCAAGTTGGATAATTTAAAAATATATATCACTCCAGGTTGTATAACATTAAATCACCACGTATTTAAAAAAATCCTAAATAATATCTAAGAATTAAAATTCATTAGCGTGGCGATTGCCATCGATTGATGGTGTCGGTCCTCTTGAATCTCTACAATAGATCCTTTGAAGGAAAAGTTTCTCTCCATGGAGAGGCTTTTTGATAGTTTTGCCTTGGAGCAATATTCAGAAGTGGACTTAGGATGAAGGGCCTTGAGCTTCACTGGAATGTCCTGATGTTCTCGTGGTATAAACAACCAAGCTTATGGAGCTCCCCTGGAAGATATTTTGTTTATCCGGGACCAATGGCAAGACATCATGGCAGTCGGAGGGTATTATATTTACTGAATAGAAGTTTTTTTATGATTTTAAGTGGAGATCTGTCGTCTCAAGCTCCTCCGTATATACATTTTTATTGATGGGTACTATCAGTTCTAATCCTCTTCTTTCATCTGTATCTCCCACTTGGGCCGCTGTCCAAATAATTATTTGGGTCTGCCCTATATCTTATGAATCAAGTTCAACGGTAGACATTATCGAACAAAACAGGGACAAAAAGGCTTTTTTTCAAGAAAAATGAAGACCCCATAACCTTGGAAAGTGAGGCACTAATGGGAGGCATTCTTACTTTCCACGATCTCCAGAAGGAACCTTATTTTTCATTTAGCCACGGGAAATTTAAATACCCTCTAATGAAAGCGTGCGGTTATCGTCGTCCTCCATGTCCTTGGCACGTTAAAATAAATGTATTGTCTTCGTATGATAAGGAGGTGAGAAAGATTTGCCAAAAAACGATTAAAGACCTTAAAGTCTCTTAAGATTGGTTCTTAAAATAAAGGAGTCCCTGCTTGGAGTAATGGAAGGAAAGAAGTTCACTTCGCAATTCCAAATCTCGACCGGTGTTCTTTTTTAATGGCCCTTGTAAAGATTGTGGGAATTTTTTTAACAAAACAATCCATGCATTTGTTGACTGTCCATATGCCTCAATTTTAACTGAGTTTTTGATTTCAAACATGTCGTCTTCCAAGATTTTAAGGCAGTAGTACTATATGGGTTTTCTATGAAAGAAAGGAAATCATCGCGAAAGCTTGAAGCCATTCACTTTGCACTCTTAAGTGCCAAAGCACTTATTAGTTCTAGGTTGACGTCTGGGGAGTTTCTACTTCGAGAAGATCTGAGGGGCATTTTAATCTCGGCTTCGGCGAGATCCCTTTTTGACCTCAAAATCCCCGAGCAAAGCGGGTCTTCATGGAACTACGCCATCGACTTGGTGAATTTCAGTTGGTTGAACTCCTACAGATATTTAGCCATCTAAGAAAATGGTGAAACAGTATGTTTACTATTACAACCGAAAGTTTTAAATTATTGTTGTTTTTTGTTTAAATGTTATTTTATATTATGTCTTGTAACTTGTAAATATATATATATATATTGTGAAACTTTTTTAACGCATTGATATGTCCATATTGTAGCTAGGTCTTTTGGTAGGTAGTCTAATTTTAAACTATAATGTTTATTTATGTATTATTTTTATAAACAATTCTACTGCCCTTTTTACTTTGTATCTCATGTTACAATTGAAATAAAGACCTTATTATTTTTTTTGTCTATTTATGTATTTAATACACAATCACTTCATTGAATAAAGATTTATAATTTAAAAAAGCGAAAATGGATGGAAGAAGACATCAAATTAATAAAGATTGTTAAAACAACTAGCTACTCAAGAATATACGCACCAAAATCACA
Organism: Caligus rogercresseyi; assembly: GCA_013387185.1. Taxonomy (NCBI): domain Eukaryota; kingdom Metazoa; phylum Arthropoda; class Copepoda; order Siphonostomatoida; family Caligidae; genus Caligus; species Caligus rogercresseyi. The sequence goes on from CP045891.1 coordinate 30,877,048, forward strand.
AGGTGGATTGGGAAAGACGGACCTTGGACAAAACCTGGCTGCCATGGTGTTAACATAGATGATAAGATCTTCGTTCGTCGAGTACCTATTGAAAGAGTACTATGATAATATAAGATATAAAAAGAGAACTCTCCTTGATTTTTTATATCCCAGTGAGAGTGTTACTGCAGCGTATTGGACAGCAGTTGGTGTTCATGGCCCAATAGAGGGTCAATATTTATATTCCTTACATAAAGGACAAGAAATGGGCTTAACAACTGCTAACACATTCTTATTGCAACACATATAGTATACCTTTCGGTTGGGGCGCTCCAGTGATTCCTTCAACGCGATTTGAGGGTGGAAGCTAGGCCATGGAGTCAGGTTTCAAATCAATTTGTAAAAATCATTTAAGAAAACGATACATGGATCCTAACTTCTTACAAAAAGAGGAAGACCATTTAAAGGATATAATGAAAAGAATATTCGACCCTAACTCCTGTACCGTTTTACAAAATGGGATGTTCCACATAGAACATCAACAAACGTTGTAGCAAAATTACAAACCATAATTGCTGTCCTCGGATTCCATGGAAGTAATATTTCTCAGGCTATTCTGGCTCTTAATGATCTTTAGGTTCCCCAACTCTTCGACGCTTCATTATGGGCACCATTCTGCAAGCTATCCTTTTTATATTCTTATCTTTGCCTATTTCTTTATTATCTTAATATCCATTCAAATCAAAGGGGGGGGGGGGGCTTAACGTGTCTTAGGCCTTACTAAAAGTGATACTAGACTCTTTAATTTTGAACTCGAATATTTAAATGCTATAACTAGGTGTTAAAAAAGTTAATATTATATAACTAGGTGTTCTTAAAAAAATGCATCACCTTGTGGTGGTAAAAAGAACTATCGTGGAGACCAACGTTAAAACATAGTGCTTCAGTAAAAATTTCAAGCAATTTAAGATTGCAATACTACAAATATTGATTGATATAAAATGAAAATAATGTGTTTATATATAAATCTATTATATTGGACTACAATCATATCAGCAAAAATACAATCCCTTTTTTTGTATATTTTAGACATAAGACCTTCTAATATATTTATCTATCTATGGAGCTCAAGAAGTCCTAACGGAGCACCAAATATATTCAAGTAGGACTCCTAAATTATGCTTCTACTACTACTGTTATTGTGATTTCAAAAGAATTTTAAGTACTTTTGTGAAAGACACACATCCCCTTTGTGCGAGAGGAATTTTTTTGCCGAATAGCTGCAGCAGTAGTGAGAATAACTTTACTTTCATTGCAGAGGAAAAATCTAGGAAGCAATATCATAAATTACTTTCTTAGATACGGGCGATAAGCTAAACTAATTTAGGGGCTTAATGTTCAAGGATATATGCTCAAGAGTTTCGCCTCAACAAACGCATTGAGAACGCATTCTCGTTTCGGCTTTAGACCTTGTCTATTATATGATTCAAAACTGCAGTCGTTCTTTCATTTGTTTTAAATGGTAATAAAGATTTTTCATTTATTTTTTCATCATGGACACTACACGTATATTTTATATTATATTAATGAATAGAAATATCTATGATTTAAAATAGTTTAATATGAAACCAGAAATGAGAGGACGTTATTTTAATTTTCTAATCAATCATTAGGCTTTTCAAAATGGACTTCAAATTAAAAAGATATTTTTATTAAAAGTTTTGCTATTTTTGATTCCAATTATGTACTTAAAGTATTTTGTAAATTATTTTCTCTTGTTTCATTTAAATAACATTGAATAATAATGCAGTGAGCAATTAGCATTAAAAAAGACATTATGCCTGCTTTCAATATAAAATATACATAAAAATATAAAATGATGCAATGCACCCGAGCACGCATATTACTTGAATCCTTCAAATCCTCGAACCTTTCCACTAATGAAACCCATCTGATGTATTTTATATGGATGTTTCTAAAACTTGATCTACATAATTTTGTGCTCTTTAGCCGCAGTATGAATTTTAGCCTAAAATATCTGTTCATGTTATCCCGTCAGTATGTACTTTGACCTTATCAAAATTGAAATACGAAAAATCAAACTAAAGTTGGGAAAATAGTTACTATTATTCACCATAAATCTAAGTCTTGTTAAAACCGTTTTCAAAATATATTTTCTTACTTAAATGAAGTATTATTTTTCTTTAGAAGACATACATATTATTCAATAACGATTTATATTTCCTAAAAGATAGCTAGGACGGATATTATAATTTTAAAATTCTGATATTCCAGCTGCCTTTTCATTTAAAATTATAATATATATATATATTTTTTTTTAAATCCCAATGGGAGACATACATTATTCAATCACACAATAAATTCATAATAATCAACAAAAAAATAACTACATATTATACTATGACTAGAAGGAGAAAGACAAGTAATTTTTGAAGTATGGTTTAAAAAACATATGATTTATAAAAATTATAGTGTAAATGCATCTTTAAAAATGTTTTTAGAGATATGATATTCTTTTAAGGCCACCTCCGCTATCCTTGTGGAAATTTGGTGGTTTTTGAACCTGGCCCTCGCCAGAATAGATTGGAATTTAGCGATGACTTTCGATGCCAGTCTCAGTTTAGGGTCCTTAGTTAGAAAACCATACAGGACCTCGTTTGGGCTCAGATCCCTGCCTATTTTGTCCTTTAGACCTTTTTTATGATTTTCATAGTATGGACGAGATCCGTGCAATCTCGGAACTGATGAGCAACGGTTTTGCGGCTTTCACACAAAGAACAAATCGCCTCCTCATTTTGAAGCAGACCACTCGTAAAATAGTAATATATTAGTTTCAATATTAATTCTTATCTAAGTACATACATCGAATAATTTGATCAGCAATATTTAGGTATAATTACTATTTTTTTATTGGTACCTGAAGCCATGTCACAAAATTATACATGTTATGCTTTCAATCTTTGGCAAAAAGAAGTGTCATTTTCATTTACGTTTGTAAAAAACATTTATTAGTTTTTAAAGCATAAGTACTATGATTCTAAATCAAATAAAGAATAACGAATGACTCTAATTTATCACGAAATAAATATACTAATTTATTATATATAGCATTAAGTTTTTTTTGTTTCACATAAAATATGAGATCGTTGTTATGAAAAGAAATCCCACGTGGGTGGGACATTTTTCTTGGCATTCAAAGACAAACGAAATAAAGGAGGTTGATACATTGAATGGAAAGAAGTGTCTCCGTGTGTCAGGCCCTTATTATATGCTTGAGTTCAATTCTAAGAAAATAAGGTTCTGAGCTTGGGATTACCCACTGCTTATCCCCATTCAACCATTTGATTTACTTCCTTCTACGTCGTGTGAATTAATACAAAAAGGAACTAACGTAGAAATGCAAAGTTTTAATCAAGGGACGGTGATATATTAATTAAGTATATTAGCTTAAATCTAAAAGACACGGATTACAATTTTTCTCAAAGACTTCTTTATTATCTAAATTTACGAGGGAAGCAACGGGCAATAAATTATGTATTATAGGGGTAAGTATAGCCAACATAAGGATATTTAAATATATTTCATTCATGAATAAAAACAAAATATTTTTTTACTCCATGTCCTCGAAATGTTTCTTTCAGAAAAGAAAGTTTGTATTAAAGAGATTTAAATAAATTAATTCATTTTGTACCAAATGTTCTAAAACAGATCCAAATATAATTCTTTTTGTAGCTATAAATTAAGAGCGAATAATTTTTTTATGTAACAATAAATATTGATGATTTCTGATGAAAATGAGGATATTTCATATTACTTATAGACTGCGTTTGGCAAATAAGAATGACAAGATTCTTGATAGTTAGACCCGTTTTATTAATTATAATTTATTAATTAAACTCTTCAAACCTTAATATGATAAAAGTCTATATTTCTTAAGTATGAACTCCCCTTTATAATTTGCTAAATCATGTAGAAAATGATATGACGTCTAAAAAATACTAACGTGCAAGTCCCAAAAGCGAGGAAATAAAACTTATTAGTTTTATATTATAGTAATATATATATATATATATATATATATATATATATATATATATATATATATATATAATATATACTATTACTATATTTTTAATCAATATTTGTATTAGTTATTATATATATATACTAAAAAACTGTATTGTTTTTGTAAATATATATTTTTTTGTTTATTGGATGTTTGTATTATGTTTGTACATGCTTGTGTTTACATCTATATATATTTGGCAAAATAATGAACAAGTTTGTAAAAAAATACAGTTAAAAAATGAAAACTTCTTTTGGAACCTATATTTATATTTATCGAACGGTTTATAAAGTGCTTGGGAACTTATCAGAATTTAAAAAAATGTGTTTCATATGAATATAAAGCAATGTATGTTTTTTACGAGAATAAAAAATGTATACAGTTCCAAATTTTTGAATTTGATATCCGTTTTATATTAAAATCAAATCTTTGAATTATTTTATTGATTGATTTACAGTTAATATATCTTTAAAATCTGAAACATAATTTGCATAAATAATAAAAACGCAAACATATTCAAACATTTTAAATTTAAATATTGATCCTTAATTTTCGGATTCAGCTACTACAATTTTCTCCCCTTCGATTACATTGGCCATTTGACTTTTCAGCACAAAAAAGTACACTTAAATGCGAGAAGTCTTCTAATTAATTGTTTATATATCATGGAAATCTAAAAAAAGATAGGTATATAAAACATATGACAAATTCGAAATATAGAAAATATACTTTATTTTGCTCAGGATAGAACATATCACAAAATATCATTTATATAATACGAATAGTTGCTTCGTTGCATGTTTTTAATTGAAAGTTATTACAGTTAAATGTATGTATCAATTTTGAAATCTTTTTATTCCATAAATATGAATATATCGTCTTTTTACTAAAAACTTATCTTTATTACCTCCGCCGAAGGAGGTTTGTTTTCACTGGCGTTGGTTGTTTGTCAGCAGGATAACTCATAAAGTACGGAACGGATTCGGATGAAACTTTGTGGAGTTGTTGGAAATACCAAAAGAAACAAGTGATTAAATTTTGGCATCTCCGAGTGCAGAATTAAGATGCAAAATGAGCTAAATACTAATAAATATTTCAAGTTAGCCTACTCTGCCAATAGATGTCGCTGTGCTGTGAAATCGGGTGCCGGGAGCGTCTTCCTCTCGGAATTTCCGTCGAGGGGAACCCTCCCCCGTCCCTCGACGCCGCACCAGTCGTGAAAAATCCGCCTCGGAAGGCTCATAAGGACCCCGTGACGGAGGAGGTTGCACTCTCTGAGTGTATATATGCCTCTAGTTAAAGTTGTAATTGAATGACTTACAAGAGTTGAACTAGACTACTTATAGCTATTGGATTTGATTAATATCCCTTTATTTATTCAATAAACTCAATTGACGTACATTAAAACGAATTAAATTACTTAATTTGGATGTAGGGATGTAGAAAATATGTTATTATGCAGAGTGCTGCTCTAAAATAAAAGGAGTAATAACATGATACTTGTAATAGTATAGTCTTATAGACATAATCAGATATACCATAGCCTAAAAGAATAGACTCTAGTAGTATTCAAAATAGACTTATTGAAACTGGTGTGTCCTGAAGGCTTACAAATAATAATAAACAACAATACAACAATTACTCTATGGAAAGTCATGAAAATTCAAATACAATAATATATATACAATAATAATATGTATATCTGCAATTTTTTCTATTTCTATAGCTGTTGTTTTTCTAATTTTGTGAGATAGTTGGAAGAATTTATGTTAAAAAAATGATTTTGAGACGTTATTCAAGGGTTAAATATACATTTTGGGGCATTTTAGTGTTAAATTAGTATTGATTTAATGTAACAGTGAAAAAACGTCATACTTTTTCACAAATGCGTCACCGATTTCATTATATTGGTTTTCAGGAATGTATGAAATCGCTAAGAACTGCCTCTGTTAAATAATAAACGGATTGAATAAAACTTGCAATACAAAAGAACGCCAAACTGAATAAGTCACCTGGCCCTTCTGGATTCACGTTTGATTTTTACAAAAAATATGAAGATCTTCTCTCCCCAATATTGTTAACATTTTACGAAAAAGTGATGGCAGTGGGATATTTTCCTAGTTTCGCTTCTGAGGGACGCATGGTACTTATACCAAAAAAGAAGAAGGATACTAGATACCTGGACAATTATCGGCCCTTAACGATGCAGAATTGCATTTATAAGATATTCTACTATATTCTTGCAAATAGGATGATAAAAATATCAAGCACGTACCTACATCCTTGTCAATACGGCTTCCAAAAAGATAAAATAATGGATAATGTGCCTTTTACTGTACAAACAATTACTGAAACCTACAATAACTCATCTATAATTGCGATTGATTTTGCTAAGGCGTTCGATTCATTATCCCATCAATATATAATTCAGACCTTGTTTCGGAAGGGGTTCGGGGACTTTGTAATAAGGATGGTCGGCGTCATTCTCGCTGGCTCCAAAACAACCATCAATTATGGAACAGTAGCAGCCTCCTTTTCTGTAAGCAGAGGAGTTAAGCAGGGTGATCCGGTGGCATCTATACTTTTCAACATAGGAATCGATAAACTCCTTCAGGAAATTCAATCAGATCGCCAAATTGTTGGTGTGCCAACGACACCGTCCCATTCAAAGTGTCTCTGCTATGCAGACGATCTCACGTTAGTCTTGAATGGAAGCCTTTTAGAAACAATAAAGTCTGTACATAGAACAATGCTCCTACTAAAAAGATTTTCACTGACCTCAGGCTTAAAAATCAATGAAGCAAAAACAGAGTTTATCAGCAAATACAATGGACTAATTGCAAAAGGTTGGCCGAGCTTCCGATAATCTGAAAGTATAAGACTACTAGGATCATGGATTGGGAGAAATGCTCAACAGAAGAATATTGAGCAAATAGTCAAAAAGGTAACTCGTTCGTGTCAATTCTTTGGGAGCTAGAATCTGTGCATGTAGGACAAAATCATTGCCTGGAACACATACATAATTCCGACTGTGATTCACCTGTTTCGGATAACCCTTACGATAGGGAAGCCTGTAAAGAAATATCCGAACTGAAGAACTCACTACTTGAGTTGAAGAAAAAAAGAAACATTTCTTATAACAGACTACATACCAATCTTAACAGGGGTTGCCTGTCTGTAATGTGTGAGTCTAAAATGTGGAAAGTTCAAAACTTTTATTGGATAAGGAAAATATGGTTGTCACAGGAACCCTGGGTCCTAATTTTGGAGAAATTTCTAAAAGAAAAGGATTTTTCCCCAACGAGTATCCTTGTGAAAGTTTTAAAAGGTCCTTAAATGTCTTTCCCTTACTCACCTAGGATGAATAAAATATGCGAGGCATCCAAAGAAGTTGCAGCAAAGTATGAACTTTCCTTGGGATGGGAACTTCCTGTAACCCAGCGTATTGGTCTCCCTGATATACACACAGTATCTGGTGACATAGCAGCTGATCTGTGTTGGTCACCCTCACTTAACGACAAGATGGCGGATAACAGATTTAAAACGATCCTCGGCAAAAATAAAATTATCCAGAGACCCTTAATACCATTCAAAATGAAAGTATCAACTGCTTCTACGGCTGACATAAGAAAAAGCTTTACAACAGATGCAATGAGCCCATTTAAAAATTACTTAAATAGAAGAAGTATCCAAAGAGAGGCACAAGATAGTATCAAAGCGTTTAAAAACACGTATCTTTCCGCTCCGGAAAAATGGTTGAAATACCGTCTCCTCTCGGGAACTCTGGAGGTGAGAGACAAGTTCTTCCAAGGGCAGAAGAGTATGTGTCGCTTTTGCAAGGAAGGCCCTGAAACGACAGATCACATCTTTTGGAGTTGCACTTCGCTCCGAGAGATCCTTAACTCTGTCTCAGAAACTCTCAAGGAGAAATTGGGAGCAGAGATCGGAAGGGAAGACTTTTTAGCCTCCTACCGCGGAGAAGAAGAATCCAAAGTCAATGCCATCATCACAAAAGTACAACAATTATATATGCGAAGAGATCGTCGGAGGACCCTGACGTAGCAACGATTTACCTATTTTTAAGTTATATACCAAAGTTTTACAATCCTTTTAATTATTTTTACTAGTATTCTGCAATGTATTTTTTAATTGTTGTACTAGTATATTTTGTTGGCTTTTTTTAATTGAAATTTTTGTCTCACTATGAAATATAGTTACGCCTGTTGGCCAAGAAAAAAAAAAAACGGATTGAATAATTAAAACAATATTTTCTATCTTTCTAAATAACAAAAGTTTTATACTAAACGTTCCATGTACATTCTAATACATTTGTAAAAAATACATATGGATGCAAGTAAACATATCTTACAAACATAATTTTTTTGTGTTAATATGTACTGTTATTTATTCTATATTTGAAATCATATTTCTTAATTTGCAGCAAAAAAATTAAGTTATTTTTTGCTTTAATTCTAGGACTTATTAAGCGAAATGTTTAAATTTTATTTATATGCATACTTACTTCTGTCAATATCTTCAAATAATGCACCTCTCTTCCATTGCTTTTTGAAATAGATAAGGTATTTTTGAAATAGTTAACGTGACATGTAGCTATTTCCTCAGACAAAGACTAAAAAATGACTTCCGAAGCATGTGTTTCAACTATAATTAACAATAATGTATCATTCTCTTATATTTATGATTCTCTTTTCGTTTAACCTTTTATTTTTCAGGCAAAAAGGTGTATCAGAACATATTGAAATGATACCATTTAATACTATTTTATTGTTTCATGGCTTTACAGAAGCCTTCATGCATTCCATATGGAGCACTTAAGCATGACTGGAGTATCGAAATATGTAATATTAAGATTGTACAAAAATTGGAACTTTTCTTTTATATAAATTTTTGAAATACAGAATAATACATTCATTGAAGTAATTCCTTCACATTTCTACACATATAAAAATAAGAATAAACGACGGATATGATAGTCTTTGTAATGATAATGATTTGACTAACCATGTCTTTTGAAGTCCCGTTGTGGCAGATCAAATAATATAGAGTAACTTTTAGTTTATCTGATTGAAATTCCTTGAGAGACATATCTTGTATTTTGGGGGTTTTCAATATTAGGATCTATAAAAATTGTATTTACAGAAATAAACACAAAACTTTATTGTATTTGTACAAGGAAGATTGAAAAATAAAATAGGTCAATATATAAATTATATATATAAGAAGGGGTGCGATTGCCGTGTGCGTTAAGGCGTGGTTTAACTCTCAATGCTGGGGGCGCAGATTCGAATTCCGAGAGGGGATGGTCATTTTGGCCATCTCATTAATAAGATCCTAGGTTCCATAGAGTAATGTTAACGTTATAATGCATATTTATAAGCAGTTGGATACAATTATATCATATATATATATATATATATATATATATATATATATATGAGAAGGGAGTGCGATAGCCGGGTGCGTTAAGGCGTGTTCAACTCTCAATGTGGGGGGCGCAGATTCGAATTCCAAGAGGGGATGGTCATTTAGGCTATCTCATTAATAAGATCCTAGGTTCGATAGACTACTTTTAACGCTGTAATCCTATTTATAAACAGTTGGATGCAATTGTATCGTATCATATAGGCCAAAACAAATTATAGGAGTTAGGAATAAGAAAGTATAGTTGAAAAGTTTTATTTAAACAAAAGCAGTGATCCAGTGATCAAACGAATTGCAGGATAAGATTCTGCTTGTTCAATAAGCTTAATTATACCGAGCACCGAAATATCTTATCCGAATTCTGATTGTTATAAAACATAAAAGTTTCAATTTAAACGATTTATTTTAGATATATGTAACAAAATTAAAGTGGACAAAATATAATGTACTAAAAATTGTGCAACAAAGTGAACCAATAATTGATAACAACAGCATTCCCTAAAAGAAATTTCAATAAAGAGATGTGATGCTCGTGCGTGAAGGCGTTTTCAACTCTCAATGATGGGGATGCAGGTTCGAATCCCAAGAGTGGAAGTTAGATTTTGGTCAATCTCATTGATAAAATTTACACGCTATAATACTTATTTATACCCAGTCGTAGGCAAAAAAGAAGTTTTATTTAAATACATTTAAACTGAATTATTCTTTAAAAAACTATGAAATGCGACAATATCTTTCAAAGAAGCAAAAAGCCTTTTCTTAGTTGTTTATGTACGGCCTCACTATGTAAATACGGTAATAAAGGCAATCAATTGCGTAGGATCCAACTAAGTAAGGATTATCATGGTTTTATGCCTATTGGGCAAACTTAAGAGTTTTATGGGTAATAATAACTTTAGCAGTATTATTATTCAATTGTTGAGTTGAAGACATCTTATTTGATTCTGGTTGTGATCAATGTCAAATGTCGGAGCCATAATAAGATGTAGTTTCATATTCCATGACCACTTGATCCATTTAAAAGAAGTGTCTATGAGTCTTCGGTGTAATCATAATACAATGCACAATAACTGCCCCATTGGATTAAATCCCATCCGTCAAATGCAGCTTGTATGCATCCATTTATAAGCGTGGTGTGTGTACCCCTGATCGACACGCATGCAAAGACATCATGCATCAGATAGCAGGAGCAAAGGGATCCACAGCCCAAGGTGGCACTTGGATAGTGTGTGTGTGTGTGTTTCTTTACTAGGGTAATTATTATTATAAATGATCTCAAAGCGGCTGCCTTGGCAATGAACGCAATTCTCATTACTTAATTATTGTTATTTAAGGGACTCTTGAGTAGAATATCAATTGGAAGTCCCTGGTTGTTTCCAAATCTCTTTACATGGTGAGGCATAAAAACAACTTCAGCCAAGCTTTTTTTTATTAGAAAATCAACAATGAATAATGCCTTTGACCTCATTATTCTTTGTTGGCACATTTATTTCCAAGATATGGTTCAATTTTTCTGCATTAAAATAATGTCATTAATGACGATAAATCATAAAAAATTAGTCGGTATGAAAGATTATCGTATTTTTCTGTCGAGGTTAGAACTATGTGCTGATCTATTTAGCTTGCGTGTCAGAGTGAGAAACTCTCTAGGCTCCTTAGGGATACTGCATTTGCGGTTTAAAACACTGGTAAAGATAGATATACATTTAATCGAATATAGTATAGCACTGCACAACAGTCAAAATGCTTACGAGCCCAATTGATCTTATATGTACTCAATCAGGCCATTATAATTTTTAAAACGGTTTTCTGGCTCACATTTTTTTTAAATATGTACCCTCCTAAGAATTACCTTGAGCAATAGGCTTCTCTATGGTATGCTCTGTTGAAACTTGATTTAATGTAATACATAGAGTCATGAAAACGGATGAGATCCCAATGCTTTATTATTTTGGACTTGTTAAGCATAACGCGAGTCCAGAAATCAAATTTGCACCATTTAAAAAGCTACCATTTTCCTGTTTGTGTTCAGTTCTCTTGTACTTTGACTGGAGTGTAGACCTGTGAAATAGTCTCTGAAAAATGCCTCGTAGTTATTTGAACAAAGCAGACAGCTTCTGCTACATTTGGTGTGAGGTGTAACTTTTTCGTCACAAAAACGTTAAGAAGAATTGTTGTTTGTTAAGAACACCAACCACTATAATATCTAGAGAACTCAACAGGAAAGGAAAAAATTAGCCAGATTAAAGAGCTGTTTGAAATCTTTAAATGGCTGCCACACTTCATGAAGCAAATACCTAGTAGTAGGAGTGAAACAATAGGAGTAATAGAAAAAAAGAAATCCAGGAATAATTGGTGATTCTGTCATCCTATATTATGGTTCGTACAAAAACTCTATCTTTTATATGCCTATGAAATATCAAATACCAGTTAAGAGATATACTAATATGAAATTGCAATATCATGTATGTTTCATTGCATTAAACTTATAGAAGAAAAATGAATCAAGGGAGTGAAATAGCTCATTGCGTTGCGTCAACTCTCAATGCTGAAGGCGCAGGTTCGAATCCCGAGAGAGGAAGGTCAGATTTAGTCAACCTCATTGATAACATCCTAGGTTTGATATATTAATTTACACGCTATATAATACTTATTGATATCCAGTTGGATGCAGTTCAATTAATTCTATTGAGAGGGTTTTCAGTTTTAGTCAACCTCATTCATGACATCCTAGGTTTTTTTTTATAGATTAATCTACACGCTATAATGCTTATTGATATCCAGTCGGATGCAGTTCTATGATCCAAATAAGCAAAAAAATGAATAAGTTCGGATGGGTCTTTTTGTAATGTATCCAGTTGCATTTCCATCTTGCAAAGGAGCGGATTTTATAAGAGTTTCCTATTAAAAAAACAATACAGTCATAGATTCTTTCAAGCCCACACTTGCACCCAGTTTTTTTTCTCCTTAAACAATGGAACTCCCCTACGCACATATACAAGCGACAATAAACTATCTAACCACCTTCACACAGCAGCCTAACCTTGAAAACACACACACATGATGTGCGAGGATTACGATACTTCACTAATATTTGTACCTGTAAACTATGTTGGAAAATAATAATGAGTTACTCCACAATAAAGAAATATGTTATGGGTTTTTAAGAACCCCCTAAAACAGAAAATGATTACTCATTGGTTGAATGCACCCTAAAATGTGTCTGATTGACATATATTCACAATACAGAAAATATACATAAATAAAATTATATATAAAAGTCGATGAAAATACAAAGTAAAAACTATATAAACAAGCGTTTAGCTTAAAACTTTCTCATTTGCTGTGGGTTTCATGAATGTATCTCATTTTATTTATTTACATAATAAAATCACCAGTTTGAGAAAGAAAAAATTAGCATTAATGCTGAACAAACATAAATTAAATATACTTAAAGGATCACAAGGCATATTAAGGCAGTTCCAATAAAAATTGGGGTAATTAATTGAGCAAATATTACCCCATTTTGAATTTGGATATTTGAATTTGCTGATCCAACGTAATAAAGAATGTGTGAAGAACAATTACCCATCATTTACTCATAACTGTACTTCTTAACTATGCATTAAAAATGATGATTTATGTCACAATAAATCATACGTACAGGGGTTTTCAGAGGACCTCCTTAAAGATATGTAAACGAAAGGTAAATGAATAGGTTTACTTTAGAGTCTATCTGAACAATAACTAGTTAGTACATTTGATAACAGAACTCTATATATACAATATTTTTGGTGATTTTTCTTTGACAAGTTTTATTACATTTTTCCATCTCCTCTTGCACTCATTGTTATTAAATGATACTGTTTATAATATTGAAGGCGAGAGAAATGTGAAATAGAAGAGGAGTCTTGTTTGGGGTTCAGTACATATAGAATAAAAGCTTATTTTTAAACAATACTAAAAATAGTTTTTTATGGCAAGATGGATAAATTCATGGATTGTTTGTGGGGGGAATATTTTTTATACTCTATATTCAGAGTATATATATATTTATTTATTCATTTATCGCTAAAACATATTTTACAAGATAACAATAAGCTTTGGGTATCGTCGTAGCCAAGGCTTATAATATTAAACGTGTGAAATATTGTAGCGTGAAGGAGGAGGAGAAATGGCAACTCTTGAAGGCGTTGAGTAAGAGTAGGTATATGTCTTTGACCCTTGCCTGCTGCTTATATAACTACAGGCAAGAATACTTAAGATTAAGAATCTGCTGAGGTGTGAGATATAGAGTGGTAGGTTGACCTGCTGTTAGTAAGCAGGTCAATCCGCTACAATATATATATACCGGGTGTACAAGTGAAACTTTTACACTTAACAGGTCAAACTTTATTGAGATCTAGTACAGCAGCACGTGAAAACCAATTTTGAAACGAAAGAACATAGGTATGTTTTAGACCTTTTCATTCGATGTACCCGCCGTTGGCGGCCACGCTGGCCATGAGGCGCTTCCTGAAAGCTTGGCAGACCTTGACCACGAAGCCCTCGTCCATGCCGGCCTACTCCTGGTTGACGGCGGCTTTCAGAGCGGCGATGTTCGGGTGGCGAAGCTTGCAGGTCTTGGACTCAATGTGCGGCCAGAAAGCGTGGTCCAAAGGGTTGGCGTCAGGGCTCCAGGGGGCCACACGGCGGTTTTGGCACTCTTGAGGTTCTTGATGAGAGTTTGGCAGCGTTGAGATGCTTTTCCTTCATTGCAGGGGTTAGCAACGGCCTCTCCAACCTCACCACCTCTTCCCGCCCGAGTTCTTGACTGCCAAGGCCAATATGGAATGCGGAACGCCCATGTCGTCCGAGTGGGCCCTGATCGACTTCAACGGGTCCGCTATGAGGATCTGCTTCGCCTCCTCCCCGTCTAGAGACTTCTTTGCACCCGACCTGACCTTCTTCTCAATGCCAGAAATTGATCCGAATGTTATCCGTGCAACCTGTCAGTCATTCAAGAAGAGGCTCAACGCTGTGGTGGTCGCCAAAGATGGATATATTGTATACATATATAATACAAATATGTTATTGAATATGCCCAATATTTTTGATAAAATACATTTTGTATCTAAGCAAGCTATTGATTAGTAGTTATTAATTTAAAGTGTCCCAACACATAGTTGTCACCCGGTATATTTTCACTTAATATTAAATGACAAACTAAAGGATTTACGTTTCTCATCAAAACTTCAGATTGGTCTACGGTCCGAATCTGGACTTTTATCCCCAAGCATCAAGTCCTAAAAGGGTTTTTAATTGTGACTGAACAATTCTATCTTAAAGCATTCATTTTATTTCTTGTCTTATCAATTGTTTTCCAAAAAATTCATTCCATATAATGCCACCAAGCCAATCAAGGACCTGCGTTTCCGGCATTTTGCATTTGAACTAATATTCTGGATCTTTGCTTTAAGGTTATTTAAAAACTGTTATAAATATTAACATAATAATATTTTCAATCAATCTACTCTCTGATATACAGTTTGTTCCATCAGAAATGTAATTTTTAAATTGCGAAATTATAAGTATTTAAAATAATTCAAATCGTATTATTGATACGCCATTTGTTCATAAAGAGGAGATTTTTATCAATAAATAAAAATCTGTATTGATTGTCAACCTGAAAAATGTTTTCTGAACTTGAGAAGAAATGGATAATCCTGCAGTTTGGCAAAGGACCTTCTCCTTCCACAGTACACCGAGAATTTATACTTCACTTCAAGATCAGTGAGAGGGCGGCGAAATCTTACCAGCTCACAGAAGTTCTTGATCATTTCAATAAGACTGGTTCCATCCACAAGAAAAAAACAAATGAAAACAAAATCAAAGAACAGAAGCAGTGGTTCAGGAGGTAAAGAGTTTCTTTGGAGAAACCCCAGTTGCTCACCCAGAAAAGCTTCTCAGCAAATTTCACCCACCAAAACAACGTTGTGGAGGATCGTAAGACATGATCTTCGATTCCGTTTTTATCATTACACTTCAGTTCAACCTTTAACTGATAACCACAAAGCGCAGAGAAGGCAGTTTTGTCAATGTATTCTGTAGCAACCATCCAACATTGTTGATAGAATCATTTGGACTGACGAGAAGTTCTTTTGCCTCCATCAAAAACCACATCGAAAAAACGACAGAGTGTGGGCAAATGAAAATCCTCGAAATATCTGCGAAACAAATGATAAGAATGATGTTAAGGTAATGATCTTCGTTACCATTATTATTGGAATGGTTCCAATCGTTCATGCATTCTTTGAAGATGATGGCCATTTGTCGTCGGTTAATGGTGTTTCATATCTTAGATTGCTCCAGTACATAATTTGGCCCAGGCTGCGCCATTCTGCAACTCGTTCTTCACTTTGGTGGATGCAAGACAGCACTCCACCACATTGCACAAATACAGCTTTAGAATTTATAAAATGAAAAGTTTCGAGGCCGAGTCATCAGCAGAAGGACAGAAAACCCCTGGCCAGCTCACAGTCCAGATCTCATCCCTTTGGACTTCCACTTCTGGGCTGCAGCACAAACTCGAGTTATAAGGAAACACCAGATTCCATTGAGTCTCTCATACAATGTGTCCACACCTTCGCTGAAGGATATAGCCAGGAGACGATCAAAAACGTTTGCAAGAATGTCCTGAAGCGTGCGTCGTTCTGTCTTCAGGCTGGAGGGGGTCATTTCCAGCAACATTTGTAAGGCTTCAGATGTGCCTCTTATGATATAGGAAAATATTTTTTGCTAATCATAAAATCCATTATTTTTCTTTAAAATAATGTATCTATAAGGGAATTGGACGAACTTTAAGTATTTCTAATTCGCAATTTATAAAATGACATTTCTGATGGAACCCACTGTATATATATATATATTATTTTTTTAATTCTTTTAATGAATATAATATCCTCTTTAAGACTAATTGTATATTCTGAATTTGAAGCTGCATATCCCATATAATATTTATTATTTAAAAGTTCACTGATTTTTTTAATACTCTAAGAAGATAATATTTTTCACACTTCATATTAAATAAAAAAAATAAAGGATCCGTGTTTGATATCAGAAACTAAGATTAAATGGTTCTTCGAAGTTCTTTAGCGGGGTGCTCTATGTTTTCATCTATCAAAACTTAATTGCCTTGTCCAATAAAAAGGGCACTCCTTTCTATTGGTATCAAACACAGCTTGTACTTATCATGAAGAATATTAATTTTCTCATAGGCAAATTCAATAGAAATACTTTTTAAGGTATATAATGTTATAACTTAAACATGCAATAAAATGCAGGTTTCTTTAGAATTAAAGTTAATTAGTTTTTTATACACTTTTAAAAAGCTTCTAATATATTTCTGACACATCTGACGAGCTAAAAACACAATAAATATACAGATTAAATAAATAAAAAACTCATTTGAAATATAGAGTGGTAGGTTGACCTGCTGTTAGTAAGCAGGTCAATCTGCTACAATATATATATATATACATTAGGGTTGTTCTTATTTTCAAATGTTTGAAATGTTAGCAACATTGTGGATTTTCTGTTTCTTGGTGATAAAAGAAGACGACATACAAAGTTTTTACAAAATCGGTCAACATTACGGGGTGCTCAACGAGGTCAACCAGACGTATTTTTGATGTTTTTACTAAAATAAAGTTTTCTGCAAAAACAAAGAAAAAATGGAGTTTGTAATGTTAGCATATTTCATAGCTTTTTTGGTATCAATAAACTTAAACCTTTCGAGATATATCCAAAAATGATCTTGGTTGCATTATATCAATTCAGAATTCAGTACAATCTGAGTTTACATCATATGATTCAGAGCCTGTATTGATATATAAGAAATCGATTATGAAAAAAAGAAATAATAATGGGTTTTTTAGATTTGCGTCAAGGTATCCTCTCAAAATTTTACTTGTCTCTTTTATAATCCATTATATGCGTCATTTTGTACGCGAGATATGTTTTTTAATGCACATATAACTCTCTTCTTATTAAATTCACATGATTTAGTATACCTAAATATTAAAGCTGGTTACCAAGCTTTTATTTGATATGTTTGGTGTTCTAAAAATCGCTATACTTTAAGAGAAATAAGCAAATACATTTTTGCACGTACTCTCCCAAAAAAATGATCTTTTGATGTGAGAATATGCAATTACCGCTTGGTGATCACTGTTACCCGGATAGAAAGAGAAAGAAAAAAGAGAAGCGAGAGAAGTGAGGCAAATACTCTTATATATATATATAGTATATATATATATATATATATATATATATATATATATATATATATATATATATATATATATATATATATATATATATATATATATATATATATATATATATATATATATATATATATATATATATATATATATATTTACAACTCATTTGAGATATAGAGGTTGACCTGCTGTTAGTAAGCAGGTCAATCCGCTACAATATATATATATATATATACATATATTTAGATA
Source organism: Caligus rogercresseyi (assembly GCA_013387185.1). Lineage (NCBI taxonomy): Eukaryota > Metazoa > Arthropoda > Copepoda > Siphonostomatoida > Caligidae > Caligus > Caligus rogercresseyi. The sequence continues at coordinate 30,895,069 of CP045891.1, forward strand.
ATTGGATAAGCTGAATATATGTTCTTGGTTTCCCTTAAATCGTGTATATTGGTATAGTGAATAGTCCAAATATGCCTCTTTTCCATGGAGGAGACCCATGCTTACAGATATTCAGTTGATTTTTTCCTAGAGGAGAACAAGAACTTGGCTCAATAAGGATGTCTCTCCTCACTTTGCAGACCCTTAGATAAATAACAATAATAGTTATAATATCTTATCTCAATAACTGTTGACATAATTCTTAAATACGCTTCATCAAACAAAGGAAAAAGAAGGAAAAAAGATTTTGAATGCTCAATTCTCTAGGTGCATGTCATAAAACAATATTGATAAGAAACGTATATTGAAGCTTTTAGAAGAAGATATCTTCATTGTGCTTTGTTTATCAAATGAGTGATTGAAACTGTTGAGAGTATTCTTTTATAAGGGAGGACTAATAAAAAAAATTGTTTCAAAAAATCTATTAATTGTATAAATCGATTCAAAAGGCTGTTGATCATTTTACATTTTTATTATGAAACTCTGTGCACATTTCGGGATATATTTATAGTTAAATTAGTTTTGGTTTTTTCCATTGGCATAACCAAATAACAAATAAAATCGGACAACGAATAGATTAACGAGATCAACGTGGGTCAAAGCTATCGTACAAAAGTTTGCTTAGACTTATGAGTCAATTGAGTATTTAAGGCATACTCATAAAATACATATTAGTAGAATCAAGCCCTATGTTAAGTTTCTTGATTGGTTAAATTCAATAAATGTTGAAAGAACCTAAGACTAGTATATAATTTGATCCCTACATAAATGTGTATTTTTTACCAATAATTATTTTTTTCTCTCTTCAATAGAAGTGTAGTTAACAATGATATCACTAACAACATAAGCCGGATTTTGCCTCATATTCTGGCCATTTAATTTCGACTGTTAATAATATAATACTTTTAGTTCATGTTGAATCCTTATATACCTTATCAGAAGAAGGTAACTCCATAGACACAAACTAAGTCAAGTTTGTTAAGTATATCACAATTATAAAACTATCAACTAAAATTAATCACACTCCGAATGAAATCCAACTTATATAGCATAAAAGCTATTTTCAAATCTGATTTTAAAAATATTGTTTCTAGATATTAAATACAAATAAACACATTTTCTTTTTTGACAAAATAACTTTTTAATTTATGCAGTTTATAAGATATAAAAATTGATTTTTATTAACAGTCAACAAATATATGTTTGAAATGGACGAGATTGGAATATTATAGTGCCCCATAGAGCCTTCAAATAATGGCTGAATATTATTTATAATATAACTTTTCGCTTTTAAATATGCAATAAACTTCAGCTTCATAAACTTTTATGGGTCGTGAAAAGTTTTTTTAAGAATAAAAAAGCACTGACCAACGTTAGAAATAGTGAGAAAAGAACAAAATAACTATGATAGAAAGCTATATTTTTCTATTTATATTACAATATAAGAAATATGTAAAGGCCTATTTACACTTTATAAGAAACATGTACTCTTGTCTTTAACAATTTGAATCTTATTCAAAAATTGCCGTTGCTGTACAAAATTAACATAATAAAGGGACAGTTAAATATGAATTAAAACGTGGCATTTGAGTATGTAACTATCGAACAGATGCAAACTCATATTGATAGAAGACACAATATTATTTTTATAGCTACATTCTTTACTATGTTGACACATTGCTCATTTGACACATCCTCTATAGTAGTGTTATATGTACTTGGCTCAAATATTAGCTAAGAATCCAAGATTTTGATTCGAAGTTATATCATTTTTCATGGCTCATATACTAAACAACTATAGCCGATTTTTTAAACTTTTTTCAAGCCTTGAAAATATAATTACTTTTATAAATACGTATTATGTTACTTTAAAAATGTTATTTACATTCAATATACATTTTTATAATAAATCATCAATTTGATTAATGTAAAAAAAGTATATTTTAGTAATGTATTTTTTACAATTGATGTCTTTACTGGTATAGGGATATTTTAAAAGTTAGGATCAATTGAACTGAAGTTGTTGAAGTATATTTCATATTTCAATCTAATTCACTCTCTAATTACCAAACACAAGCAACTCTTTTTAATTGACAATTGAGTTAAACAGCCTTAATATCTCACCAGGAGACAGGCCGTCAAGTCAGCCAGTAAATAAATTCATCAACTTGCCACAGTCCCTAACACCGTATATATTAAACATTTAATATTACGAAATCGAGTAACAATTTTTACTATTATTAAAAATACTATTTAATGTTCGAGTATTTACGAAGCAGAAATTTAAAAAGTATTCCATTCATTCTAGCCACAATATCACACAAGGTTTTGTGATTGAAAATAGCGTGATGATCCGGCGAGGATCCGTACAAACATGCCCCAGAAGGGCATCGTGGCCGTGATGGATGTCAATCACAAAAGTGTCGACCAGATAACCAAGTGTTTGGAAGACGAGGATATAATCTTGAGGCTAGTGTTGGCGTGGGAGGTTAGTCAGGATGGAACGGGATATGGTCAAAGACGCCGTGGAGATTAAACCCTCGAAGTCAAAGTGGGCACAAGCTGTGGACTTGGTCGTGTTACCGCTGGCAGTGTCCCAAAGTGATCAGGAAAGAGGTTGGTACTTAAAGAAAGGCATTTATTTACTACAGCTATAAAACAGACCCATCTTCTGCGAAGCCAAAACCTTCTTCATGATATCAAATTTTCCTCTGCTTCCCCTGAATCATATTGTTCAATGGCCTTTATCCCATCAACAACATATTAGTGAATATCCATTATTTTTAAATTAAACTATACGATATAAATAGCCTTGTATACTTTTTAGTTGTGACTGTGAAAGAACTAATGGACAGATGTCTCATGCATGTCGTCGATAAGTTGTCAGGACTAGTGGCTTAGAAAATGTCCAAGCCCGTTCACCCACTATTTCGATATTTTTTGTATGCCAGGACCAGATTGGCCAAGTGCAGTCTTCTGCGAATTTATCTGCCCAACAACGATAACATGGTCTTGCGGAACGCCTTCACAATATGGAGCAAATGTAGTGATTATCCTGGAGCGTCCACAAACCATAGAGCGTCCACATAAAATATGTTGTATCATTGCTTTTTATAGTGTTTACCGTTATGTTTTTTATTTATTCATTTTTCATAATTATGATATATTTTGTATAGCTAAATCTTATTATTATTTAAACTAAAGGTTTTTTATCAGCTGCTCCTAATGGACAAAATTTCTTTAAATAACTAAAATGAATAAATGATTAAACACATCACTCCAACTTTTAAAATGGTAAAAGTTACAAAAAAAATATTGGATAGAGTTTCTCTTCAGCTCATGATTCGGATAAACACAATTTCATTTTTCTAGCAAAGAAAAATATGAACCATTGCTCTCAAGTAGATTAGACATATCATGGAAAAAGTAATTTATTTGATGTCTTTACTCAAATGCCTCAAGATGACATATATTTTGACAGAGAGGTTATGAAAGTAGTCTAGTCATTTTTTAATAACATATATGGAGAGTTTTGTATTTATTTGTCCAATAATGTATTCACAAAAGTAGATACAATAAATTTATATTTATGAAGTAAATTTTTATTGATTTATCTACAAGTGATTCACATACACGTTGGGTCAACCAGAAACCCAATTCCACGACATGCCAATAAGAAAATACAATAACAGGTGGTATTATCAGTCAAATTGTATATAATATTTCATGACTTATATGAACATTCTTCCGACACCACATCTCATCCCAGCTGATCTTGGCCCATACAGACTACAATGGACACCTCCGAAGTGCGTAGCTGAACTTCCTAGCTTAAATTCAGCATTATAACTGAATTTCCACATTGGGGTCTTTAGACAGCTCATGAATCCCGTGTGATCAACTTCAATTTCAGAAAAGAAGCTTATAAATAACTCATCAGATAGGATGTTTTTTCTAGCCACCGCTTCCAAGCTTCCTTCTCCAAGCCATCTCTGGCTAAAGGCTATTTTTGGTGTGGAACTCAATGGTCTTTCTGACTCCAAAAATATTTAAAAGTGGAAGTTACGAAATTTGTATTGTTGCTTCCATTTTAATAACTAAACAAACCGCAGAACTCATTTTTCTGAATGAGTGAGATATAGGCTTTTAAATTGTTATTTCCCTTTGCAGGATGTGGCTATATAAGTCATTTTCCTTTTTTAGTAAGTAAATATATATCCATAAGTAAGCAGATATATTGTTAAAATATCCAATTGTTGTTATGTCAATGGGACGACTTGATCAGCATTTTTTAATAGAGCAGGTGATTTATTACTTTTTAATTGTCACAATAGTTATAAGGCAAGTTTCTGAGTAAAATTAAACTTATGAACTTAATCCACTACTTCCTTAATCAATATATATTTCACCATAATGAATTGGTTTCACTGTTAAGGACTTTGTAACTGCAGATTTCGAAACATTGAACCCTTTCGATAAAAAAACATAAAAATATATTCTCACTATTGGAGGTATTGTATAAGAAAAGAACCACATACATCCAAGAGTTCGAACCAGAATCGTGTGCGAGGTGAAGTTTAAAAAGTTAATTAATCTCAGTATTGTTGATCCCGGTCAAATATGCCTTCTTCAAACCTATTCGGATAAGAACCCACTTATTGACTATTCTCACCATCCACCATTTTGGTCAAAGGAGGGCTAATATTTAGTAATAGGAATTATGTCTCAATTTTAGGAAAAATGAAGATAATAAAAGTTAGCATCAAAAATTATAAAGATAATTACTCATTCTATATAGCTAAAGGTGCTTTGAGCAATAAAACAATTGAATTATTTTTAAACTATAATGTTATTTATGAATTTTTACGCAATTGTACCTACATTTTTATCATTGTAATTTATGTATCTTATGTAATACAATTTTATATAAAGACCATTAAAAAATATTTTTATAAATTATATAAAAAAATGCATTGGCCTTAAATGGCATTTATTACATAATAGCAAGTCCTAATTCAGACAATCTGAGATATACTAGATTAAGAGCATGTTCTGACTTGTAAGAACCGAGTATAAAAATATTATCTCAGGTTCTTGTTGTACGATTATTTTCTACAATTCACTTCTATTGTTTGTTTTTCTTCTTTTCTTCCAATGCTAATAGTTGTGGTTACTTTGTGGACTTAAATATTATTACTATCCGAAAGGGAAATATGTAATTCATTACGTAGAAAAAAATATTGTTTTTTTTCTGCATTATATTTCTTCATTTAATGTTGAAGTAGTTTGTATAGAATGAATAGGGAGACATTTGTGTCTTGAATTAATACAATGTCAAAAGAACAATTACATTAAATTAAACATAAAGGATAATGGTATAATTGATTTCGGTATTTTGCTTATTTGTCAACAAGTAAAGCGTTTTTTGGAGCATCAAACATATAAATTTACAGCTTGAAATCTCAGATTTGATATTTTGCTTAACTCAGACATGTCATATAAATAAATAGAGAGTTTTATATCAATTACAAAACGTGTATATTGCGTACAAAAAGACGCATATAATGAAATATAAATGCATCATAGACAAAGTAAAAAAATTCTAGAGAAAACCATTAATATATTTTGAAATATTTATATTCAGTTTTTCATACTTGGTCTCTTATCGTTCAAAACAGAATCTGAATCTGATAAAGTAAAAATAAGATTGTTTTAATTCTGACTTGATATAATTTTTGAACTTATCATAAAAAGATCTACTCTTAAACACTATTTTCCTTTCAAGGAAACATGTCTTTTTCTGCAGGTAAGCGAAGTAATTGATACAACTCGTTTTGGAATATGCACAAATTATACCCTCATTTTTTGTTTTTTAAGTAAACTCGATGTTCACTTTGTTTCAGCGTAAAACATCATAAATATGTCTCGTAAATAATATTTTCTTTAAATTTTGTACTGAATAAAAAAGCTTGTTTGATAACTGTCTTGATTAAATTGGTGGAAAAATAATAATATTAGATTTCTCAACCTTGAACGATTTCACTGCGTTGCCCATTTTATCTAATTCTGCATGTCATCCTTTTTTCATCACAAAGAAAAAGAAAATGAACTTACTGTCTAACATTTCAAACATTTAAAAAAATAAGAAGAGCCCTAATGGACATAACAAATTAAACTTTTTCCTCGTGATATCATAAAATACATAGAATGGGGTATTGACTTGTGTGATATTTTCTGAACACTTTAATGATTTGAAAAATCGTCCCATTATACCAAAAGATTAAAATATTATATAAGGACTAAAAAAAAACTTGAGTAAAAAGTAATGAGCCCCAGAAATAAGATTTTTCTTCACCTCAAAGGAGGCAACATGGCAAGTGTACTACGTCTCAATGTATCTTTAAACACTGCTCCCTCATAATTTTTGGCATTTCATTTTCCATTTTATCTTAAAGCTTTTTATAATATACAATTTAGTTTTATCAAAGTTTAGTCGTAGAATACAAAGTAAGGTTTTTCATGTTTTCATGTATAATAAAATGTTCGAAATCCAAGTATTATTATTATTTATCATCACCAAAAATCTATAGTATACAAGAAAAACACCAACCGATCGGATCTGTTTCTTCCACAATGATGTAAAAGAAACCTCTGAACATGTTCGAGCAAGATGTGAGGGAACAAGCAGGATAAGATGCCTTGTGAGAGACATCGAAGTAGACAAGTTTGGGGTAAAATAAAATCAAAATATTTTTCAATTCGTAAATATTCATCTTAAACAAGAATCTATAAATTGTATTATCTGAAATTTTTATGACACAATATACGTATTCAATGTACAAGAACACCTCTTCCGATTATTTTTTAAATTATATCGGAAAAGTTGTTAAAACAGTGAAATAAAAAATCCATACTTTCAAGTTAGTCTTTTGTCATATCATATATATTTTCTTTTACGTTTAAGCCGTCTCAACCCTTAAAACCGAATTTGGTTTTATATATTTATTACACTATCTTTTTGATATAATCGTTAAATATGCTTTGTTGTAAAGAAGGATGAAATAACAGTATTCCGAAAAAAAAAATTGTGTCAAAACTTTTTTGGGTGACGTGAGGAGAAAAAAATAACACAACAATGTTTTTCTTCCGCTTGCCGGGCTGACGTCATTAAATCACCGGCAAGCGAACAGCTCTCAAGGAATGAACTAGATACTTGTTTTTCAAGTGTGTTTGAGATGTACCACAAAGTATGAAATATTAAAATCTGTTTCTAAGGGTAATAAATTGAAGGGGAAAACAATAATAATATGTCATTGATGCAAAAAAATATAAACAAACAATTTGCTACTCTTTTTTGTGGCACTTACAGAAAGAAGATTATTTTTATTATTAAGCTAGGTATCTGCCTTCTTTTGTATAAGGATACAATCATGAGAACAAAAAAAACTTCTCAGAACGTAGAGCGACTAAGAAAATAAGGTCTACTCATGTTATCTGTCAAAGGAAAAAGATTATTCAAGTGTAAATATTTGTGAGGGTGCATACACCTAAACGTACATATCTCATTGTGGTTCGAACTTTGAGTTTTAGGGGTGATGAAGGAGATAACAAGGAGGCATATAGAGGCAAGACATTTTCCCCCTTTTCTGTATTTAAGTTCTAGTGGATTGACGTTGTTGTATAGACATTAAGTCTTATATTAATAAAACGACAAACTAAAACTATGCATTGGATAAAAGAAAAAATATTATTGCCACAAAAGTATAATGACTTAGGTATATAAAATTTTAACATTCATATTGTAATATTGAAATAAAACGTTGAATAAAAGACTAAAACAGAAATTAAAATCTATGCAGCCAATAAAATATTATGACTTCTATTGATCTTAAAATGCTGCGAGACTTTGTTTAGAAAAACTTGAAGTCCTTCGAAACAAAAGTCTACAAGTTGTTGGTTATTAATGGGATTTGGAGGATGAGGGCTTCATACCTGGCAGTGGCTGCTATGATCATTCCACGGTGATCCTCGGTACTTTAAATATCTCAAAAAGTTAGTATGCCCCCTATTCTTGCTTAGCAGTTAATACAGCAAAAAATTTTTTTTGTTAAACTGATATAACTAAAGATGGATCTTTTCTCTTAGGTCCTTACTAACTCAAAATCTGAAAATGAAATATCCATTGTCGTACCCAAACGTAAGGGCTCTGAATTTGAATAAACTTGAAATTTCAAGTTATTGCCTAAATTGTCCATATATATATATCACAGCTGGGATTCGGTAGAAAAATCTTCGATATTTACCTTCTACCGATCGATATTGGTATTCGGTAATTTTATATATCTAAGTATCGATCGATATTCGGTACGGTAGATAAGAAAGAAAGATAAATTTATGTATGTATCTGCTCTGTGACATCTTCTTATGCATTTAATATCAGACAATATATAACAAAGGACAATTAAGTACATAATTTGTTAGAGATTATTTGAAATTTAATACATACTAATCTTAAATAAATAATATACGTACTTGGTTGTAGGAAATGGAAGGCTGTAGATTTTTTTCATTTACTGTCTCTTATTGTCCGATATTAAATGCACTTTCAGGTACTCTAGTATTCAATGCATAGCATGTGCTTATATTGAATGTATATATGTATCTGGTCTATAATACTATAAGTTGTCCATTGGAGCTACGTAGTTGTTTATTTATTTTGCAAAGCTTAAGTTCTTCACACAAGGGAGCGCTTCCACTTTTACCTTAGTACTTAGAAAAACAAAAACATAAATTTCATTAAAATATTTGTTCATTTTCTTATGAAACAATATATAATCTACTTCTATCCAAATAACAACTTACGTTGACGTAGTACAATTGCATTGTTTATGTTGGGCAAAGCGACAGTTGAACGATGTTTCTCTAGTATTGAAGTGAATAAGCTCTATATATCTTTATGTCTCTATGTGAATGTCACAAAAGTCATACTTTCAAATATACCGTACCGATTGTCAATCGGTACGATATTTGGTATTTTCTACCGAATATCGTATAATCGGTTCGGTATTTCAAATATACCGTCGGTAGTATCGAATACTGATTTCATTCGTTAGTCGCAGCTCTGATATATATATATATATATATATATATATATATATATATATGCAAGTTGTTAGAGCGACAAAACAAGAAGGAGGAGGAGGAGGGCATAAGAAAGGAAAACACCACCCCTGAATTGCTATACAACGACAAATAAAACAATTAAAGCCCATGAACCAGAAAACATGTAACTTTGTCTCTTCAACAAAGGAAATAACAAAACAACCATTGCTTTTGGATGTATCTATATAGCAGTACTTAGCTTAATCGGGGTAGTCGTTGTTGTGACTGGTAGAAGTAGTTTTTCTTCTTTTTTCGTCCCAGTAATTATAATTATTATTACTATAAAGCTCCTCGTCTATGTTTGGTGCAACACCATGAAGAGCCCCCCTCGCTTTTTTTGATTGCACAAAGAAAACACTTCCACCAAAAGGCGGGGATCTATTAATGAGATCAAAATTAATTATGAGAACGGAAAACAAAGTTGGACGAGGGCGAAGCTAATGATCATCCTTAATATCATTATGACAAACATTGTCATTATTTGCCTCCTAATCAAACCTATCAAATCCTGGATGGACATCATTCTGTAATACTCTTATTAGGATATCTTATGGACTGCGGCCCAAATCTGGGTCCTTGTCCACTAAATATAAATTATTAATTGATTTTTAATTTTGACGGGACTCTTTTATTTTAACATGTGCATATTATTTCTTGTCTTACACCTCCATTTCAGCTAAACAATTATTTTTGAATGAAGTCATTCCATATGATACTGCCACCTAGCCAATCAAAAACCTGTCTTCCCGACATTTAGCATTTGAACTAATACATGATAATATTCTCGACTTTAGCTTTAGGATTTTTTTTAAACCATAGAACCGTTAATATTTCCAAATAACCAATTTTCTATTTTTTTCTTTTAATGAATATAATATCCCGATTAAGGCTAATTGTATATTCTAAATTTTAAGTTCCCTAACTGATATTATTTAGTATAATATATGATAAAAAAGATCACTTTTTTAAATGTATTTAAAAAATATTATTCATACATAATATTAATTTGCAAACTACAGGATTTACGTTTCACATCAGAACTTTAGATTGGTCTGTGGTACGAATCTGGACTTTTGTCCATATATATCAAGTAACAAAGGGTTTTTTAATTGTGACAGAATGCTTCTATTTTAAAACATCCATTATATTTCTGTCTTATCAATTGTTTTCCAAAAAAATCCTTCCATATAATGCCACCTAGCCAATCAAGGACCTGCATTTCCGGCATTTTGTATTTGAACTAATATTCCGGATTTTTGCTTTAAGTTTATTTAAAAACTGTTATAAATTTTAACATAATAATATTTCAACCAATCTATTTTTTGATATATATATATTATGTTTTAAGACTAATTGTATATTCTGAATTTGAAGCTGGACTAATTGTATATTCTGAATTTGAAGCTGCATATCCGATATGATATTTATTATTTAAAAGTTCACTGATTTTTTTAAAATACCTTTTAGAAGAAAAAAAAATTCACACTTCATATTAAATAAAAAGCTAAGGATTCATATTTCACATCAGAACCTAAATGAAATTGCTTTTTCGAAGTTCTTTAGCGGGGTGCTCTATGTGTTTTTATCTATCAAAACCTGATGCTTTGTCCATAAAAAAGGGCACTCCTTTCTATAGGTTGCAAACACAGCTTGTACTTATCATGAAGAATATTAATTGAATCATAGGTAAATTCAATAGAAACACTTTATTAGGCATATAATGTTATAACTTAATCATCCAACAAAATGCTGTTTCCTTTAGAATTAAACTTAATTAGGGTTTTATACACTTTTAAAAAGCTTCTTATATAAATCTGACACATTGCTAAAAATACAATAAATATAGTGATAATATAAATAAAAAAATCATTTGGACAGTTTTGATGAAAATCAAAAATCAAGGTGGTTCAAATTTACAGTTATAAAAGAAATTGACCTTTAAAAATATTTTTGGCAGTACATTGATCCCAATGGACCTAATCGTATATCATCTGCCAGCAATTTTCGGGTGTCTAATGTATCTTTAATTAAATTTGATTTCAATATAAATTTTTACCTTTCCAATTTGAAAAAAATCAAAGAATAAAAAAGCATGAAAACTTAGCTTCTGGAGTAGGTCAATCATTTCCTTAAAAGATGATATTTCATACCGTTGCCCTTGAGAGGATTGCTCCAGCTTGTACACTTATCATACCATTTAAAAGAAACCTGGTTTTACATATATATATATGTATACGAAGTGAATGCGTGCAAAAGTTTGTTCTTGAATAGGAAGCAATCAATTATTTCCTTGTTTATATTTCCAATTAGCATAAGGAAAAGATGCTTCACAATTCCAAATATATTTGATTCTGCCTACGTAATCATGAAATAAACATTTTTGAACTACAAATCATTCATTTATTTTGCTAATTAAGTTAGATTTAATGAGGGCGCGGGTTCGACACTCCATAATGGAATATTAACCTCCTTGAAAAAAAATATTTGGATTTAATTTTTAATATATACAAAGAGGAAATTACATTTGGAGTATTTTCTTCTTCTTTTTAATATTTAAACATATCGAGAACTCCTTTTGCCATAATGAAGTCTGTGCAATCCTCTTGTTTAATTTATGAAAATGACGTAATCATCATGCAAGGTATATCATGGCTTTGATTTTTCAAGTTAAAAACTAGCTTCTTATATTCACGACAGGATTTTTTCTATTTTTATCTTTTATATGGCCTAAGTACATGAGTAAATTGATAACAAACACAGACGTTTTATTCTAAAATTGGACCATTGGCAGAAGAACCTTTCAAAAAACTCTAGGAAGCATCCAAATAAACTATTTGCATCATCTGATTGGGCACAATGGTGTTGGGTCCGAGGCGCAAGATCTTCGAAATTATCGCATGTTGGAGAAGGGTCGATTGACATCGTCCTTCATAAAGGCATCTCCTAGGAGGCTGTCTGGCATGAGGACTTTAAGCTCAAAGAAGGGGGCTGCGTGTTTTTTTGTTGTGCTATATTTTACTACATTTTAATTCTATTTATTTATTATGATTTTTAGTTTTAAAAAAATAGTTTGTTCTTTAAAAAAAGGATGAATTCAAATATTGATAAAAATGAACAAAGAATGTCACACAATGATAAAGTTTTTTAATGGATATTTCAAAACTTCTTAATGACATAAATATTTCAATATATAACAAGGATAGTATTGATACATGTTAAGCAAATAGAAGAAATGAATTATTCAATATATTTTATCTAGAAAACTTAATTGAGAAATAACGATAACTTTTTAGGAGATTCATAAATCTTTGAAGAAAGAGAATATCTCTTTTTTTGCATTCTCTTTTAAGCTTAAGGATGGACCATCAACAATTTATGAGAATTAAGCACTTTATACTGTAAATTATTCTCAGCTGTTGGTACTACTTGAGAGATGGAAAAAAGTAGAGGACATCCTTTAAATGTTGGGATATGATTTAAAAGGGTTAATATTCCATGTATGCATACTTTTAGCATAAATATATATGTATTTATTAATGATTTAGCTAAGTGACTCATTTTAATGCTCCTTATTTCCTAAACGTCATTAAAACAATATGAAAGAGGTTATAAATATTTATAATGGATTGTGAGATGAATTTTAAAATATTTTTGTGATAATGTTTTTTTTTCATTTCGTTTAATGAAATTGTATATTTTATGGTATAGTTTTTCTCCATTTAAGCCATTGAACTTTGTACTTGGACTAATATTGTTTGCATATATTCATTGACAAATAAACAAGTGAAATAAAATATTTTTCTCTATTAAAATAAAATACTTAATTGTAAATCGATTTAATTTTTTTAAATATATTATAAGTTATTGTATTTATTATTAATTATTCATCAAAAATATACCCTTTTTATTATCATCAAAATAAATTCCTTAATTCATGTTATATGTGACATATTGTAGATTTTAACCGAGCTACTTTACTGGAGCTGAATAATTAATCGTAAGCTTACTTGAAATACCTTCAACTTAGCCTCAATAATACTCAGTACTGATGAATACAATAGTCGAATAATATCAACACAAAAAATTGTTGACTCATTTCAAAAAATGCAATGCTTTTTCATTCCTAATAAGTATAAAATGGCTTTGAGAGTGTAGTTACTGTCGGAAACTAATTAATTAATTAGCTGCAAGTGTTCATACTCACACACAAAAAACATCTTCCGTCCCTGAAGAGTATTTAAAGAAATCATACCCCTGTGAATATTAGAGAGTACTAATTACTGCATACAGGAAAATAAGGGGGGGGGGGGGACCTCTGCACAAGGCTAGAAGTCCATCTCTTGTTTTATTTCCTCCATGCCTCGAGTTTATAATATCTCAAAGAAAGAACACAACAATAATTACATATGCATAGTTTTTCCCTTCCCATGAACCCGTCGGAGTAAAATCAAACGTCATAAATTGACAAGTTTTTTTCATTTAATAATACCTCCTAATATACTGAGAGCATATATATTATCTATTTTATTCCATTCAAGCATAAAAAATACTATTTGATATATTTTTACCAGCACACACACAGCCCTAAAAACGAATAAATTATTTGCAAAATAAAAATATGTATTGTTTGTGTGCATAGTCAAAGCGCCTAAAATTATCGATTAAAAATATTATTTATGAGTTCGATATTTTAAGTAAATATTTTCCTTATTTTACAAAATATGTATAATTATGCACCTACACCTTTTTACGAAGGGTCATGATTAAAGTCAAGGAAAACAAGGGAGGTATCATTTAATTAGTGTTTACATCTTTTTCATCAGGGAGACGACAAGTTCCTTCATCAATTATTATTATTATTTGTTTGTTTGTTTTTTGTTAATGGGAAGGGGGAGCAAATCAACATGTAGATTAGGGGGTATTATAGAAACCTAATATTAAGATATCAAAATTTATCCCCCCGCGAAAGTTGCGTCATAAGAAACTAAATGATCGTAGAAAAATGGATTTTGGTTTGACCCCCCCCTTACCCCCCCCCCCAAATTGCGTTCAAAGGTTTCGTTATGAAACAAAACTTTTTTGTTATTACTTATTTTGAAAAAATGTAATTTTACAAAATTTAGCTATGATCCATGTATGACTTTTTTATTTAAAAACAATTTCGTCAAATAATATTTAGTGCCAATAAATGAACAAAAGTGCTGACGCACCAACCATTTTTTAAATAACGGCTCCTACTAGAGTTCTTTTATAGTTTCAAGAAGGAAAAAGAAAAAGAGGGTACTCATGTTGATGTTTTTAAGTTATTTTTAAATACGTTTGCTTAAGAGGATTTAACTTGGTTTGAAACCATATAGGAGCGTAAAATTTAGTAAAATTTTTACAAGTTTTATGTGAGACTCACATGGACTTTTTTTGTGAAATATAGGTTCTTAAAATTCTGTTGGCTTTGGTAAGACATTTTGCCTCATCTAATGCTCCTGGAGACCTGTAGCAAAAGCTTGATTTCCAAAATTTTCCTGTTTGTACTTCTAATGGAATTTCGTATATATATTTTTATTTGAGCTTAAAGAATACAGTAAACTTTGATTTAAGTATTTTACTTTTCCTACAAGTATTTAAAAACTTTTTATTGATTTTTTGGTAAAGTCTGTATTAATTAATTTTCCTATGGTACCGAGGTCCTTTTTGTGCGCCATCTAAATGTTTAACAACTTCTTTAAAAGGTAACTCATTCATGTGTAGAAGACAAATAATCCCCTGAAGTGGTCTTTTAAGACATAACTCGAGTCTTTTTATTACTCCTTACCATATTCTGACATTGGTGTTGCATCTGTAACACACAACAGTGACCAAAGTGTCAAGTGATTAATGTTCTTCGACTACTGAAAGTAGTTATTTCGCTTGATCTTCCGCTATGCCACTTTTTAGTAATACGTGATCAATCTATTCCTGGTGGAGTTCTAAAAATATTTTTTTCGTCATTATATTATTATCTGCAAAGTTTATGGATATAATCAACGTCATAGATTTATATTCTCAACCATGTGAGGGAGTTACTGTATGAAAATTAAGATGTTAAAAGCAAACGTATTTAAAAATTACTTAAAACCATCACATGAGTACCCACTTTTTATTTTTATTTCTTGAAACTATAAAAGTACCCTAGTAGGAGTCGTTATTTAAAAAATGGTTGGTGCGTCAGCACTTTTGTTCATTTATTGGCACCAAATATTATTTGACGAAAATTTGCAAAAATAACAAAGTCATAAATGTATCATAGCTAAATTTTGTAAAACTTATTTTTTTCAAAATAAGTAATAACATAAATGTTTTGCTTCATAACGAAACCTTTGAACGCAATTTGGGGGGGGTAAGGGGGGGGGTCAAACCAAAATCCATTTTTTTATGATTATTTAGTTTCGCGGGGGGATAAATTTTGATATCTTAATATTAGGTTTCTATAATACCCCTAATGTAGATGCAAAGACCTAATATTGTTGGGATGCTGTTGTTTTGTATTAAAAGACGGAACATGGATATTAAGTCTTCGAGTATAACATTCTTAAGCTTTAAAATATTGACAGAATTTTTTTTTTTTTCCTCTTCGGTTATAATTTTTTTTCCGGCTATCAAATATTATAAGACAGTGTAAAATATTAACTACACTAAATACAAGACAACTAATAAATACTCTCGACAGAAATTTGGTTTATTCGTGAGATTGCATATAAAAAGTGTATATTATACTGTTAACATCAAATGTCACAACAGAAAAAAAGTAAACACTGAAATCGATAAATACTCTGCTTTGTACTTCAAAATCTTCTTTATCATCGATAAAAAGTAGGGCCCTCAATTAAGTTCGTTATCTCCTCTGAGTAGATTTTAAAACCTAAATAATCATGAGAGAATTATTCACGTTCCTAATATATCAACCACGTTCATTAAAAATGTCTGAGCTCCTTACTTACATATAAAGCAAATGAAATAAACGAGCGGACCAGAACATTTTAATTATTAATTGAAACATGTTTATCATTTATATATATATATAACTAAATTCTTCCCATGATATAATATAATAAACTGCTTCAATCATGCCACATACCAATCAATAAATTGCACATTTCATGTTGAGAAACATTCATGAATAGCCATCGGGAGGCATTTTTGGGCAAAATATATATGTAATATCGATATGAGTGTTTGGGAGAATCATTAAGATTATGCATAGAACGGTTTGAATGGGATGGATTATCTCCTTATATCACTGATAAGTTTGTTAAGCATATACAAAGACTTTTTTTTTTAATTTTATGATATATATATATATATATATACATTCTTTAACTCTTATATTTTTAATCTTCAATAACTATTTATATATTTTCTGAAAAACCAAAATGCTTAACTCATTCAACAAATATTTAATTCTCATATACATACATTGATTGAACAAAGAATGCATCTAATAAATAAGAAATTATAAATACCTTTGAAGATATTTAATGTACACCAACTGCTACATATATTCTGAAGACAGGTTTTTCCATCAGACAATATCATAATAGTTTATTGTTATTCCTTTTAAGGTTTTTATATCATCCTTGAGAGTATGGCAATCTTTTACCCATTTAAGAAGAAAACGTAAAACTTGCCTACTTTTAAAAGACAATTTCATCTGGAAGAAGAAGGGGGTCACCAACCGGATTTGAAGATAAATATAAGGTTTGTCGCATTTTACGTATCAAGTTAATTTTAATACTGTACCTCAGTGGTTCCCAAACTTTTTTTGCTGGGCCCCCCCTTTGGTACATAAGAAATTTTTGCGCCCCCCTCCCCCCCCCCCAAAAAAAAGGATAATCACACATTTTGTTCTCAGAGTCCATGGCAGTTTATTTTACACATTGTAATTAATACAAACCTCAACCTTTTTTTTGTTTTTTGTCCATTTTCTAGCAGTGTTATTTACTCTACTGCATTTATACTTTCATCAATTCGTTTTTCCCCGCGCCCCCCCATCAATAGCTCTGCGCCCCCCACTTTGGGAACCACTGCTGTACCTGATTATGTCTAGATATAATTATACGGTCGCTAATCTAAAAAAATCATTGCGTTACCCTATATTTACATATGAGGGTTTTTTCACGGCCATAACGTTTTAGGAGTTTTAAAATTAAATAAACAACATATTTTGGTAAATAAAACGATATTTCTTGAGTATTAATACGATAAAGAATCAATAATCTTTGTCTACTTCATATAAATGTCTTCCGTAGCACATGTACATATATTGCATGGACTTCCCTTTGTACAGCCATTTCGTACACTATCTCAATGGCTATCATACATTTTCATATATTAAAGGATATGAAAAGTATGATAGCCATTTAGATATGGTACGAAATGGCTGTACAAAGTGAAGTACATGAAATATACATATCATATCAAGACCTAAAAAGAAGCAACTAGATTGAGCAAATAAATTCATAATAATTTATGTGCATATGCGGATGCATTTTACTTCCATGTCAACTTTGCAAATACAAGTCATTTCTTAGCCAATCAATAATAGTGATTAATAGCTCAGGGAATAATACTATAGCCTGGAGTAGGAACTCCCCCCTTCTTTTGTCAATGTTTAACTACTTTCGTAAAAGAGAGGAAGGAAGGAAGTTCCTAATAGGAAAAATTCCCTCCTTTTCTTTCCTTTTTTTACGAAGGTAGTTAGACTTTGATATAAAAATGAGGGAGTTCCTATTCCAGGTTAAAATATTCCCTGGATAAATGGATCACCTTTCTAACTATAAGGCATATAAAACGAATGAAAATTTAGTTATGAAATGCAAAAGTTATGTTTCTTAGTGAGTTTGCGAGAGCTGCCATAATGTTATCCATAAACATATTTTCCATTCAAGCATTGTTTTATTGAATATATAACGCATTCAATTATAGATAGGTATAAAGGGATATACAACTAGCCTGAGAAATCAGGTACTTTTTATATGTCCGACTGGCTTTACAAATGAGTTTCAAAATCCTTTAAATGCATAATATTTGTGGATGAGGAGATCTTCAATATAATTTATTTCCATTTATATTATTAATAAAAATACATATTCAATTGGAAAAATTTGGAAGCTCAAACAAGCTAAACATTTACGCTAAAATGCTGCAAAAACAATAATAAATCTACTTGAGGTTTGATCAGGAGGATGGGACAACAAAAATAAATAAATATATATAAATTGACTTTACTGCTTGAAAGCAGTTTTTAATTTATTTCTGAAGTAAATTTAAACAAAGGGTGTGATGACATTTGTTTCCAAAGCCCTTGGTGAAGCGCAACTAATTAAGGAACACTCTTCAAAGAGTGAGTGGCATTTGGTCAGAGTAACTTCGGGTGACTCTCAAATAAATGTCATTAATGCTTATGGTCCAAAACAGGAAAAAAACTGCATTTTTTCAATCAATAATAAACTGTATCAAGAGTGATTCGCGTCCCACTATTTTGATAGGGGACCTCAATGTAGATTTCAACGGTAATTTTGATTCCTTTCCTAATACAGCGCTTCTTACGAAGTTAATTCGCCAGCTTAATTTTGTGGATGTGGTGAGAAAGTTAGGATCCGACAATGAATACTCATGGAAATCCGGCCGAAAATCTTCAAGAATTGATCATGCTCTCATTACTCTTTGGCTATCCTCTTTTGCTAAGAGAGTAGTATATAAATATGTCCTATCCTCCGATCACAGATTGCTCTGTGTTGATCTATTTTGTTCCTCTTTTAAAAAGAAATTTAGGACTCCCTCATGGGTTACTGAGTTAGCTGATTTTAAACAAAAATTAAGTGATAGGCTCCAGCAGTTTATGATTCTTCTTTTACTTCCAAAAATTATAACAAATTTTTTGCAAAATCATTCGAGACACAACCATATATTTATCAAAAAAGAGAGTACTTGAGATCAAATTCAAAAAGATATTGAAACTGTTATGAAAACGGGTTCTTTATTTACACGTCATCTAACTTCCGCCACTGCAAATGAGATATCAATCTCAGAAATTGCAGAGGATGAAATGAGAAAAAAAAGTTTATGCGGAACAAAAATGCCATCCAGGACTAAGACTCTCTGCTTCTAGAAATTTCTTTCTGCTAATAGTATAAAAAAGCTCAACATTAATGGCAATTTAATAACAAACCCCCGTTTGATTCTCGAAGCTTTCACTGATAACTTCAGAAAAAATGTGGAGTATTCCAGAGATAATTTCCCTAGGCCAAAGAGAGGGAAGATAGGCTCCATATTTTCAAGTGACAAAATCACATAATTTATTTCCACATTCTTTAAAGAAAACAAGTCTTCTGGGCCAGATAATATCAAAGGGAAGATTTTTTCGCTATGCCCAGGTGATATTGTGCCTATCTTCTTAAGATAGCTCAAGAAATGGAAACAAAAGGAAGACTCCCAGAGGCTTTTTTACGGGGTAGAATAGCCCTAATACCAAAAAAGGGAGATGGTACCCATATCAAACATTGGAGGCCCTTAACTATATTAAATGTGGCTTATCGTATTTTAGCAGGTGTTTTGGCGAAGGAAATACAGCCAATTTTGAATAAAAAAATAAGTTCCGAGCAAAAAGATTTTCTACGTAATAGACATATCGCTGATATTTCAAGAAATGTACAGACAGCAATAGATTCAACAAGAAATAGTAGAAAGCTTGGAGCTATCATTGCCATTGATTTTAGTAAGGCATTTGATTCTATACACCACGGTTTTGTGTTCAAGCCGTTAAGAAATATTTCCCTAAGCGGTTTTCAACCCTATTCGTGCCATCTTGCTGTATAGGTGGAGAATATAGTGAGCCTATTTTGCTAGGTAGGAGTTGTCGCCAAGGATGTCCTGTGTCTCCTCTACTTTTCATTATGTCCCTTGAAGAATTATGCCGATCTCTAACTCGAAAGTATGGGTTTGGAGAAAAAAAAAACACTTAATGGATTTATATGCTGATGATATTACTTTGATGGTGGAGGGTAATTATGTTACCCAATAAATAAAAAGAATTGAAATACTGTTTACCTACTTTGATAAGTTCTCGATAGCGTCAGGCTTGATAACTAATCCGGAAAAAACCTCTATTTTGCCCATTGGTATTTGGTCCCCACTTTCAACTACAATTATAGGTGGCTGTAAAGTTGTTGACCAAATCAATATCTTAGGTATTGTATGGGAGAAAACGGGAGCTGTAGTCTTAAATTGTGATCATCGGTTCATAAAAGCACAATAACTTTGTAAAACCTGGCGGAACCAAAGTCTTCATGATCGTGTGGTGCAATATAATACTCAAATTATTCCACAAATGCTATACATAGCAACATCCGTTCCTTCAGTCGCCGAAAAGGCAATCAAGGAAGTTCTTATGTTTTTAAAAATCTTATGTTTGGCACTCCTTTATCCAATAATATTTTAGTCCGTTTCTCTAGTGAATGGGGTGCAGCTCAAAGAGTTTTATGGAAATTAATACCGTGTTTCGATTCAAACAGTATCATAGATATTATACGCCAAAAATTTAATAAGGCTCCTTTCTTCAAGAACTTACCTACTCCAGAAGAACTCGAAAACATAGCCATCCAAACAAACACTTTTACTATTCACGACTTGAAAAGAGCTTTTAATACAGGAAGGTTTATGTTCCTCCTAAGAAAAAGTGCTCTCATCATCTTCCTTTGACTCCATGGTGCATGAAGTTTATTTGCACAAGATTGGAAAACTCAGACGCGAACAAAGTTGCTGAATATTTTAAAAAAGCTATTGGCCTCCCGTCCTTTTGGGATCGGATGATTAGACATTCTCTTATAAAACTTTATGACGGTCGACATTTTACATCACAATTTTTAATCTCTGCTAATCTTCTACGCTTTTTCAGTCCATGTAAAAATTGTGGTAAATTATACAATGATACTCTTCATCATTTTTGTCGATTGTCCCATGTTAATTATTTTGAGGTCATTTTAGAGTTAAATTATGTTTTCATTTCGAATTTTAGGCTAGACTTTGTGAAAGATATATACTCTTCGGCTCTTTTAAACATTTTAAATATAACTCTCCAGAAGGAAAAGCTATTTATCAGCCATTAGGAACTTTAAATCTTAAATAGGACAAAAATTGACCTATGGTAAGTGTGTGGATGTTACTAACTTAAGAGCAATTATGATATCCGCTGCAGCGAGATATTGTGCCCTGGAAATAAGATCCCCGATGCCCGTGATGATTCCTGGACATATGCGTTTAGAATAATACGCTATTTCCCTTCGAACTCTGCCTGACATCTCTAAGCGTTGAAGAGGATTTTAAAACTTCAAAACAAACTCACCGTCGAAGCTTAGGACTGTTTTTTTATTCAATTTTTTCAGTTTAAATAATTTCTATTTATAATGATTATTGTTTTTTAATGTCTCTCTTGAATTGATCACTTTTTTATTGTAATATTTGTTTATAGATATTTAGATCTTTTAGTAGGAAAATAATTTTGAACTAAAATGTTTATTTATGTTATGTATTTTTAACACAATTTTCCTATTTTATATTCGTTTTCATGTTTATTGTTTTTATATATACATTCAAGCTGAATAAAGATCTTACCGTGGAGGAAAAAATCCCACTTTTCAACATACAATGAGACACTAAAAAATCATGGACCGTTCAATCAAATTTGTTTATAAGTGGTCAAAAGTCATACAAGGGAGACAACCAAAGCACCTAAAAGTATTTTGAGTAATAAGTGTCACTGTGCAAAGGAATTCGCTGAGCCTTATTAGATTCTTAAAAGAAAAAGTATAATTATTATTCCATTTCCTAAGCCCATAGTAAAATGAAAATATTTCATACATATGTATCTTTTGCATTACTTCGTCTGAAAATAACTGACCTAACAAAACAAAAAACTTGTTTCCTCTGTCGTGAATCAAGGAAACTTTCTATTTGAGTGTTTGCAACTGCTGTTTGTCATATCAAATATTTTTATGATAATTCGAAACATAGTTTTAGAAAAAGAAGATTTTTTAATTATTCAAAAGTATATAAAAACTTTTGAATAATAAAAAAACTGTAAAATATATATATATATATATATATATATATATATATATATATATATATAAGTAAGCATTGAAGCATTGCATTCTTCTTGGCGTCAGAGAAAAGGCCTAATAAAGATACACTTCATGATGAGATCTTTGATGCATACGAATAGTTTCAAATGCTGTCATGAATGCTTGGAAAAAACCACTCAACCAAAAAAATGAAAGATTTTTGCTTCCAAGATAAGCAATGGGCAAAAAGGAATGCTGCAGTCCTCGGGTTTTTTAAATGCAGAAGCTACTTTTATAGTGGGTAATGAATGTATTGTATGGATTGGTTTGTAATATATTTCTTTATTTATCATCTTTAATACAATTTTTGGTTTTTATAACAACGCATACTTCGTCATATATTAATATTAAGACTGGAGTTAGGAAAACTTTGTTTTTGTAAAGCCCTAAGATTGCTTATTTTGCATATTATCCGTCGCTCCAGCCCAAAAAGGGAGAGACACCGATAATTAAAATCACCTATTGCAAAAAAATATGTGTTTTTTTTCTTCATGTTCGTTATTATGTAACTAGAATAAATACATAAAATAGGGAGCGCGGTATCCGTGTGTGTTAAGGCGTGTTCAACTCTCAATGTTGGGGGCGCAGGTTCGAATACTCCCGAGAGGGATATTCATTTTTGGTCTACCTCATTGATAAGATCCTAGGTTCGATCGACTAATTTAAATGCTATAATGTTTATATTTATCCTGTCGGATGCAATTCTATCGAACCATATAGGCAAAAAAAAAAACATAAAAACTAGAGCAAATGTGTAATAAAAACATAATTTAAAAAAAAATCCTGTATTTCAGTTCTTAAATAAAAGTCGAAGTAGTTGCGTACAAAATATATAGGAAGACATTTTAGTCTTAAATTAATACAACGACAAAAGAAGACCCAAATAAAACAAATAAGAATAAATAAATACAATGATATAACAATGGTATAACAGACTTAGATAAATAACAAACTAAAATAGTATTATAATAATAATGAAAGTTAGCGTTGAATAAAATGACTAAAACAGACATGCATATTCATAAAGCTAATAAAATTTTAATAACTTCTTAATTATCTTAAAATGGCTGAGAGACTTGGATGGGAAATATTTGAATTCCCTCGAAGCGAGTGTCCACGAGTTGTCAGTTACGGAGGGTATTTTGAGGGTGAGAGCTCCATTTCTGGCGGCGGCTGCGAGGATAATTCCACGGAGATCATGGGGACTAAAAGCTCATTTAAGTTATTTTTTTATTCTTTTTAACGTAATATACACATCTTATAAACTATTAATTGTTGTTGATATAAATATAAAACATATATATATATATATTGCGTTTTCTTTGCATCTTCATTAAACTCTGTCACTTCACTGATATTCAGCTATTATTTATTACCCATACTTCCTTTACTTCACAATATATATTACGCAATAAAAACATGTAAGAATGAATCTTCATTTACCTTCAATGAAAAATATGCATTTCCTTAGATGATGTTAATATTTTTCCATGATACTCTATAAAAAAATGCAATGGCCTTTTCAGGGTATATCATTTATCAAGCACCCAGAGACACCTGATACCCCCTGTTCACATACCTCAAGCGATCTCACACATACGAATAATCATAACGCAGAAGAACCATGATATTTATCATCTCTCTCAATAGAATATATAGAAAAACTTTCGTTTGTCCAAATAGCCCAACAACAACAGCAGCATAAAAGTCAAGAAGGAAAAATGCATCAATCAATAGAAGCCACCAATGGCTCTGAATGCATGAATGGAACGAATAAATCAAACCGACCACCGAATGTATAAAATATAAGAAGAAAAAAAACTGGCTTTTATAGTTTTTGAATGTCTACAAGAAAAAAGATAAAAAATGTACGAAAATATTTTTCTGCTTATTTCTCTTTCTTTCTTTTTGTGAGTCAAAACACGATAAAAACTTGTTTATTATCATCATCGAGGTTTTTTTTTTCCTCTACTACATCTAATTGAAGCATTTAATATCATCAAAGCAAAGAGTAAGGTATTTGGAATAACCTGTAAGGGATAAAGAATTTCCCCCAAAAAATATTATGTATATACACACACACATATGTGTATATGTAACATTGGTATGTTTATAATAACAATGATAATACTCTGCCTACTTCGGCAATTTCCTCTTTTTGTTTAATGCATTAAGTAATTACGCAATTATTTCATTATGAGTGGATGGCTAAGTTTATAATAAACAGAGGAAAGAAGTGCACAGGGTGGATTTAAAAAAATGTACGCTAGATACCTTCTTGTGTTTGAATATATATATATATATATATATATACGTTATTTTGCCTCAAGCAAGATGTTCCGTGAGTTTCTCTTTGTATGGCTTTAATTAGGTTGAAATATATGTACATTCAGACGACGTAATGCAAAAAAGGGGGAAATATTAACGAACAAAAGATATTTTAATAGTACTGGGACTTGGATAGGAGACTTTAAAGTAGGAGTCAATTACGGATCTTTGTAGAATTGTGTGTTTTATTTGTTTCGATGAATTGCGTCCTTGATAATTTGAATAAGCATTAGTGTTTTAAGATTACTCTTTCGAATCTTGGATCCTTTTTCATTGAGGTGATAAATATTGATGTCTCCCTCTCGGGAGATGCTAACTTGTGCCCCCAACATTGGATAAATATGGTTTAACCATAATATTTTTCGCAAAAACGTACAAGGAAAAATATGGTACCGACTACTCTATGCTTTAGTATTTTTTAATGTAAATAATATCAAAGACGCCATTGCAAAATCTAAGTAAAAAATAGGTTCGCCTCCTAAAAAGGGGAATGTCATATAGGATTGAAGTGTTTTAATATTGTTTGGATTCATTTTAATTATATTATAAGGTTTCTTCTCCAAGCGGATAAGAGTAATCGAGCACAATAGGTAACATAAGAAGTATCCTTCTTACATTATATTAATCATAAAAAACTTGTTTTAGCCCCTCAAAAATATGATTAAATACCTTTGACCTCAAGAAGTCCCTCACATCTAAGAGGGAAGTACGTGTCTCAGCTGGCGACTTGGTAGCTACTGCCCCTTCCATACCGTTTGCTGAGACTACAAGGGAAAGACGCGATCTCTGTAACATTGTTTTTTCATCCTTATATTTTTTTAGCACTTCCCTGCTTCACTATTTCTGAAAGCTTGACTTTAACTTAAGTAAAAAATATATATTTTTGTTATATATTGTTGGTGCAGAGTTTGTTTGTTTTTGGTTTGTATGTATTGATAAAATTACAGCATCCTCTTTGATCTTTTTAGTGACTTTCACCAAGAAAAGAAGGAGGTAGCCACGTGGGGTTGGTTTTTATAATTATTTTAAACTTAAGTATATATTTGGTAATACCAACATAAAATCCTTGAATCACCCTATAAAACCCCAGCCTCACCTGCCACCTTTTTTGTCCTTCTGTATTATTTCGTCCAAGACTACAATTATGCATCCTGTCAACGTCATGGCTATGATGTCGTCTCATCTTATTTATTCGTTTTTGTAAGAGTTTTAATCACAGACCACTACCATAAATGTATATAAAAATGTTACAAACAATAAGTTGAAAAATACAACGTAAATATACTCAAATACAATGGCTGCCATTTTGTGTACTATAATATTGTTTAAAGTAACCTCTTATCTAGACATTCATGATTGTCCAACATCATTTTTTTCCTTTGTTACTTAAAATAATCACTTAATATCTTTTAAACAAATCTTTGTTTCTAAGCCCCTTATTTTGCAGGAAAAAATTAATATGTTTCATGTATATCTGAAGGTTCTTCTTGTATATTTTGTGTTGATTCCTTTCTGACGTTATAATTCGATTCCTAAAAGGAAATTTATTTAAACTAAAGAAATTAATTTATTTTTTGTAATGGGGTTTTCTTTTTAAATTTTTATACAATATGGTTAACTCGTGTTTGTGCAATGAAACCAAAACCGTCTATGGAGAAAAATATAATACCAGAACTATATGCTATTAAAAAACAGAAACTGTTCACTTTACAATGAATTATCATTTGTTTTATTTCATAATTATTTAAATATAGACAACCAACTTAAGTGATCAGTTCTTTTTAAACCCATCGGTATATTGGCAAATAGTCGAGATAGTTATTGATTCTTCCATTCTTAAAATACCACTTACTTTTCTTGCATACATTCTGCTGGTGATGTAGCTAGCCCTTAGATACTATAAAATGATAGCCTCAAAATCTAATAAAAAAGTCCTGTCTTATAAAAAAAACAGTGTTTAGAAGGTATGAATCAGGACAAAACGAACTTGGAAGAAATACCCCAAGAGAAAATAGTTCAGCAAGAAATTACCCAAGATAATAAAGGGAAATCATGACTCACAGTAAAAAAGACCCAAATGTATGGGTAGGCAAGTGGAGTATAACTAAATGATGTATAAAAAACTATTTCTTCCATAAATCGAGCAACTCAATGCAAAAAATAACTTTAGTTTAGCAATTATGAATAAATGATTTCCTTGTCCTTGATATTAGACGGAGCAAATATTTTTTAAGGCTATTTTTTCATGCGTCATCATTTTCCTTTACTATCATGAGCCATTTCTTCATAGGCCGTATTTTTCTCGGCCATAATATCATAAATACACAAGATGACGAATTTATTTATTGTTGAGTACCCAGTTCATATACAGGTCTGTGATTTCAATCACTTAACTTCGATGTAAGGCTGATACAGCCATGCTGTTATTCCTTATAGAACACTAATTGAGCGTATTATCTGAGCCTCTTGATAAGAAGCACAGAATGATCAATAAATCCATGAGATCTTAATGTTATGACAAGATCCTTTGGGTGGGACAAATGGTCTCACAAATGTACAGAGTAGCAGGTAGATCGTAAAAGAGATAAGGTTTATATTTGATATTCTGTTTGACTGGGGTGGAGAAGGGCAATCTGGTCCTTGGATCAAGATACGATAGAAATACTTAAAAAGTGAGCCTCAAACATTATCAAAATGCAATCATTTTGTGTTATAGCCGGTTTTCTCTTCATTTATATATATTTTACCTTGATAGAAATCAGTTGGGTCTTTGTTCAAGGCATTGAAAATGATATTTTTTTGACAAATAATCAAATTATCAATTCGACCATGATAACTGGGTAAACAACTTTTCTTTTTATATTTTAATATAAGCAATCCAAACAAATAAATAAAGAAATTTAGAGAATTGTTAACTTGTGGAGCTCCCAGATTGAATCCACATAACCGGATATTATTCAGGTATGACCTGGTAGTGGACATTTCTATATATATATATATATATATATATATATATATATACATATAGATATATACATATATAACCCATTTATATTGAGATTTTGAACATTTGCTTCCCTATAAAAATCTATGGGAAATGCCTATATGAAATTGAACATATCAAAAATTATGTTCGTCATTGAAAAATACTTGAACTTAAGCGGATGAAATTAAATTAAACAAATCTAAATTAATCATATAAAATTTAATCAAGATCTATACATTTTAAATTCCATTCTTGGCATTAAGGAATACAAAGTCTTATGACTGCAGAGCTATGCTATAGAAGTTTGATTATTTTTTAAGTAACGGAAAATAGTTCATAAAAATACTAAAATTCCTTTAGTCATTTTTTTTATTTCATACAAACGATGATAGATTGTTTATGTCCAGTCCCTACATTCTATGGTACCTATATAGGCCTTGATGTCTCCTAAAATGACTCCGTGAGATTGCATACATAATATGTGTAGTTCTTGCAAACTTACAAATAAACATTATTATTTCAAATGGTAGCTTCATTTTCTTTCTTTTTCTAGGGTACTGATACATATTGTAATAACTGGATACTCAGCAGAGAGGATAGTTCTACACAATCTATTTAAAACTCATTGTATACTTAAAATGGCTGCCCAACTTTGCGAAACAAATCAGTTGTCCTACGAATAGAAGAAAGGAAAACCTGAAATAAATTATGACAGTGACGTCATCTTATGTATTGTTTCATAAAAATAAAAATCCCTTTAAAAAAGTACCTGAATATTACTTTTGTTATTTCTTACTTTTTTCCTAATGACTTGGACTTTAGAACTTGACTGCCCTGAAAATAACAATAATTCCTTCTTTTCGTTTATTCATTGACTGTGATAAAATATATTTTGTAATTGAATCGTTGTTGAGCCAGTTATTTTTTTTTTTGTTGACTATTTGGTTAGATAGAATTGTATCCGTGTGGATATAAATAAGCATAATAGCGTGCAAATTAGTATATCAAACCTAGGATCAATGAATTTGATCAAAAATGACCTTCCCCTCTTGGGAGCCGAACCTGCACCCTCAATAATTAGAGTCGAAAACGCTTTAAAAAAACTTTTAACTACATATACGCAACTCCCTCTTGTTTCTTACACTTTTTCATTAAGCCAATTGTACATCCCTCTATTATATGGGTCAGAGTTCACCGTCGTATCACCAGATATAACGGAAGAAAATCAGCAATAATTCTATCTCTTAGCGTCAGGACTTACTTTATTAAATTCATTATAATATGTACATGATATTTGAGGAGTCCCTTCAAACGATTTATTACATTGATTGAGACCCATTAAGATAGACAATTCGTTTTTAAAGAGTGAAATTTTGTAGCTCTGAATGAATATGTTCAAAACTTCATAGCCACGAGTCTTATTTCAGTTTACCAACTGATTTTTTTAAATAGTTCTTGCTTCTTTTTTTAACATACCTATGACGTTGGAGAAATGAGTGGCATTCGTTAAAACACGGAGCTTCTTAGCTCTCTATTTGTAATTTTATCATGCTTATTTATATCCGTGTGGATGAGACAGACCGTCGGAAGAACATAAGAATAAAAGAACAAGACAAAGAGACATTATGATAATAACTTCCTTCTCCTCTTTTTACAGAATATATATAAGTTCCCGTCAGCATATTTAATATGAGGGGGGGGGGGGGGATCCACCAAGAGTATCTATGTAGAGAATGACTCAGAGATTTATCGCAAAAAATGTTGATACAAAGACTATATCAACATTATAGTTTTTAAACGAATTGCAGAGCGCCAATCATGAATGAGATTCCGTTTGCTTAATGGCTTGGAATCCGTAAGGCCTCTTATGTATGCACATCTCTGGTATTTAAAAAAAACTTTACGAATCATTGGAGTATCTCTTAAAATGTCATTATGTATGATCTAAAATTGCTTTATAATACCATATAATTATTTTTAAAAGATAAAGCCAAAATGATACGCTTTGCTTTGTTTGTTGTTGTTGATGTTGCAAATTGATAATTGGTGTGTAAAAAGTGAACTGATTTATGCTGACAAAATGCATTGTTTTTTTTTGTCTATGAAGATGACTAACTTGACCTTTTTTCTAGAATACGATTGGTTGAAAGAAGAGGATTGTGGATATAATAAATGATGGTGGCATAATGAAATATGGCATCACTCTGTGTTTATGAAGTGTGAACATCATCTTATAGATATTAATTTTATTCATAGGACTACTAATTGTCTTTTCTTATGGACCTCGAACAATCGAACATTTAGGGATATTACCATTATGCATCATTCAGTAACATCACCAAATCCCCTGAATGGACTCCACCAGTAGTATATATTTTTATTGGTGTCGAGAAGAAATAGACCAGGAAAATACGGGTCAGGAAAAAATAAGATAGAGAAGAAAATTGATGACTCATGGAAAAATGGCTCAAATTCATGGAGGAGCAAGTATTTGAATGGAATATAACTTAGTGTCGTAAAATACTATTTGTAACATGAATTGAGTGAAATAAATATTATTATTTTTTGAAATATTGGTAAAGGACCTTCTTCTTGTTGTTATTGGACTGATTAATTCGGGTTATTTCTCCATGCGCCATCATTTTCTAACTTGAGTCATTTCTTCCTAGGCTGTATTTTCCTCGGTCATTTCTTCCTAATATCATTAATTTAGTGGAAAATCGGCTTAGACTCAGTAAATTACAAGAATGCTTATTATGTTTTGTCATACTTAACGATCAATAGATTTTCATTCTCTGAAAGATACATCTCAGACCCAAGGAGTACTAAAAAATAGTTAATAAAGCCGTATGTCGAAGGAATAAAACAATGTGGAATTATATATATGAAGCTTTTAATATTGTAATGATTGTTTATATTTTGTTTTGACTCTTTGGTCTAATTTTAGCCCATAATTATGCAAATGAAATTACAATCAAAAGGATACATTTTTAATTTTAAGTTGTATATCAGCAGCCTTCCAAAAAGATTTGTAAATACGATAAACTATGGAAAATGTACTCGTAAAATTTTCTACATTTCCAACCTATCAACTAATAAGCCAGTAAGATCCACTAAGAGAACGTTTCTATTTCAATGTATTAACAAAGATCGAGTAAATTGTTCATAGGATATACTACATAACTCAAATGTAGCCATCACCAGACTGATACCGGATTAATCATGAATTGGTGGCCATCTAAGAACTAAACAAACAATGCATTCAAAAGGCGACTTAATTGAATATCATGCTGTAAGATTGTGCTTTTGTTTCGCTTCCAATATAATCATATATAGTTACCACCGCCGAAGGAGGTATTGTTTTCACTAGCGTTGGTTGGTGTGTTTGTTTATTTGTCAGTAGGATAACTCAAAAAGTGCGGAACGGATTCGGATGAAACTTTGTGGAGTTGTTGGAAATGCCAAAAGGAACAAGCGATTAAATTTTGGCATCTCTGAGTGCAGAATTAAGATGCAAAATGAGCTAAATACTAATAAATATTTCAAGTTAGCCTACTTTGCCAATAGATGTCGCTGTGCTGTGGTCTCAAAGAGGAGAGCACAGCACAGCGACATCTATTGGTAAATGACAAAAAGACCAAGTGATTCATTTGGTGGGGATCGGCGGAGGTTTGCACTCTCTGAGTCCTCTAGTTTAATATTTAGTTTAATTATTTATAAGAATTGTCAGTAGATAGTTCCTTGAATTATGTTGGACCAAGCCTCAGAACTATTGTAAGTTATAAGACAATGATGTCTCCCTATCTTATCTTAATTAAGGTGAGGCAAACTATGACTAGGATACTTAATGTTTTTGGGTGTCTTCTCTGGCATTACCTCTCTATCAGCAAGGATGTAAGTATATACTTTGTGTACCTCTAATGTTGAAACTGATTTTAGTGGCGACAGAATAAATACTTAACTACATACTGTTTTCATACGTTGTGTTTTGTATGATATCTGGGATTAAGATAGGAAATGTCCTTTGATTCTCCTATGGTAGACCCCTGGAAGGACTGTTGAAACAGAACAATTTATTTGAATGTTGGTGTATTACTTGCAAAAAGGTTAATTAGATATGGAAGACATGTTGACCCCAACATTTTCTCTATAGGTACATATAAAACCAATAAAACTATTTTGTGTCATGTATTTAGTATAATAAAAGTAAAGTTGCACTGCATTATATGAATTATTTACATTTTTATCATCTTTCTCTTATGGTGCATATTTGAATACTAATATTTTGAGGAAGAAGAAATACATAATGTTTTATAATAAAAATATACGATCTCTTTTCAAACCTTTATTATCATGAAATAATTGTGTAGACATTGAATTCTACAGTTAAAACTTCATAAAAGATTAAAACAATTTTATATTTCTAAAACTGAATGAACAACAATAAAACATATAATAAGAATTAGTAAAATTTCAATAACTGTTTCATTATCTTTAAAAGATGCTTTGATTTTGATGGGAAGTACTTGATTTATTTCGCAGCAACGGCCCAGGGTTCTCTATTTGTTTACGTAGCTTCAACGTTTTAATGAACTTATGTACGTCAAGTAGATAACTTATATAGTGTCAACAATGTCTGATTTCGGCTCAAAATCAATGAATATGGTCTCCATAAAGAAAATAATTATGCTTTAAAAACATTTATATACACACCTAAAATTAATAGCCATAGACGAATTTATTTCAAATTATAATGCTTATTTATATATGTTTTCACACAACTGCATGTCATAAATAAAATTTATAAAAAATAGTAGATGCATATTTCACTAATACTTCCAAATATCTTTCTTTCTTAAAGTTTTTATCGTACTTATAAAATTTAACTTAAACAAAGTAAGCGTAGGAAAAAATGCAATAAGACAGTAACAAACGATTCCTATGGAATTATAACGACTAAAAGCCGGTGAATGGTTTCATATATTTCAACTCTTGGTCAATTTTCAATTGAAATGATTATCTCATACTTTAATAAAACATATTTCAATACAATATTAAAAAAACTAAATAGTCAAACTAAAACTTACCTTATATTATGTAACGAGGGTTAAATCATCTCAGAAAGCTGGTATAAATATTCCTTTTCGTTAATGAACATCAAATTTAGGTCATAATCTAACATATTATTTGAGGATCCTCTTGACTTGAGTGTATATTACTTATACATTTTGATACTACGCTATACTTAAGTCAAATAAGATTCACCAAACTCCAAGAAATAAAGAAGCAAGAAAGATTGCTATCATGTTACGTCAATTAAAATAAGGTCGCAATCACCCTTATAACAAGTTTTTCTTCATAATAATATTGAAAGTATATACGGGATCATCATCCACAAGGGGATAATTTTATTTTCCGGTCATAAATCCAAAAGAAGGGAGTGATAATTGACTTCGGAAGTGCAGAGCCTTCAATGAACTTCTGCAAAGTGTTGTGCACGACAAATTGTATTCCGTTTAATTAGAATTGGACAGTTTGAAGATAATATGGTTCTAGGAAAATTTTCTGCAAGAAAACTAGTGCACATCTATAATATATCATTTGATTCTCCCGGTTAACGTCTTTATGTTTTGCAATTCTATATTTATAGTCATTGCAAACTATGACACTTTTTTAATTGTATTTCATAAATAAAATATTTTGTTGGCAAAAAAATATATATATATAAAGACTACATATTAAATAATTCAAGATGCAAAACGATGCGACCTTCCCCCACCAACCATTTTTTTTTTATCTTTGTGACTTATCATTTTTATCATTTCAATTTTCTGCTCCTCTGTTACATCCCCTAACAAAATAAAATAAGATTGTCTCTTAACTGTTTAAATACTATGTATAAGAATACCCAAACTTGTTAAAGAACTTGATTGGATAAAAGAATAGGAGCTTGGATAAGAAAACAGTTGGCATTGTTAAAAGAGGCAATACTTCACTCCTGACCGTTGATGTGGGAATATAAATTTCATCCCTAAGAAACTAATTGTCTTTTTTCATTTGGAATTATAAATACTTTTCATATATTATCCTTTATACTTACTTGAATAATGCAAGTCCTTCAATCTCAGAAATTTTTTATTTTATTTTGTGTCATCA
This sequence comes from Caligus rogercresseyi, assembly GCA_013387185.1. NCBI lineage: Eukaryota > Metazoa > Arthropoda > Copepoda > Siphonostomatoida > Caligidae > Caligus > Caligus rogercresseyi. The sequence continues at coordinate 30,928,894 of CP045891.1, forward strand.
TTCATAACCATAAATTATCTTCACTTTAATGACATATACAATAAAGAAAATGGAGTTATCCGCCAATTTAACATTGTTTTTTCTAAAGTTGGCACGAACTTTAAGAAAAGCATCTTTAATTCAACTGAGCCTTGAAGAGGACTGTATTTTGAAGTTCACAGTTGCAGAAAAAAGAAGATTACTTTTAATTTACCCCCATTTTTCATACAAACTGGACGTACAGGCATAAAGCTAGCTAGGTCCCTAAGCTCATTTAATTATATTAACATAGTTTTTTCATCTATGAATATAAACCAAGGGATAACCAATGTGAATAATGTTGTTTTAAAACAATTTTATATAAATAAACATTTAAAAATTGAAATACTTTAATTCACAAAATTTTAAATCAATTGCAAAGGATAATATTGACCATATGTGGCTTTGACTTGGGCTTTAAGGAGGTATTTAGCCAAAGGCGAAAATAGAAATCTCTCCCCCTCCCCCCTTTAATTTCTTTGCACAAACATGCATCCTAGAGAATAAGAAAGAGCATTGTGTTTTAAGTCTATACGTCTGCTTGATTTTTTTTCTCTTTGTAGAAACAGTGAGTCTTTTTAGGAAATAATAATAATAATACATATAACGAAGTGCGTGAGTTGTTTTACCTCTCTCTCTCCCTTCTGCGAACAAGCTGTTCAAGTTTCAAGTAACCAGGGAGGCATTAGGTTTCAAGACCCGATGATTTCTTCCTTCTCATTGATTGTCAACAAGAAGGCCCCCGTTGTAATCCGATCCCTTCGCCTCCCACTCCACTATCAAGGTGGTGGTGCTGGTGGTAGTGCATGTATTTAAAGCCAGATTCCTCAAAACAAGATATGAAATATCAGCGATTTTTTTCAATATAGACAAAGAGTCAAATGACTCTCTCTCTCTTAAGGTGGAGGTATAATTTTTGCTTATTCATGGATATTTAGGGGAACTAATGATTAGATAGGGGGAATTCATTAATCAATGAAAACTTAGACTTTTGCCACTCTATTTGAGTAGATTTGAGTAGATACATAGGGTCCAGAGAGACGATAGAATAACAAAATACATTATGAATAGTACAATTTACTATTAAGACAAGATAACATTATAAATAAACATTATAAACTAACCAATTTAACATTATAAAACTAATATAACTATTTAACTATATATAAACTATATATAAACTATATTATAACTATATAACTATTATTAACTATATTAAAAACTATTATACTATTATTAACTATATTATAAAATAATATAAACTGTTTTTAACTACATTATAAACTAAAATAAACATTATAAACTCACCAATAGACATCGTTTTATGATTTTTAACTTTTATTTATACTTTCCCCACGTCCAATAAACAAAGTGAGTATCCATTTATCGTCAGGTTTGATAAACAAAATAAACATTCAATCTTTCCCTCAGTATGAAGAGCTGCTTTATGAATATCCATAAATGATATATATAAGGAGTCCTTCAAAGGATTATATAATGACGTCATGGATGCAAGCCCGGGAAATGAGACACTAAGGGTTCGATCATATTTTTGTCTTTGAGTAGATGACCTTGACAGCCACGAGTGAAGTGATGCTTTATTTTAAAATGCAAACTGATTTTTATTACAACTCTTCCTTTTTATTTATGTTTAATATAAAAAACTCGTATCTGATAGTTAAAGGGTGTAATTATTATCCCTACTCGTATCCAACCCTCAGGGTAAATGGAGAAGGCGAGGAGCTCCAAGGAGAGACGTTTAATATAAGTTGTTGCTACGCATAGAGATATAAAGATATAGAGAGCTGATTCCCCAATTGCAGAGAAACATCGTTCAGCTGTATTTTGTGCCCAATATAAACAAAGTAATTTGTACTACGTCATCGTAAGCTGATATAGAGATAGATTCTATCTCTATGATCAGCTTACGATGACGTAATATAAATTACTTTGTTTATTTTGAACACACAGAAACAACAGAACGCTGTTTCTCTGCTATTGAAGGAATCAGCTCTCTATATCTTTATATCTCTATGTTGCTACGTGTATAGTTAAAATATATAAAGAGTATTCAAAACCGGGAAGATGATCCTGCAAATCAAACCTGGCAGTACAATAAAAATACACTACATTTTCTTACTGCAATCACGTTCTTTAAAAAAGTCCCAGCATGGTATACTTATACAGAACATACAAAAAATATCAAATAAAACAGAAATAAAATTTCAAAAAAGTTATTTATATGAAGTATAATAGTCAATCGATAATACGCGAAGTATGAAGTTGAAATGATAAAAACTCTTAATTTTTACACTATGTATGTTTCTTTTGTGGATCTTAAACAGTTAAGAGTTTTATAAAAGAAGAAAAAAATATTTCCATTACCATGTATGATTTACCAACACAATAGATCAAATTGGTATTGTAGTTTCGATTCTCCGTATATATGTTTAAATAAAGTAGAATTCAGATGATTACGACGTCCCTCAGTTCGACAGAGCACTATAACATGTTAATTAACCATTTACGATCGGCAAAATCGTCAATTTACATTAAATTAAGATATTTCCTGTTGTGTAAAAAATAAAAAAGGTATTTTAAAAATGCATTCAAGTTAACTAATTAATTTAAATTCCAAAAGTTATAATATGAAGAATGATAAATTTATCTAACAATATGCAGGAAATAAACTAAATGCTTTTAAGCTCCAGAAAATATATATTTCATTCAATTTAGGCATTTCCTTTTAACAAATCTCATACATCAGTATTACATATATTCGACCTGCCAATAATAAGTCTAATTGCAATAATTTAAAAATAATTATATTTATTTTTGACTATACATACTGTAATATTAAATTACCCAATATTTGGTTATGTAAACCTGTCTTATGAATAAAAGTTTAATATCACTCCAAGTGTCTCTAATTTAAAATACAAGGAATTATATATATATATATATTGTGAGCGGTCAGCTTTTTTGCGGTTGTTCCGCGTTAAAAAAAAATAGCATTCCGTTCAATGTTTTTGCGATCAGCGTCCTTTAGCGTTCAAATATTTTAAAAAGTGACTACGTTTTTTAGAAAAGAATCTCCAGAAAAAGTGGTGACGTTTGTTTAGAAAATAATTTCAGAATGAAGTGATGACTTTTTTAAAGAAAAGAATGACTTTTTTCAGAAAAAATCTCCAAAAAAGATTGAACGCTGAACGCAAAACTCTTTTTTTGCGTTCGCGTTAAAAAAAAAGTTTGCGTTCCGTTCAGCGTTCCGTTCACAAGCTATGATATTATATATTATATATAATATATATATGATATATAATAATATTATATATATATATAGATAATATAATATAAATAAAGATTATGTAGATAATATGATATTAATGTATGTTATGGATAAAATAAGAAATATATAAATATCCATTTATCCTTTATATGTATATATTAAGGGTTCTAATTTTTTATAATTATTGAAACTTAGGTATGATCTTAAGGAATCTATTTTTATTTATTTAAACGATAATACGTGATCAATAAAAGTTTGGAAATACTTCAAATTATTTCTAAAAAGAACTAAAGTTCTTAAAAAATTAGCTAACAACCTTTTACGCACGCTCTCTTCATGCAAATATTAATAATAATAATAATACTATTCAATTATATTGATAAAATATCAGCATCTATTTGAAAAAGGTTTATCCAAACTGCCTTCAATTGGGTTCTCGAGAGGTTTACTGAGTCCTTTTTGTTAAACCAAGAACTAAGACATTATTCTGAATTTAAATGTCATTAAAATTATCAATTTTATTATATTTTAAATACATTTTTTGAAAGCCTCATCGTTATATTAATCCATTCAATGCTTAATAGGCCACAAATATACAGTACAATATGTTGTCTACAGTATATTAAGGCACCGCTTAACAAAGAAATGTATTTTTCGGAAAAATTCTGAGTCATATGTGAATGATTCATTTGGGACTAATGGGTGAGAAAGTTGTTATCAGGATATAATATTATTACAATTATTATATTGTTAATATATATTTATAAAATCATAAATTATCTAGCCAAATAGGGAAAGATCCTTACAACTATCAAATTTTATTAACCCATTTAGAACAAATGATAGCCACTGAATGAATATGGCTAAGAACTAAAACATGATTTTATCATGCATATTACTATTTTTAAAAATCAACGATTTTAGTCCACGCATCTTCAAGATATCGAATATGTATCAAAATACTCATTTTTATAATACCGATCTTTATATATATATATTTTTTTTTTACTGTATGTATATATTTACCTCCACCGAAGGAGTTATTGTTTTCACTGGCGTTGGTTGTTTGTTGTGTTTGTTGTTGTTGGTTGGTTTGTTTGTTTGTCAGCAGGATAACTCAAAAAGTGCGGAACGGATTCAGATGAAACTTTGTGGAGTTGTTGTAAATGCCAAAAGAAACAAGTGATTAAATTTTGGCATCTCTGAGTGCAGAATTAAGATACAAAATGAGCTAAATACTAATAAATAGTTCAAGTTGGCCTACTCTGCCAATAGATGTCGCTGTGCTGTGCTCTCCTCTTTGATGACGTCAGTTTCTTTTTCTTTCCATGTACCTCTAGAGTGTAAACAATAAAGGAGCAGTATGTAGAGTTAAAAGGACAGTGCGTAGATGGTTGGAAATGACAAAAAGACCAAGTGATTCATTTGGTGGGGATCGGCGGAGGTTTGCACTCTCTGAGTCCTCTAGTTATTTATATTATATAACTGTATATATTTATTTATATTATTTACTGCATATATTTATATATAGCAGTATTAGGCAAAAATACACTTATTGAATCGTCTACATGGTAGTTCTCAATAAAATAAAGATAATTTTTAAAAAAATCACAGAAAAAAAAATAATTTCACCCACAATTTTTACTGTTACCAATTTTGTATACAGTCAAAAGACCAATACAATCATAACTTACATGTGTGAAATATTTTTGAATCGGGTTCGGGTTCAACAAACTATATATTGATTCGTTGAGGATTATTTATGCGAAGTTTGAAACATGATGTAAATCACTGCTGTTGTTTTTTCCTTTTCTCTTTATGTAGGCAAAATCAACTTTCCCTCTTTTTGGCATGAACATATTCTTCTTGCTCAGCAAAGACATTTATTACTCTATTTGTCTCGTGCCTTATCATCCATTTTTTCAGATAATATTGAACCAACAAAAAATAATTTACATTCTTGTTTCTTATGCAGTTCATTCAAAGTGATATACAACATTTTCTCTCAATCCATGTTATTGTTTGGAAAAACCGGCTAGCGGGAATAATAACACAAGTAGTGTTCTTCCTCTCGCTCACGTCATTGAAAATGTTAAATTACAATATATTTTGATAACGTGATAATAATAATATTTATGACATTTCACTAACGATGAAAATATGAAATACTCCTACCTTATTTATATATATCATACCTTTGAGGGAGCTATTATACCATCCTTAATCATAATAAGCAATGCCTTTTAAAACTTTTACAGCTTGGTTATCCCTTTATTTGTCTTATTCGTAATATGGCCAGTTGTTATAAAGGATTTGATTAAATAATTTAATCAATCAACAGACAGTCATGATAGCAGTGCCTAAAATGGAATTGTGAATGATGTGAACTAAGTAACATTCCACAGGAACTCATACTTTAGCACAATAGCACTTATTAACCTCAAATAGTATGTAATGACGTCACAAATGTGTCATAAGTGTATTCTAGTACCTTAGATCCTTCTTTTACTTTAATCATTTAAGGGTATGATGCACTTATCTAAACATAAACATTTTAAAACTGTTTGTGATTTAAAAATAAAAATAGCTATTTAATAATAGTCATCAAAGCATATTTTAGCAAAGTATATATATATATATCCAAATAGTTAGAGTATCTATAATTGTATGCATAGTAAGTAAAGTGTTTTTTAAACATTTTAGTAGGCTTGAGGTAAATATTGAATCTATGAGTCATTCAAATAATTCAAGTAAAAAATAAACTTATAATGCTGTAAGCGTTATTTCACAATGCTATTTTATATTCTTTATAATGAATAGCCATTGCCATTTGTCTGAAGCAGGGTATTTAATTATAAATATAAGATGCTACAGATTGAGGAGGATGTCATTTGGCCCATGGTCATCAACCAAATAAAATATATATTTCTCAGCATAAAAAGTGCGTGCTTACAATTATCAAAAGCCTTCAATACACATTCAAGACCCATCTCGATTCAATTTAATCTGTTGTCCCCCCCCCCCCCCTTTTTGACCTTTCTTTTGATATCTATTGATTTTCATGAAGAACTTATTTATTCTTATAATGTTAATTTATTTAATATTTGCAAATTGATTGTATGATAAAAAAATATTATTTTTCGTACATATGAGAACCCATAAGGTTAAAACATGATTAATAAAATAAGAGGAGAGTATGGTTTCAGCCTAATTCGCTATTATAAACTTCTACCCATGACAAATCATGTATTTATTTATATATCCATCTTTTTTGCTCTCATTATTGGCTGTAAGCTGCAACTTTTTAAAAATAAAACAGTTCGAGAGAGCTCTGCTTTCTTAGTAAATTATTTTATACCCGGAAAAAATGGGCCACATTTTGAGTTGTAAAATTATTAAGATTTTCAATTGTGTCCGGATAATAGTGTGATGAAATATATATTGGTGTCATTTGGTGAAGGCCTTGTTGCCACTCGCCTTGCTACATCAGGATCAGCAAAACCTTCAAGGAGTCTGGAATATACTGAAGAAGTTTTAGTTCCAAAAAAAAGGCTGTGGAAAGGAGATGGCTGCCTCTGCTTCCTCCAGCGAGAGGATGTTTGAAGCTGAAGTGACAATCAAGATCACTTATTCTACCACGGGTTTTTTTCCGAAGTTTATGCGAAAAAATAATATAAAGATTATATTTGCTGAAACGAGTGTCTTCATTCTTGTGAATCAGATTGTATTTACGGAAGAGATTGTTCGATTTCTAAGCATTTTGGTTGAAAGTTAAAAATACGATATTTAATCTTTTAATTGTGTGGTTTATGTTCATCTATCTATACTTTTTTATTATATGTATATTAGTAGTTTTTAGATAATGTACATGTTAGAATAGATAATATTTAGATCAACGCGCAAACAATAGTTGAACATATATGTATTGTAGAAATATGTTGTTTTTAGTACTCTGGAGGTATTATCATTTCATAAAATTATATAATAATTATTTGATCACATATAACCCGAAGTAGGCGCCAATATTGAAACACACTGTGAGTCCTAAGTTGGTTAAAACGCATTTTATTAATCATATACTCTTATCAATAATCAGTTATTTTCTACTTTGTTTTTTAAGTGGATCAATTACTTTTTCAAATGATATCAAATTACTTATAAAAATTTATGCTTCGTATCCTCACAGAATCAGATCAATGAAGCTATTTTTAAACACACACAAATAAAACAAAACGTGTTTTTCCTTAAGGAAGACTTGTCTTGACAGCAGAACGTCTTTCTTTCTATATTTTACTCCTTTCAACACCTTCTTAGAGTCTCACTTAATCAATTGACTAAATGTTATGCCTCTGCATATTATACCTACAGCGTTTTGAGTCCAATTAACCCCTGAGAAAAACTTGATGGAGGGTAAGTTGAGTGAAAAGCTGCTTCATTGAATCAGAGTTGACAGCAAACCCTTGTCATTGCAAGCCACAATTAAACTCTTGAGCTCCTGCAACGAGCACAGCAAATGTATCTGCCTCAACAGAAGAGGCCTTACATTATACATTAAGCACTCTGAATTGAGCTTAATTTAATAATTAATATGTTTCCATTTGGAGGGAGTAAACACTGATGTCATATTTATGTATACATGTACTCATATTTAACGATGAGATTAACTTAATTTGTTTGCATCATCATACACGGCGTGAACAATCTTTTGATTTTATTGAGACTCTTGCTCGAGGTTCGAGAATACCCCTCTGTAACTTTTTTCAAGAACGTGTTTGACTAAAAGAAAAGGAGCACCAATAAAAAGCAGTTGGCATATTGACAAAGGTATCGCTTGACTTGTGGCTATTGGAGTTTGAACACCAATAAATCCATCTATAAAATGAGTGACTTTTTATGAGCTCCTACAATATCACTTATCCGCAGGAATGAATGATAGAACCTTTCAAGCCTAGAAAAAAAGTACTTGTTGTATTTATTTTAATTAACCAGCGCATGTTATATTTTTATTGTAACGCCTTTATTTAGATATTTTAATATAAACTATAATGTTATGTTATTTCAATTTACTTTTATATAATCATCTAAATAATATAGGAGATTGGTAAAAAAAATACTTTTTTATTGTTTGGAATACTTGACGATAATTTGGACCTACCTAACGATAAGACTTAGAAAAAAAGTATCTGGTTTATGAATTAACTCATCACTTTTCCTCGAGGCTGTTGGAGGTATGCATATACCTCGGAGATCAAACTTAATAGAATTATAGGGTACAAATTACACAATCAAACCAAGGATATTTGAAATGAGAATTGACCTTCTGTATCTCTCTGGAGAGGCGAAGCTTTACCCCTCAACATTGAGAGTTTGAACAGACTTAGCAAACGCACCCTCCTAAAAATGAAATTTGGGTTATGTTGTTAAATATTATCATACTATTATTAAAAAATAAACACAAAATAATGGAGACGTTTCATTTGTAAATATATATTTAATTGAGAAAAAAAACACAACAGATTAAAATGAAAAGAAAATACAAAGAACGGAAGGCTTATTTGCCTATACTACTTAACAGCTCCCAAGCGCAGCGATTACTTTCCAATTATCAAACTGTTGAAATATTTGTAGTTATATATTAGCTACCATAGTATGTAGTTGAAAGGTGTGAGCTTTACATTTCTTATGCCCCAATAATTATCATAGCGACATCCGTTTAACAACTAGAATATTATTATGATTTTTTGATTTGGGAGGGTTTCTATTCTCTCTCAGTTTTTTTGACGAAGCACCCTAGAGTAATATAGAGCAGTAATTCCTGATTCTTCACTCAATACTAAAGGTAGGTTGATTACTTGTCTCTCTCTCTCTCTCTCATTATATATGTGTATGTGTTTAGACTGTATACAACTGCTTTGCCTATCACACACACACATATTTATAGCACATATGTAGTAGAGCAGTGGAATAAAATCAAATGTTAAAGGGGAGAGGACGCAGTCTATCGTGACATCATGACAGCCACACAAAGTTTCTATGTACACACAGGAGGGATATTATTATTACTATAAACGAAATATGATAATAATAATAAAAAAATCAGCATGTTCTCGTTTTGATTTCGAGTGTGCTTGAAGTGCATGGAAGAAGATTCAACGGAAGTGTTTTAAAGCAGTGGCTTGTTATTATAGGTAGATAGAAGTAGGTGAGGAGATAAAACAATGACTTCTTTTTCATTGATGAGGACATACAATCAAACTGTCTTTAGCGTGTCCCCAACGGTTCCGGGTTTTGATAGTTGTAGTAAAAGAAATCAATTTTTGTTTGCCATAAATGGATTTAATGATCTGGTAAGGAATCAGTATGAATCAGGTATGTAAAAAAACCAAAATTTGAAAAACCCCGAAAAAACCCGGTTAAAAACCGGTTTTAACCGTGGGTTTTTCGAAATTCGGGTTTTCATACACCATTAATTAGCTATTAGCTAATTAGGGTGTAATGAAAAACCCAAATTTCAAAAAAAAAACACGGTAAAACCCGGGTTTTTAACGGGTTTTTTTCGGGGGTTTCAAAATTTTGGTTTTTTTACATACCCTGGTAGGAATGGAAATCTGGAATTTAGCCTTGGGCTTAAGATTCTATGACTGTTTTGGCACGTGAAAAAGAGAGAGGGATAAAAAAGGAAGGAGAGAGAAAAAGAGGGGGAAACTTTTTCTTTCTTCCTCTCTTTCTCTCTCTCTCTCCATCTATCCTTCCTTCTATCCCTCTCTTTACCCCTCTCTACTTTTCACGGCCCAAAACAGTCGTAGATCTATAAGCACCAAGGCTAAGCTCCAGATTTCCATTCCTTGTTATCAGGATCAAAGATAAATACCTATATTACAAAACCTTCCATTAATAGAGGGTAACGTTTTCAGACACCCCTTACTTACAAGGTTTTTTTTACTCTATTTCGATAGAAGTACTCTCAAAAATAAACTAAAATCAGCCAAGACATGAAAAAGAAAAGTAAATATGCAGTCCCCGTCAAAAGGACGAATCACTTCACTATTTGAACTCTAAGGCATTAATTGCGAAAAACTTACATCTGGGGCCCTCTTTATTCGTACGAGCTAAGGAGATATATCGCCAGCGGAAAGAGTTGGCGAGTTGAAGATTCCCTCCTCTGAATGAAGTATGGTCGGTTGCGTCGAAGAAGAATCAGTATTTCCCGTTTCTATCCCTCAATGACCGCCGTATAAAATTTAATTTTCTCCAAATTTTTAATTCATACTAATAATGTGCTTTTTAACCAATATTTTTGTTCGATATTTTAAATAAGACAATGTTATGTATCATCATTATCATTGCAAAACTAAACAAAAGAGTTCATCTCCAATGCTTAAGTTTTAAACTATAATGTTTATGTATATTTCCTTTAACGTATTAACTTTGGTTTTTATGTATTTATGTACATTATGTAAAAATGAGCTATGAAATTGAAAAAGCCTACAAAACTAAAGTAAAGAGCAAAGCCACACAACGGGTATATGCACTACAACTATGTAGCGTCTTTTTTGTCATACTATGAATAAATGATTTGACAATCATTGATTCATTCTCAAATATACAGCATATATATATATATATATAATGTTTATATATCCTTTTTAACTTAACATAAACTAATTTTTCATGCTCCATATATTCAACATGCCAATATTTTATACGAAAAATTGGCTATTAATTTTGTTCCTTTTTTATTGGAAGTAGGACAATCAAAGGGAGAAGATAAAATATTCAATATATATTATTTATTAACCGATGTCAATCATTATTATATTTTTACCTACGTCAACGTTTATAGACATATTAGATAATTCATGACAACTTTTTTAACCACTCTTAATTAAGCATATTTCCTAATACTTGATTTTTTAACAACTTATTGATTCTACTCTACATTTAATTCAGTTTGAATCAGAAACTGTCGAGGGAGGAAGACATTACAATTGTAACAAATGGAAATAGCCAATGATTAAGGGTAATACTTATTGAAATTATGTGAAATTTTATTACTAAACTAATAGATATTTATTTATCTCTATGAGACATGAAATTATCAGAAAGAACAATATATAATCAATATAATAACAAAGAAAGAGACAACTTTAAGGCTAAACAATATTTAAAAATTCCGTAAACATCGTATTGAATATATTTCTAAGATGGCTACTTTCTTTTAAGAAGACTCTGAGTAATAAACAATCCTTTTCCTACTTTATATTTATTATAAAACATTTTTTTCTTCAATTTTAACAACAACACTTTTCAACTTTATTTTCAAATATTTACCTCCGCCGAAGGAGGTATTGTTTTCACTGGCGTTGGTTTGTTGGTTGGTTTGTTTGTCAGCAGATAACTCAAAAGTACGGAACATATTCGGATGAAACTTTGTGGAGTTGTTGGAAATGCCAAAGGAACAAGTGATTAATTTTGGCATCTCTGAGTGCAGAATTAAGATGCAAAACGAGCTAAATACTAATAAATATTTCAAGTTAGCCTACTCTGCCAATAGATGTCGCTGTGCTGTAAAATCGGGTGCCGGAGCGTCTTCCTCTCGGAATTTCCGTCGAGGGAACCCTCCCCCGTCCTCTACGCCGCCCCAGTCGTGAAAAATCCGCCTCGGAAGGCTCATAAGGACCCCGTGACGGCGGAGGTTTGCACTCTCTGAGTGTATATATGCCTCTAGTTATAATGTGCATTTGGTAGTTTGAAAAGACATTTTTATTTGTTCGATGTAGGTGTATCCTAGTAAATAAGAATGAGCCTACATCCAATGTTAAACTAATGATATTTAAACCGATTTAAAGATTTCAGTATTGTAAACCTATTTTCTATTTGACATCCTAACAACATTCATTTTTTTTTTAATATAAAACACTTTTTACTATGTTTCATTATACAGTTTGACAAAAAGACATTTTTTGCCCATTTGGTTCGATGAAATGGATAAGTATATAAATTAGACCAAGAACTTTTTAAATCTTCTTAATGATTCTTTGGTATAATGGACATTTTTCCCCCTTCTTTTTGATATCATGAGAACATATATTTTCTTCATTCACACTGAAGACGAACCTCTAAGACTTTTTCTATTGTGCATTAGAACGTATAATATATATAATTGTTTGTAGATTGAAACGGAAGTACAGTTATCAGGAGACTTCAGGGGACGCAATACGATTTGTCATGGGGAGTCCAGATACATAGTACACATGGAGCGTATATACACACATATGATGGAAGGTTGACGCATCATGACTCATCATTTTGACCGTTTCTTAAATGCTTTGGTCAAAATAAATGCCATTGAAATACCATGCATACAATTGCTTTAAGAAAAGAGGATGAAGAGAGGATAAAAAATGAACGTTGAAAATGCACCATTTAACCATAAATGTATATGTTCACAAACGCTGTTTTTCTGAAGATAAAATAATTTATTATTTTTAGGAGACCAGTAGAGCTATAAATATAATACATATCTAATATTAATCCTATGTAAGAAGATATTCTTTTACATATATCGCAACCTTTATACTAGAGGCATGTATACACTCAGAGAGTGCAAACCTCCGCCGATCCCCACCAAATGAATCACTTAACGGAATTACAATCCAATCATATATGCCTACATAAGTAGGTGTGTTTGGTTAATAATGAGTGAGGAGAGAGCCATCCTAAAAAACATCCATTGACGGCATACTAGTTATTCGTCAATTCAGAAATACGTCACTGGATGTTTAAACTCCTTTCTTTCTCCATCATGCTCTTAATATTAGCGTATATTTTATTTAATTTATATTAAGAGGAAGACGGGAAGAGAAATAAGTTTAAGCACCCGTGACGTAGTCCTTAGCTGATAAATGAACAATATTACGTCAATGAATATTTTTTAAGCGTTTCGTTCCTACTCCTGAATAGAGACCCCATTTCATTATTAATATTTTAGTATTTAGCTCATTTTGCATCTTAAATAAGCACTCAGAGATGCCAAAATTTAATCATTGTTTCTTTTGGCATTTCCAACAACTCCACAAAGTTTCATCCGAATCCGTTCCGTACTTTTTGAGTTATCCTGCTGACAAACAACAACAAACAAAACAAACAACGCCAGTGAAAACAATACCTCCTCGGCGGAGGTAATAATTAATATAGCAATAAACTTTTGATGGTACAGAGGAGAGTCGACCGGTATATCGGTTTGCCGACATAAGCAATTTCAAAATATCGGTATTGGTGAATTTCGTTACCGATATTTTATATTTTCCAAGATTTTTTTTTTAAATTGTTGATTACAAATATAAGTTATTATATTTTCTTTAATATGACATCATTCAATAAAATAGACAAAAATAAGTTCCTTCCCTTTTTCGAGAGTCATAGAAGTTAAAAAAGCGCTGTTCCTCTCAATATAATACACATAGTATAGAACTTAATGTTCATTTTTTGTCACAACAAATGACAAAAAGTTATTTTTTACATATATAATTATAAAGTTAATTATTTTATTTTTCTACCTGAAACATATAAGACAAACTATCGGTCGACTTAGCAGCTATCGAGCTCTTTTCATAAAAACTCACTGTAATATATTCGCCCTTAAACTCAACTATCGATCGACCTCAAGTGTGTGGTGTACAAATTGACGTAGCAAACTTTGGTTATCAGATCAAAGTTGCTCTTTGAAATTTCTAAATGCTTGAGATGTGAAAAATTTAATTGACAATAAAAGAGCTGCCGCAAATCAAAGCAATTGATCGGGAACCACTCACGTAACGAAAAGGAAACTATATAAAAATTATCAAATTTCGAGGATAGTAGTTATATTTAGCAATCATATACAGGCTTGACATGACATTTTTATAAAAATTAGTCAAGTCAATGAGTTCGACTATTCGGTATAATTTGGAAAGTCCATTCATCTCTTCTTCAACTCTGGGAGTACAATACATCAAATTTGAAATGATGGATCCATCTTTAATAAGAAAGACAACTATGGAGGAAAACTTGAGAAGATCTTTAATTAGTTGTATACATTATTTTCATTCACTACACAAACAATTGTACAAACTAAAGAATATCATATTATTAACACACTAAATAGCCTTATTAATAAATAGCAAATAAAAATTGAAGATACAGAAATTCTGAAGAATATTATATAATTAACACACTCTATGATTACATAGTAGTGACCTAAATAGTCTTATTAATATAATAGCAAATAACAAAGAAGATACAGAAATTAGTAGAATCAAACAGCCAAAGGAATTGAAGCTTTACCTGCATAACGTTATGCTAATTCGACCTACTTTTCTTGCTAAAGTCTTTCTCTAAAGTTTTTTTAAAGCGAAATCCGAGATATTGTATCCAAGTCTCGTCTGTTATAACAAAATATATATTATTGTACTGTTCCGATTAAATGAGCGCGATACATGATGAAGCCGCTCTGACTTTTGACCAGTCAATTTTTTTTTGCAAGAGTCTGGTTGGCGACAATTTAATTTTGACTCGGTTCAAGGTTGTTCGTCAAAAGTTCAGCTATTTTACAATGCCAGATATTGGCAATGAGCAAAATGAGTGCAGATACTTTTTCTTTATCGTTTCCAGCCCTCATATTTTTAGATTTCAAGTATACCACCCAGAACATATCAGAAGTCGCTTCATTTCCCGTCGGAGGGGATGAAAATATGACTGATATTTAAATTCTTTGATGATAACACTAAACAGTTTTAAAATAAAATAAAAACTAATAAAGTATAATTAGGCTTCTTGGGGGAATAAATCATAGAGGCCCGTGGCTGTCTTTATCCGCTTCTGGGGGGTAAATCCCTGTTTTGTAAAAATTCGCTTTTCACGGTTGGTTTTTTTTCGTGAAAAGCAAGGTAATTTAAGTTATTACATCTTTTTCCCCGAAGCCCTAAGCCTTTTCCATAAGATCCTGTTTTATTTAACTGTCTAGGTACATTTGTAAGTATTCATATGAGAAAAACTCATGCTGGCAAAAGAAGTATTTTTTTTTAAATCCCCTCTAATAGAAACCCCTTTATTCAGTTCATGTCTCTACATTGCTACACACATTTCCCAAAATAAATTCATACTTTTATTATAATTAATTTATATCTTGCATTTTTGGAAGAGGGAATATCATAAGAAATGATAATAACAATAGCGCATTTTATTGTAGAAATAAAAAGTTTAGTTTTAATTGCCTCAATAAAAATTAAGGGACGCTTGGAGGAGGTCTCACATAATTAATGCGACTAAAATGAGGGGGGTTGCCCTCCCATTTTAGGATCAATTATGCATTTTGCATAATCTCCAAGTGTGTGAGCGTTTGTTTTGTCCTCAAGAAACATAAATTCAAACCATGACACTTCTTTATTGTAGCTACAGCTGCAAGGGAGGAAAGAAGGATAATTAGATACTTAAGAAAACATACATTTTTTATGACCAAAACTTCCAAAACCAAAAATCTACTCAAAATCTTGAACTTTCTATCCAACATAAATCAAATTACCAACGGTCTCTGCGATAAGTTATTTATAGCGATAGTAAAAAAAACGATCAATTCACTTGGTTATCTTAATTGCTGCTCCCGAGGTAGAATGAGACACCACACACATGGTTAAAGTGGCTGTGTGTTCAAGGGTAAAAGCTAAGATCGTTAATTCAATTTCGCCTTGGATCCCAGACTCGATTTCAATTTGTACTCTGGGATCTTACCCTCAAACAGGGAAAACAAACAAAATCGATCACTTTCATTTCCAACTTGTGATGAGCGATAAAACGATAAGAAATATCTACTTGCGATAACTTAAATGTTAAATAAAATCTCCAGAGGAAGAGATGAATCTTCTTTTAAAATTCATCTTCCGAGAGGATCCATTTTATAAGAATTAGCTGCAAGAGGTGGCATGTAATATATATATATATATATATATATATATATATATATAATATATATAAGGAGAGAAGGGGGGGGGGAGGGTGAAATCCATTTTTCAAATTTATTGTTTATCGTTCTTCGTTTTTAGAGTTGAGACTAGCAATTGATAGTCGGTATTTTGGTAGATGAGTACTAGCGATCGTAACTTTCTTATGTCGAATATTTTAATTTGTTAAAGCTCCCGATGCACGATTATTGCTATTGGTAATAATGTATTTTTAATAGAATTTTATTTTCTTGAGAAATTTAGTTTCTCGAAAATGACTTGTACGGACGATAGATTTTTTTTAATACCGAATCCCAACTCTTCATTCTGATGATTTGTGACGAACAATAAGCTTTTTTAATCACGTTCACGTTAACATCTGCATATTACTATATAAACGGCAGCGTTATACATTTTGTTATATAGAAATTATCTTTAGAGGAAAAACTATATCTCAATCAAAAATTCTTTAATGACCACAAATTATCCTTGCATA
Source organism: Caligus rogercresseyi (assembly GCA_013387185.1). Lineage (NCBI taxonomy): Eukaryota > Metazoa > Arthropoda > Copepoda > Siphonostomatoida > Caligidae > Caligus > Caligus rogercresseyi. The sequence continues at coordinate 30,945,674 of CP045891.1, forward strand.
GATTTAAATATAAAAGTTTATCTTAAGGTTTATAAATATTTCGAAAGTCGTAGATGGTTTTCTTTTTTAACAATTGGATCTCAGAAAGTAAAACCTTTTCGGAGAATTAACTTAAGCAAAACTACTGTTAGTCCATTAAGTATGTTATTAGTTATTACATATGAAAATATGCGATTTCAGATACTGGTAGATTCACTCTTACCGACTCTTTGAAAAGTCTTGCATCATCTTTAAAACGTTTTGCTCAGTGTGTGTGAAATCCGTTATATTTCAGCACGAAGTAGCTGGTCTAAAATAATAAATATATTTAATAAAAATAAAACAAAACAATAATAAAACACAAACTAATTAATAAGCGTATATATATACATGAATATATAAAATATAAATAAAAAACCACATCGATTTTTTGGGAAATCATGCCATGAGATCGGAGTAATCTATAGCGCCACTCCCTCGGCGAGAGCTATTGCTGCATCCCTGGCAGCTCTCCACGTCCTGGCCTGTCGCAACTGTGGACTTTTATTCCAGGCAGTTCTTGCAGCACATACCAGGGTATCTGCCTGCCAGAGGAGGGGGTTGGGGACGATTCCGGCTGCGTCGGATCTGGTCTCCTTTCCATTTTTTTTCGAAGAGCATGAGGCCAAGTGGGTTTCTCCCTCCTTCTTCGCCGTCCCTACTCCAAAATGCCTTCCACGCCTCCATGGCTGCCGACCGCACGGCCATGGTGTTGATGGATGGAAGCCCTGCCGACTTCAGGAGGTCCTGGACGGGTATGTGCTCTCTCCTGAGACTGCCAGTGAGAGTCCTGGCAACATCATTCAGAGCTACCTGGGCAGCTGCAAGCGGTCCTGTGGGGTTACTGCCTCCAAACCGTACGGGTGTGACCGCTGAGACAGCATAGCCGAGCTTCCCAAGAACAATGCCCTTGGCAAGTTGGTGGAGGTAAGGACCCCTTGGGATGTGCTTCGCCAACCTTACAACCATGTTGGCCCTGACCCTGGCTGCCCTCGCCATGATGTCAACATTTAAGTTGAGTGAAAGGGTGGAGTCAAACTTTGCCCCTAGCAACTCCAATTCACTGGAGGGGGAGACTGTGGAGGGGCCGACCTTTACCTCAACCCTCTTCCTTCTCTCTTTACTGTCCCTACCACCCGCCAGGAGTAGCTGGGTTTTTGTGTGGTTTAAAGAGAGCCCATTTCTCGCTGCAAACTCTACAAATTTGGCGGCGAGGAGGTTCAGATTTGTTTCCACCACATCAACATCTCTGCCCGCTGTCCAGACGCTGACGTCGTCTGCATAGCAAACAATGTTCTCACCCACCCCCATCTCCACTGGGAGGCCAGCCATGAGTATGAGAAAGAGTAAAGGACCAAGGATAGAACCTTGGCGGACCCCATACTTCACGTCGACGAAGTCGCTCCTGGTGCGTTCCAATTGACGCATTGCTTGCCTCCATTCAGGTAGGATCCAAACCAGTCTCCACTCTTCTTGTGACGCCAAGGTCCTTGATTTTTTCCAGTAGGAGGTTGCAGTCGACGGTGTCAAACGCGGAGGATAGATCAAAGGCCAGTATGCCTACGACCTTCCCTTCCTGGACAGCCTTTATCCATTTGCTGTGAGCCGTTCCAATGGATGTAGTAGTGGAGCGGCCAGCCCGAAAGCCAAATTGGCTGTTGGGTAAGGCGCTAATTTTTCCATATGGTACTCCATATCAGCCTTAACTACCTTCTCCAAGATCTTGGAGAGGACGGGGAGCAGGGAAACTGGCCGATACGAGGCTGGGTCCTTTGGGTTTTTCCCTTTACCTTTGTGCACCGGAATTACAATGCCTGTTTTGAGAACGACGGGTACCTTGCCGTTGGCAGTATTTATCAGGATGAGCTTGGATCTAAACAATGTACAGTATCCAAGCATATCATTTTTAATTTGACCTTCATTGACCTTAATGTCGATCTTCAGTCCGGCCTCGGAAGGTGAAGTACGCTTTGATCACGTATAACTTTTTCATTGTCCTTCACTGCAACTCAACGGAAGACTTCCAGTCGCTGAAACTATTATAATCAATATAATGACTGATCTTGTACTACGAAACGTCCTGAGTGTACTCGTCCCCCACCAGCTCTATGAGACCAACACGAGGCAGCGAGTGAAGTGCTGTCACTTTCTGGCCCGGAGAGACATTGAACAGAAAAACAGAGCTCCTACTCACCCGACCTGAACGTCTGCGACCGGTACCAGAAGTTGAAGTACCTGCTCCGGAATGACGAGTTTGGGGCCACGAAGACGCCACACTGGCCGTGCAGCGGGCGATGAAGAGGGTCTACGAAGACGAGCTGTTCGACCATCTCCGAAAGCTATGTGACCCCTTCCACAACGTCATTGCAGTCGGAGGGCATTATGATCGGATGAAAGTTCCGAGTTTTACTGGGTCAGGACTCATTCTTTATGACTCAACCTAATATATGAACAATATTGAGTCACAGATCTTGCAATTACGGTAAACAATTGCCTCCTCCATTTTCCAGAAGAAGTTGTGCGCAATTTTGGAGATGTCAAAAAGCTGGTTTGTAATATAATAAGAAAGTGTGACGGACTTTTCTGACTGGTTTGTTGACATTCCCTTAAGTGTATCACCATTTAGCCCAGTGGTCCAAAGTGGGCAGAGCAATTGCAGGGGGGCGCGGGAAAAACGAATGAATGAAATATAAATACCGTAGACTAAATAACACTGCTAGAAAAGGGACCAAAAAAAGGTTGAGATTAGTATTAATTACAATTTGTGAAATAAACTGCAATGGACTCTGAGAACAAAATGTGTGAATGTCCTTTTTTTTGGGGGGGGGGGGGCGCAAAATTTCTTATGTCCCAAAGGGGGGCCCAGCAGAAAAAGTTTGGGAACCACTGATTTGTGGATGCATATCGGTACCCCCAACATCTACTGTTTTGGAAAAGCTTTAAAATATGTCGTCATTGAAGGTAATCCTTATAATGCAGAAAATACGGTAGTTAAATATGCATGTATGTCTTGCATTATTAGTAATTATTCCTGGGATGAAACAAGAGGTCTCATAGTATAAATAAAATTAGCGTGAATGATAATCATAGATGGGCCAAACTTTTAATTGTTTAGTGCTAAGTATTAAAAAGGTAAAGTTCTTTAATGAATTTCATACCCAATTTTACTCGTTTATTGTTAGATAACATAAAAAAAGCTTTTAACGTGGTCGCATTTAAAAAAAATATTTTAACGTCGTCGCATTAAAAAAATGAATGCTATCAATATTTCTAAATATATTTTAACGTTAATATATATTTATTTTTTTATCGTTCTTGCAAGCTTAAATTTTTTTCGCAAAAACCACAGTCAAACATAATCAACTGCTGGTAAGGTGGTTTTAATCTGAGAGCTTTACTTATCAATTTTGAGTATTTTCTCTTAGCCACCTAAAATTTTGCTTATGTCCATAATATGTTAAGTTATTTACATTTTAAGCAATATAAATGTGTCATATTTATTATAACCATTTCAAGTCGTCACATATTTTTTCGTTATTTTTTCATAATATCCTAATGGTACGTGATTAATTAATTACGTATCTCAGTTATTGTTAAATTCATATGTATCCGATCCGTTTTTATAGATTTCTAAGAATTTAATTGAATATATGAATTGAATCAACATAGATTAATGTAACATTTATCTCATATAATGAGTTTCTCTCCTACTTGTAACTTAATACATCAATTTGTTTGGTTTTTTTAAGATTTTGGATTAGATATCTCAGAACTCAACATAATTGTGCAGCTAAGAAGACTGCCTGAAATGTAAATTGAATTGTATGGCTCCTAAATGAACATGTGACTTTTTTTCACAGTTCTTAATAACAAATACAAAAAAATATTATATAATGTATTTAAAATTGAGGTACATACTTAAAAAATACACAAATAAACATATAGTTTAAAATAACATGTAACTTTATTAACTGTAAAAGAAATACGTTCTTATCTCAGTAGTTCCTCTGTTAGTTTGATTGACATATTATATATTGCTTAAGTAGCTTCATATCCCAATGATATTTTTAATATTCTTTTACCAAAGAAACGTCTCATTCATCAATGGAAGTTCCAACGTTCTGTTTGTTTCTGGGGATGACATTGTTGGAACATAAACTAAACATTATTTATTGAATTGCTCATAGAGCATCAATATGTACAGCTCATAAAAGATATGGACAGGCAGCTAATATTGTTATGCCGAGAATATCAAAATATTGATGGTTTTGTATTTTTATTTATGAAAACTATTGTGAAGTTGAATTTATCGAACATTTTTTTGTATTGACACATAGTAAGTCTTTATGATATTTTATATCTTCAGGAAATGATATGCCTAACATATCATCACTAATATCTTATAACTTGTTTATCATATATGTCATTGGTCTTGTACGCAAAGTTCTACAATACTTCATTGCAACTGCCGACCACAGGATCCTTAAAATAAGTATTATTTGTTTATAAAGTATATATTTGTTTTACTTTATGAGCAATAGTTTAAATACCAATGCAATCCAAAAGGAGGACTTTGTTCTCACATATTCCTAAGCGTGAGAGCAGAAGCAGCCAAAGTCTTTTAAGTACTCCATACAAGATAGGGACTAAAATATTGTTATATCAAGTCTGCATTGGAGTATCCTCTCTTTCCTCTTATTGAAATGTATCAGTTTTTCTACAGAAGATGTCAAGAAAAGACGAGGAAAGTGTTTCCCTTGTCAACAAGGGCCTCAAAAACTTTGAGGCCATCAAGGATTATCCACGAAGGTCTCTCCGAAGAGTATCCTTGCCCCAAAACAAAATCAAGGAAATACCCCTGGAGTTCATCATGGACCTTCGGGACAACTTGACGCATTTGAATCTCTCAAGAAATAAAATCCTTCACATTCCAAGCGAGTTTGGGAATTATTGCAACTCAAATTCCTGAATCTTGCGGGAAATAAAATAATGGAATTTCCGCCATGCATTGGCAATTTGGTGAATCTAATCACCTTGGATCTCTCCGAGAATAATATCACGCAAGTTCATTCTGATATTAAGAACTGTAGTAAGCTGGTCCATCTCTACCTTTAGGACAATGTACTACAAGCCATACCTGATGAAATAGGGAATCTTTCGGAGCTTAAAGTATTGGCCCTAAGGTACAGGACGAATAACATTGGTTTTCTTTTATATTGAGACAGGAAGTAAATCTTAAATTGTTCTTCTGTTTGCTCATATAATTTTCATTGTTAGTGTAATTAATTGTAATATTTTTGTGTAGCGACTGCAAGAAAATTATTCATTCAAATGCTAAACTCAACAAATTACCATTTCCAATGTCAAACTCCTGGAATTATTTATTCAAATTATATATATATTATATATATATATATGTTTAATACAATATAGAACAGAAAAATAGTTATGAAATGCCATTTAAAAATCCTGTTAATTATGTAAAAAAATTAAGTGTCATTTAATTTAAGGGTTTATGATATTAATTTTTTTTATCATGCTTAATTGACAAATTTATAATAAATAAATGAAACTTTCCGAACATAAGGTTATTAATTGGAGAATATATAGGTAATTCAATTCTTTATGAGTATTGTATGAGTCTACAAACATATTCAAATTTTATGAAAACTGTACTCTAAGAATTACGTTGTAATATCATTATGTTTTCCAGACAATCTTTTCTAACTGACCTAAAGGATGACTTTATCTTATATATATATATATATATATATATATATATATATATATATATATATATATATATATATATACAAATCGTGTGTCTTAAAAAAATTGGAGTCCTTTATTGAGATCCCATTTTTTCTCTCCTCAGAGACATGCCATCTACGAGCTCATATCAGCGCACTTATCCGCCTCCCAACATTGACAGAACTTTCCTCCAAGGGAACCGTCTATCCCATCTTCCCCCAGACACAATTCAGCTCTGTCCAACAAAGTCAAGCACCCTCAAGGTCTTTTATTTAAGCGGGAACCCTTGATAAATCCCATTCAGGAGATCCTGGATGATGAGCACTATGAACTTGACACCCTTCTCCGTTATTGCTCAAGCCCTGCGTATAAAATTATTTACTCAAAGCGAACGCATTGATGGCCTGTAGGCGGAGGGAAGAAGAAAAAAAAATATCTTCCCACACCTTATTTAACAATTTATTACAAAAAATATTATTTATATTTAATAAATCAAATAAATGACTGCTACTTACTAAGGACGAGGAATACATAATAATATCATTTGTTAATTGTTAATTTAGAAGAATGGTTATATTTATTCTTATTTTTCTGAACTCACAAAAAAAAGGAAATAATTTGAATTCTTTTAATCAATAAATAAACCTGTCTATGCAGGATTCTTATACACATTAATTTGACGTTGTCAATAATTCAAAGAGGAGCTAAGGAATACATACAATATAGGTACTTAAACGATAATGAAGTGCTTGTACGTTAACTTAAATAATTATTTAACAATAACTTCAGTCATTATTAATCCACCATAATGCTGTCCACTAATCAATGGAATACTTAAGTACTCATTATATACTTGGTATTCAAAGTATGTCCCATAGAAATAAAGACACAGAGAGCTTATTGGATTTTTAGAGGCATACGTCATTTTGCCCAAATTAAACAAATCTTTCTATCGCTATGATCAACTTACGATGACGTAGGTCAAAATTACTTGTTTATATTGGCAATGGCAAAGAAAATATAAAAGAACTAGAAGCGCAACGCGTCTGCCGAAGGAAAAACATGAACAACAGAAGAGAAGAAAAACTTAGTAACCATAATGAAGAATGAAAACTGAGATTTTTATGTAGTACGATTTTAAAAGATTCGCTATATTTTTTTTAATATTAGTCCTATAATAATTTTTGTAAAATAGAAATATTATTGATATATTTAGGGAAATCATGGTACAATTTTAAAGATATGTAATTATTGTATAAATATATTTGCATAACATAAATAAACATGATAATAACAATGTGATAGTTTTTAATAATATTAATGAATACTTTTACTGTCCTTTGAATAATACTGTTTATCATGACTTTTCTTGTGTAGTCGGAGGGTAATTTTATATTCGTCACTCTTCCTTGATGATAAAGTCTTATTCGGGAATAAGTTGCTGCCAAATCTTTTATGCATTTATAAACGTGATTGTTTGTTGGGCTAACGTCTAGCATATGTTCATTAAGATCATTAAAACCTACCGTTGTTTTTCACAAATGTTTTGCAAACTTGGGCAGCAATATGCAAGTGAATTTATCTTTCTTTAATAAAGCAGCTTTGTCAATATTAAAAAGTGACAAAGACTCTTTACGCTTCTTGACAAACAGTTATTACATCTTGTGATGGATAAATTAAAATCTTTTTAATTAAAGGATTTGCATTTCTTCTTCACTCCTCTTTCACTTCATATGCCTTTCCCTTTTCCGTTTGGTCTGGGCAATACAAAAACAATCATGTAATCCTAGCAGTATGACTACTCCATGACGTCAGTGTAGAAGGATATATATACATATATAATTTATATTTATATAAATATTTATTTTATTTATTTATCTATACAAACACACATACATATATATAGCTATATATGTATATATTTATAGAGAGAGATTGATTTATATATATAGATAAATATAATCGTTCTCCTGTGACGTCATTGAGTAGTCGCACTGCTACATGTTATTTTTGTATTGCCCAGACCTTATTATACAGACCTTTATCTGAATATAGAGAGTCATACTTATACTGAAAAAGGTTCTTAACTCAATTTGTTTACATTTTTGTGAATCTTATGAGGTCAGCTGTGTAACTCTATTGAAGGCAACACAGCCAATACTCCTTTCCAGCCTGCATTGCGCTTCTAGTTCTTTTATATTTTCTTTGGGGCAATGGCAACATCTGAACGATGTTTCTCAGCTATTGAAGGGAATAAGTTCTCTATATTTTTATATTCCTATGGTATGTCCCCATTTCTAATGCATTTAAAGGGTTTCGTTGTATCATCAGGTATTGAAAAATAATAAATTATTCAAGTTTGATTGAACTTATATAAATCAAAGGCCATCAATACCTTCATACTTTTCAGCTATCAATACTGGGACTTTAATGACCATTTGCTTCATGTAAAATACCGTAGCAAGCAAGTTAGGGACGTTTTAATGACTATTTCTAATGGAATCAGTTATCACAAAACAGCAGAGCTAAAATTGATACACTCCGTATCATTAGTCGCTAGTGAGTTGAGTGCAATCGTTTTTTCACAAATGGAAGGTGATGTCAAAATATTAAAGTATATTCGGTATGTAAATGAACGTGGAGTTTATCCATAAATTCCATTGATTTTTACTTATTTCAAAAATTATAATTTACTTCTCTTATATATAATAGTTTTAATATGAAAGTAACTTATATTTTTTAAATAATTTTGTAGTTTCAAAAGTACTTTAACTTGTTTTATTACTTATTTTATTTCTTCTTTTTTTGCCTATATGGTTTGATTAAATTCAGTGTTGGTCGAATATTACTTTGAAAGTAGTATGTAATATACAACTTTTTACTGCTTAGTATATTTAAAAAAAGTAATATACTACTTTGATTAATATATGCTTTTTGAGCATTCAGAAACCATAAGTAAAGGCAATTCGAACAGGACTTGTAAAAATCCTCAGCAAACCTAGTTTGCATTTTTATAATAATCCTTGAGGTTGAAATCCACCGCCAACCCTAATTACAAATGAGAGGAACCCTAATTTACAATATTATACACCCCAGCCCTCGGGTTCCGCTTCGCGATATACGCTATTATTTAGTGTTGAAACCCACCGCCAACTCTGGCTAGGTAAAAAGGAGTCCTTACTTTCAATATCATACACCCCAAGCCCATAACGGCAGGCGGGACCCAAGGGCTTGGGTAGATGAGATTGAAAGTAAGGACTCCCTTTATACCTAGCAGAGTTGGCGGTGGGTTACAACCCTAAATAAGGCCTATATCAGCTGGCGGGACCCGAGAGTTTGGGGTGTATAATATTGTAAAGTAGGGATCCTATCATTCTTAATCAAGGTTGGAGGGGGGTTTCAACCCTAAAAGCCTCAATCGGCATGCGGGGCCCGAGGGCTTGGGTTGGATAATTAAACCTATGCCTCTCATATGTCAGAAGTCATTTATTAGTCTTTGAATTCACCGACTTTCATGTTTGAGGCATGTGCTCACTTTATAATATTGCAATACATATATAGGATTATTATAAAAATGCAAATTAAATTGCATCCTACTGGATATAAATAAGCATATAGTATTAAAGTTAGTCACTCGAGCCTAGGATCTTATCAATGAGGTAGACCAAACATGACCATCCCCTCTCGAGATTCGAACCTGCGCCCCCAACATTGAGAGTTGAACAACCTAACGTACACGGCTATTGCACTCCAAAAGCTTTAAAAAATGAGTTATTCTAAGTAGTTATAAAACGTTAAATTCCAACAACCTAAACACGATCTTAATATTTTACAGCCTGTGAACTCTATGGACCTTTTTGTTCTTCTGATTGGTCCCTTGGGACCAAATTATTTCCCCAAAAATAAAAGGAAGCCTTCATCCAACGATTATAGTAATGTGTTTCGACGAAACTTTAGTATTAGCAACAATAGTTCATCATACTTGAACTCTGCTGTATTATATTTTAGACTTCGAAACATTTTATAAATACACATTTAATATAAGCAAGTTCGTGCTCATTTTTTAGTCTACTGCTACTGATCGACTGCATATCATGGAATTGGTAATGGTATTTGTTGTTATAATAACCACAAATTATCAGTAACTGACTCTTACCATTGCCAGTAAGATACATCAAAAATCCAAATATCATATCTTAGTTTGGAAAACCTTTTTCTAGTTCTAATAAAATTGAGATTAAGATTTTGTGAGCTATAAAGAAGAATGATAATAATGAATATCCTATTCAAACCCTAATCAATTCATATATAGGTATTATATTATTTAAAAAAGAACTGATTAAATAATAATTTTTATAAACTTTTTCGGACAATCAATTACTTAAAACCATACCTAAATATTCATTTATTTTAATTATTACAGATTGTAAATTAATGATGGTCACTACAGTAATAAATATCTACAGTAAAAAAGGAAACAAAAAAGGATGTACAATTAGACTCTAATTATACAATTTAAAAATATATACAAATTAGATATAGAAAAAGTAGGAAAAGAAATACAAAAAATCATGATGAGATTTTCGAATGTTTCTTTTGATTTTTGAGTTCAAGCAGCTCCTACTAAAACAAAAGACTCTCATCATATTGTATAAAATCAAATTTCATTTAGATTATCTCCAGACAATGGAAACTTAATATTAAAAGTTTATGTACCTAGTTTTAGTTTATTACTGCATAATTTTAAATCAATCTAATATTACTAATAAATATTGTTATATACTCAAATTTATAATTTTTTTGGGTAAATATCAAAATTAAATAACACACATTTTATTGTAGCTAGCTTTTTGGGGGGTTTCCATCTGGTATTTCCTCATGAAGAATAACTTGGTTCAGATAAAGCATTAAGGAACTTTAACGCTTTAGTTCATGATATTATGACATATCAATTTGTTTTTTAAACTAAACAATATTTCATACTATCTAAACTCAGAGATTTTTATTTTGCTAAAACTCTTCTCAGAAGAAGAAAAATGACTCAAAGAATATTTTAACAATTGAAATAAAATCTGCAAATTAACGAAAGTACAAGCAGTAAAAATATCTTGTAATGCCAGTGGTTGGTGTAAAAGAGGTGAAATATTTAAATATAAACATACGTACTTTAGCACGCCGAAAGCATTATATTATTTTGATATTGGTTTTTTTATCATTTGAATATAGGTACAGATAAATAAATTGGAATAAATAATTATGAAGTACTTATAATAATTGAAAGCTTATTAATAAGTATACATGCGTTGTCTATAAAACTTTACATGGACAGTTTTATTTTTTGACGCCCTTTCATATTAAAAATATATTCTTATAAAAAATAATCAAAAAATTTGAAAGCCGTAAATATATGTAAAATTAAATAAGTGTCAGTAACCTAAAAGAAGTATCTTTTGGTTGCAAATTGACCAATAATCCTTAATATTAGCAAATATCTGTTAATGTTATATGCTATATTTAACAATAATTGCAACGTCATTCTTTTGAGGGTTTAATTAAAGTAATCAAATACAAATATTATGAATAAATATTTTTTAAGAGACAATTGCTATTTTTTCGTTTGCTTGGGAAACTATTTTATAAAAATAATTCGGAACTGAACGTTATATTCGCTCAACCTCGAGCTTAAATAGTGTTTGCCGGTACCAATGTTTTGAAGATGTTTATTATTAAGCAACCATAATTAGGATAATTGATGTGTAATTTAGAGATGAAATTAACATTATATTAAGCTTGACATAAGGGGATTTATTAAAAACAGTATTTTTATATATAATTTTATATTCTTTGTATTTTATTAATATATTTACATATATACATTACTGATTTTTATCTAATATTTATAATGAGAGAAGAATATAAATAATATATCAACAAAGAACAATGATGACTTTAATCATAGTTTCATAATCCATGTCTTGGTTTCTGTCTTTCCTAAAAAATGTAAAGTGAAATGAAAAACATCATCCCCGGTCAGAAAGCGTTGTTTATACAATGATTTATGAATATTTTAGAGAACTGTACTTGAAAAATATTATAAAAATACGTAAATCAATAGCGTCAAACACGAAATTAGAAAAAATTATACTAATGTTGGAAAATGTATTTATTGCAATTGTAGTATAGCAAATTATATTCAGCTATTATATATTTATATTATGTTTTGTTATATTAGTTTGTGTCAGATAAACTAAAAGACAAATACTTTATAAATAATATATTGCTTATTTTGATATGTCTCATTTCTGTTATTTTAATATTTGCACTAACTGTAGGTCATTCTGCGGGTACGGTTACTTCGATCTCCTACCTGAGCTAGAAACAAAGAGAACCACACTTCAACACAGCCATCGTGCTAACATTCCTCACAAAACCTCTCTATTCATTTACTTATTATAGAAGAAAGAGGAAAAAAGTACTCGTTATCCAGAGTGTTGAACATATTCATGAGCCGAGTCAGTGCTAGGAGCGACCACTTGATGAAAGTAGCTCCCAACGTCTCGCCTCCTCCTCCGATCATTGAGGAGGAGGATGAGACGATACGGGTCAATATAATGACTGGAATTATGCCACCCGTCCACTCCCATTCGAGAATTTGATCCCAAGCAATGATGAGTCAATGTAAACAATAATAAGAACAAGGCAGGAGCACTCTGGATACGAATACCTTTTTTCCTTCTTCTTCTATAATAAGTAAATTAATAGAGAAGTTTTGTGAGGAATGTTAGAACGATGGCCGTGTTGAAGTGTGGTTTCTCTTTGTTTCTAGCTCAGGTAGGAGATCGAAGTAACCGTACCCCATTCTGCTAACTGAAGTGAATTTAATCACAAACATTATTCAAGGAGACTTATAGAAAGTTTTAATGTTTTACAAATAAGAAAATATACCATCGGGATTATTCATAAACAGTTTCATTCTTCAATGTATAAAGCAAGTTATGCCGGTTATTAATGCTTTCTAGATGAATAAAGGTTTTAAATGTACGGGATCTTCATTTTAGTTATTTAAGCTCAATGCGAGTAAAAAAATGGATGTATTGAGATATACAATTAAGCAATTTCAAATATCTAGATAGTCTTTGTACAACGTAGAACATTTATAACTTCCCAGAAAAATTTATAAATGAACCTTAAAAACCAATATACTAATTCAAAAATAAAATAAGTAACAATAAAAAAAAAATCACTTAGTTATAAGCGTCAAACAATGAAATGCACATATTATCTTAAAAGATCACTCTTATGAATTATCTGTGTCCTAGAGAATTTTCATGTTTATTCTTTATATTGATATGTTTCATTACGAAGTATAACATCATTAGATAAGACACTAAAACAAGACATGGAAAGATAGAGTATCATTAAAGAAAGGCAGCAGCTTATACATACATTTCATCTAGAGAAGGTGACCATTATTTTACAGGTGGCAGCCATGTTTCCTTTTTGTTATTGTGTCTGTGATCCCGGCGAGCCCTTTACTCTTTGCTGCATTGCCGTACAAGGACGTTTTGCTTGCCTTGTGCCCTCTGTGCAGCAACAGTGAGATAATCCCCACCACGTAGCGACCTTCTTCGGCAAGAAACCCTCCAGAAATCCACACGTTATTATTGTGATTCCCCGACCCAGGAACGATCTGTGATTCATCAAAAATGAGCAAGGATTTCGTGTTGGATCTTGTGGCTGGTGGCATATCCGCGGCCATCTCCAAAACCATTGTTGCTCCTCTTGAGCGCGTTAAGATCCTCCTTCAGATCCAGGATGCCTCCAAGTACATACCCAAGGACCAGCGCTACACCGGCCTTGTGGACTGCTTCCGTCGCGTGAATGCGGAGCAGGGCTTTCTGTCCTTTTGGCGAGGGAATGTTGTGAACGTGGTCCGGTACTTTCCCACGCAGGCCCTTTAACTTTGCCTTTAAGGACAATATCAAAAGATCTTCCTGGACGGGGTGGATAAAAAGGACTTTTGGAGGTTCTTTGCCGGGAATTTGGCCTCTGGAGGGGCTGCAGGGGCAACTTCGCTTTGCATTGTGTATCCTCTTGACTTTGCACGTACGCGACTCGGGGCGGACGTGGGGAAAGCCGCTGGGGATCGAGAGTTCAAAGGTACACTGGATGAGTCCTAGGGAGAGGGAGAGGGAGAATGACCACATCTAGCCAGTGGCGTCATCGGAGTTGTATTCATAGAAGGAGGTTCTCAATGGAATAACAGTTTAAGTAACCAATTGAAATGGTTAATACTTGAACATTGAGTATTTCAATATGTTGTACAATCCCTTCATTTAAATCCATGGAAAGGGCTCATATTGCCTTACCATGATATCATTAGGTATTTGTTGCATTTGAACTTTTTATCTTCATAGTTATTAAAACTCATTTGGTAGCTTCTATGTGCAAGTATAATAATAGGTATTAAAGCTTTAACAAAACTTTATTAATATGTGAAGTATAACCTCTTTTCCCTTTGATACTGTCAAAAATGGCAGTTCATTATTATTGATCGTGATGAAAATAGTGTTAAATTATTTAAGTAACTAAGATATTTTAGTTAAAATTTAAAAGAAAGATATTTTGTTTTGATATAGCTCTTATATACTTAAGGTCGATGCGAATCAAATTGTAGTAAGAGTTCTTAGCTTCATGACAATGTTCATTCAATTGATATTGCAGGTCTTATTGTTCACTGGAAAATATTAGTTGGTCTAAAATACATAAATAATTGAATTAAAAAGTATAAAATGTGAAGTGAAAACAAAATAACATTAAAAGGCGTCTAAAAACGATATAATGAATAAAAACAGAAACAATAAAATTTAACTAGACATAAATTGTCATTGCTAGTCTTTAATTAGCTTATTTTGCCTCCCCCAGACTTTGGGCGGATCTGAGTTTAAGGGATATATTCTATACTCGGGCTGCCACAGATTCAAATACCCTTTTGGAAGTGATCTTCCAATTCTTTTAACTTTTTTCATTGAACTTGATATCAATTGACATGATTGTACAGTTTTATCTAATATAATATCAATTTTTTAGATCTCAATAACGCTTATAACGCAATAATACGCTTGTTTGTTTGAAGGTGAGCTCCCCAAAAACCTGGATATAATGTTGTTATCAATTATTAAGCTATATATCTAAATTCCTGTTATTTATTCATTGTTAGTCAAAAGCTTTTTTTGCATATATGATTCGATAGATTTGCATCCTACTGAATATAAATAAGCATTATAGCGTGTAAATTAGTCACTCGAACCTAGGGTTTTATCAATGAGGTAGACCAAAAGTGACCATTCCCTCTCGGGATTCGAACCTGCACCCCCAACATTGAGAGTTGAACAAGCCTGAACACACATGGCTATCGCACTCCAAAGCTTTAAATATGAGTTGCCCATCTTAAATATTAGGCCATAGTAAAGAAAATCTCATTCTACATTTTTTAGAAATATATATTCTAGAAAATAATGTAAAGAGAGCTGGAGCTTCGATACTATAAATAAAAATTATACAACAAATAAATTCACTGAACACAGTTTTAGAAACCCTGTTCTTATGTTATTTTATGACCAAAGTTGGCTCCAGTTGCATACAGACTTGATGCTAGCATAGTTGATGGATATATAGAATTTATATTTGTTTTTTCAGAGCCAATCTTCGAATAGTAAGTTTTGAGCTGTCCACCATTGCAGATAGTAAAAAAAATCAGGCCTACTGATACTCAAGTCAATAGAATGTTATGAACAAAATGATGTAGCTTTTATAACTTTTTTATGAATATTTACGATGAATATATAAAAGAGTTATTTGAAAGGTCGTAAACGTGAAATAAGTATTGTTAAATTTATCATTCTTTAATTATCGCTAGTTTCTAAAAATGGGGAACGATGAGTTCGTAAAATTGGTTGCACCCTCACATATTTTTTGTTTATGCTATTGCAAATCGATATTTTTTATCGTTTAGTGGTAATCACGATTTGAGTTAGTATTTTTTAAATCATTAAACCAAAATAAAAGTTTTGTAGAATATATTGAGAAAACTTGAATTATAACTTTTAAACTTTTTTCACAATTTTACATTTTATTTGCGAGGACAAACTAAATTGTATATTTTAACTTGTATTATTTTTTCAAGGTCTCTTTGACTGTATCAGCAAATGCTACAAGGCCGATGGCCTTGTCCGTGGCCTCTATCCCGGATTCCTCTCTTCCGTTCAAGGAATCATAGTCTACCGCGCCATTTACTTCGGCGCCTACGACACCTGCAAGCAGCTCGTGGACAACCCTACCTTTGGCACGAGGTTCGCCATTGCTCAACCGTGGCCGCCACCTCCGTGAGCATCGCCTACCCCTTCGACACCGTTCGCCGTCGACTCATGATGATGTCCGGAGAAGGCGATAAAATGTACAAGAGCACTTGGGACTGCTGGAGGAAAATCGTTCAGCAGGAAGGGGCTACTGCCCTATATAAGGGGAACTTCACCAACGTTTTACGCTCCATTGGATGCGCCCTCGTACTCGTTCTATACGATGAAATCATTGTGGTGCTCAAGGAGAACACCAAGTAAATCTTCTCTCTCTCTCTCTTTCACACACACAAGTCAACATCATTCCAAAAATGCATTGTTGTAGTCTGGCATTTACACTCCGTTTGAATCTTTGCTCACCCACCAGTGGGCTATTAAACATTCGTCGAATTATAAATAGGATATATGTTCCTGTAGATGATTATGTTCCAGTTAATTTGCCATTAAATATTTTTCATACACATTCTTATAAACATAAAATTATTTCTTTCAGTATCATATGAGTCTCCTCTAGGTACTTCTTGGTCCCTAGAGACAAACATTGTTGGTCCCCTCAGTTTTATATTAAAAGACAGACCTCATCATTATACGTTGATTCCTTAATCTTATCACCGTGATATTTGCTCACAACGAGCACTAAGTTTAGTCAATATAGAAGGCCAAGCATCCTTTGCAAATTATGTGGAGTTATGAGCTAAAGAGTTCTTCATCCACAATCTCCATCCCTCCCATACCGACGCTGAAGAAGTATTGTGTCGACTGCGTCCTCCATGAGTAGCCTTGGTGATTGGTATACAAGAAGAGGGGTCTATTTTGCGTATGGAACTGCACCATTACATGACTAGAATCACATCTTCCAGCTAGATATAGCCTCAGTGCATGAATCAAGAATGGCTTTTTTGCGACTTTATTTAGTTAGAGTAGTTATATGTATATAAAAATTAACATATATCATAGTTAATACTTGAATCAGAACAAAATTCCTCTTCATATATTCAAATTAATAAAATATAAAAATAAATACACTTCCAACAACCAAAAAAATAATAATGATATAAAACATTGTCTTTTTTAATGGTACATAATACATAAAATACAAGTTTTGAACCAAGGTACGTTTTACAATATTTTTATATTTTAAAAAAGTCTTGACGTCTTCGTAAAAGCCAGAATTGAAAAAGTTAGTTACTTGAGGGGAAATATATCACTATACTTCCCGCATATGTTCCCACGATGAGCAATCCACGTTCGGAATTTAGATGTTAAAGGCGGAATATCTTGCAGCTTACGAAATCACATTGTTCGAAAATCTTCTCTTCGGTTCGTCGTAAGCCATTTTATGCTAAAAGATATTCTTTTAATCAAACCAACTAAAATAACTTTTTTGGGTGGGTCATAATAGTTAAAGAAGACGCTGGCCCATAAATGCATCAAGCCTGTAGAATTTTTGGTTTTACAAATAAATAAATGTTTTATTTCACAAATAAAGTTATTTATATAATCTTATAGCTAATACGTACCAAAAACTATAAGCCGATTAATTGGCTTTTAGTATAAAAAATAAAGCACAATATATTTACCCAAAAAATCAACTATCAATATCTGTAATTGAACGATCCCGTGATATGATGATGAATTACACAGGTGTGTAAATTGATAAATTCCTTGCATTCGTATTTTATTGCTACAAGGATAAAGAGTTGCTAAGATAATAAAAATATCTTCATAACTCTAATAAAATAGAAGTTCCAAATATATTTATTTGCATCTGATTAATAATCAAGTATACATATATCATTTATTTGAGTTTAAGGTACTATAATAACATACATTTCTTTGAAATTTTGTATGTTAAAAAATACTTTTGAAGTAATTCCATACTACATAACTCTGATATGCTTGAGTAATGAGTATTTTGAAAAAAATCGCGCTGTGAAGGATATAGCATAAAAGATAAAGCTCTAAGTGTAACTACTATGAGTCAAATACGTGAAAGTGGACGGTTTTTTTTTATAAGTTATTAACATTGCAAGTATATGTAATATAATATTATAATTAAGAATGCCCATCTCAGTATTTAATATGACAAAACCTATATATTTAAACGATAATTGACTTGTACAATTCCTGTAGGGGGTCAAAAATGGTATACTCTTGAGTGCATGTTATCTTTCCACGCTCAATTACAAACTACGTCATGGAATACGATCTTTTTAAAAGGTTTAAGTGGTACATTTAATGCACTCAATCTGTTTTGACACTTGTAGCCCTCTTGAAGATACTTAATGTATCCTCCTATTAAAAGGATTTTGCGATAATTGGTTACAAACACTAAACTCTGCCTACTGACGTCATTCGACTTTTCATTGGCTCTGAAAGTGCACTTTTGAAGAAGCTTTAGCAATGTTTCAAGTGTGCTTATGGGTCTTATAAAAGAAGAAGAGGTCAATGTCTTCTTTTTAGGATAAGTTGTATTTACTGAAGAGCAATATCTCCGTGTGGGGGTAGCCTCCATACAAGGACCTACCTTTTATTCAATAGTATTGCTTAATTTAAAATGATATTAGCATTTATAATAGTCAATTGCGTTTGGTTTTGATTTTTGTTTACATATTTTATATATTTAAAAATGTATATATTACTATTTGAACTTTATATCATTGTTCGTAGACATTATTTTGCCGTTTACCCTCTGTTTGAATTGATATAAACATTAGTTATACATTCAGACCTACAAAAAAACAATCATCTTGACCACTAAAAGTTCAAAATTCTGAATAAAAAATAATTCTAAAAGAGAAATAGAATATCCTCCAGTTGCGATGACACGAACTTCAATATTGATATCCCTGGGATACATATTTATATTAAGATAGTGTTGGAAAAATATTATTCTTGCATTGATAATACGAAGGAAGAATACATTAAAATACAATTAAATAAGTTGAGTGATATATTTCAATGCCTCATTGCGGTAATAAAAATAATCATAGCTCTCAGTAAAATGATAATTATAAGAATGAAAATTTAAATGACTCAAGGAATACATAAATATATTCTTGTTGAACTAAACAGTATATTCTTAAACTCGTATTATATATTTATGCTATTTCATAATATTTGGGGTTTTTGTTTATAATTGGAAGGAAATCCTTAGAATTGTGTTATTCTTGGCATAAGTGGGTTCTAAAATATAACCAGAGACGTTTAAAGAGGCTACCATGATAAAAATTTGCATGAAATATCTTACGGTTTTAGACAATTATAGGTAAATTACGTTTTAAATAAATTATTAAAAGTAAAAACATATTAAACTTAAAATAATCGCATATATACAAATATAATAATGACAATTTTTTTTATTTGAGATCTTATTCTTACCGAACTATTCACATTTCTTTACACAAAATGCAAATATTTGAATCACACCGGCACATAGATTAACGTCTTTAAATCAAAATATATTCTTAAACCCAATTTAATTTTACTAAAAGAAATCATACAATGAATATGCATATTTTGGAAGCCGGTTTCATTTTTTTGTTAAGCGGAAAACAACTCATGACATCTTCACGATATTAAATCCACATCTGGATGATTGATAAAGTCATATACCTGGATGAAATATTATGTACAATCAATAGTGATGAAAATATGGATCTACGATAACATGCAATGGGGTTGAAATGCAGATTATTATTATTTACAAAGTCGTCTGTTAAGTTACCAATGATCGCTCTACATTTTTGGGAACGAGCGATAGGTGATGAGCGATATATTTAAAAAACTTAACGTTAACCAATAAAAGTATAAAAACTTTTACGTGTGCAATAATTATGGTCAATAACCACTGATTTGAACACATAAAAATGATATCCAGAAAAATATGGACCTAGAAACAAATGGACCAGGAAGAAATGAAACAAAATAAAAAAGGAAAATGATGACTCCTGAATAAATGGCCCATTTGCATAGCAAGTATTTGAGTGGAATAACAACTATGTATTGAACAAACACTATTTCTCATATGAATTGTGCAAAAAGTGGCAATTTTTTTAGCATTGCAAGATAAACTATTCCCTTCTGTTGTTGTTATTACATGGGACAAAGATTTATTTGGATCATTTTCCATGTGCCATCCTTGTCTATCTTGGGTCATTACTTTCTGGTCCAGTTTTTTCCTAGGCTGTATTTTCCTCGGCCATTTCCTACTAATATTCAAAAACTACATATACAAACTATAAAATATAAACAAATTTCTAGGTCTACAGTTTTTCCAAAGTATGATCTCATTTCTTTCTTGCTATGCTGCAAAAAATCGTTTTTGCACTAAAAATATAGTTCTAGTTGATCATTCTTGTCACTTGTAGCAATTTTAGCTCAAATAGATCCTATAGAAACTGTTGAAGCAAAACATAGTTTATTTTTCATGTATTTCTCAAAAAATAAAAGCATAATACACAAAATTAAAATAATCGTTAAAGTGGTATGGAAAATAAAAAACATTACTGTAGTTTTTAATATACAAATTACATTATTAAAGTGAGTCCAAAGAATTATTTTTACCGGATTATTTTTACGAAAAAAAAATATTCCTTCTTAACTACTAGAATGTTTGTATATTGAAATTGACTGTTATATTTTGCAACTTAGTTTTAAACTAGAATGTTATTTATATATATGTGATTATGTGTAACTTCGCTAAATAGAATAAGTTCGAAAAAAAAAACCATTACTATGATATTTTTCTTCTTTAAAACAAAAAGAAATTAAGAGGGCATGCTGGTATATGCTGCTGCATATAAAAATCAACTCCCTATGGTTCATTATAAAGAATAGAAAACTTGAATTTATTTTAAAGAGAGAGAGAGAGTAGATAACTTGTTGAGTAAGACCGTATGAGCCCGCATGTCATCATAAATAAACCTTTTATTGCTCTTTTTATTTGTACACAGTACTCGCATAAGTAGGACATGCAAATAAATATAATAATTTGGCCTTCATAAGATATTATTTTTATTAAGGGACTCATCCTGTTTCAGTTCCCTATTCTTGAGTTACAATTTAAAAAAAAATGCCAAAACTCGGTGTATACGAATAGTCCACAATTGAGGAGACAAATTACTAACAACGATTATTATGTTTATGAATCAGTTTTTGGACTTTAAAGCTTAGAGTTATGGTTTACACTTATATATATATATATATATATATATATATATATATCTGTGACTATTAACATGAAAATATAAGCTGGGAAAGTATCAATCAGGTGGTCCAGGGGACTTGGCAGTCTTCAGTAACTGAATTTGGAAGAAAATTCACGAATATTTTCTTATATAGATTAATAGATTACCCAGAAGATCTACGAAGACTGCCAAGTCCTCCGGACCTCCTGATTGATACTCTCCCAGCTTTTATTTCCATATTTAAATGTCTTTATACACACACACACACCCAGCCACACACACACACATATATACTTATGATTAATACTTAAATTGAAATGATGAAAATTGTAAATTTCAAAAAAAGGTCATAAAGGCCAAACCTTTTTTCGGACGAAATTTTAAGTGGCATTTTTGGAATCTACGTAAAAAATGGGACTCAAATTAGGAATTTCAGCCAAAGGACAAACAAAGACCTTAATTTTGTTACATAGTGTAATCAGAGTGAATATCTTTTTATTTGAGGATAACAGAACATGCGAAACATTTGTTATTCACTGCAAAGAGCTGCTTCATTTAATTTATATTTATACAACTTGATATTGTAAGAATCTATTAAAGTATTTCACCATTTATCGAGACATCTGCTTAGTGTTCTTAACTATCTCATGAGTTAGTTTTCAACCACTCACCAGTCATAATTTCAATAACATTTAAATTATTAAAACGCATTTTCTTTCAACCAACCACGTACCAGGAAAAAGTCCCCGTGTGATGATATTATAAAACACTAACTTTTTCCTCTACTATCTAATTGGTTTAAAATTTGACAGGTTCAAATGGACCCTAAAAGGGCATTTATTCTCCATTGATTCAAATCAGAACTGTTCTTTTTGGACGACGTTTATGTTTGGTTGAGGTTTTCATTGTATGCATAGAAAAACATTTTATATGAAAAGTAAAATTGAGAAGTAAAAGTGATTTCCTCAAGGGTATGTATTTATCATAATTTTATGAGGTATCCAACCTTACCTTACAATAAGTTAAATAACTTTTTTCAGGATTCTGAGTGCTGCTCTTGTAGTTATATGTGGGGTGAGTATATGCTATTGTCGAACTATCTGAGTGGGAGGATTTATGGAATGCCGGAGGACTTTGCTCCTTAAGTGCATCATCATATATATGTATTGCAAGTTGATTGAATCAATATGCATATTCCTATTTCAGGGCCTTTATTCCACAGGGTTTCCATCTTGTCCAACTAAACATTGGATGCAGGGCAATTGCATAAAATATCCATAATTTATATATAATGACCAATGTTTCCGCGTTCACCTAACTAAGAACGGTCATGCCTCTCATTCACCATTAAACCTATTTCGCTCCCTTCATTTAAATAACAATTACCTACAAGAAAGTCGAAAATACAATTAAAAATGAAGGTAAATGATATTTATATATATATATATATGTATACAATATATATATATAGGTATATATATACAGGAACGGAGTGGGAAGAATTTATCCACCGAGACAATTATGCCCTCGCCGGCCTTATACATGCCCCAATATGCCATTGGGAGGCTGTCAACGGGCGTTTATGTTTCTTGAGGCCAGCGGCCTACCGGGAATAGTCCCGGTACTCCCGCTGGTCACTCCTCCCCTATATATATATATATATATATATATATATATATATATGGAGATCTTGAACCACGAAGCTTATAGGGAAAAAATATAGTCTGCTTACAAAATATTATTTTATACTTTACAAAATCGGACTCACAATGCGAGAATGTGGATTTAAACGTAATTTGCCTAGGTTCTTCCGTTATCCAAAAGATCAAGGAAACTTTCAGTATGAATGAGCGTTTAGTATTATCCAATCATTTGGTATGTATCCATTATTTCAGATTAAATAATAGATATTTATTAAGTTTGTTTAATAATATCATATTTTATTAATATATACATTTCTAAGTCTGCCTATCAGCCTTGAATTTTCTTGCCCTGGAAACTCAAGCTGCATATATACGATGGAGTTGATGTGTTTATTAGACAAACGGGAACTCAACAGGGATATGCAATTGATTAATTTAGAGATATTATTTGACCAATTAATTTTTAATAAAAATATGACGTTTTAGGCTGATGGAAACAACAAAACAACTCTTTTAACACTCATGTGATCAAAATGACCCGTCGTTGACAGAAGCTTCCCAAAAGCCTTTTATATTACGTTATTTTGTATATATCCCCCCCCCCCCCCCAGACGAATTAAACGATATATGTATATATATATATATCTTTTTCTCATAATACTTACAAGAACCTATTTCGGCCAGTACCAGGTTTTCTTGGACATAATGAAGTCTATTGTAAACATCTATTTCGAATAGATTGCTTTATTTAAATTAGTCCAAAGTTCTAAAATGCATACAAATAAAACATTTGAACTAAAACAGAGGCAAACGTTAAAATATTACATGGTTTAACATCTTTCTTTTAAATTAAAACATTTAATTGATAATAAGACTGACAAAAGGAGAATGACGATGAAATATTAAAATATTTGGGTAAATCACAAACTCAATCGAGATTTTAACTATTTAATAGTAATAATATTTTTTGAAAATACAGCTTTAAGAGATGTCTTGTGTTAAATTTGGTGTTCGCTTCTACTTCGGACCTCCGTCGTTATTCAGTTCCTCCAGGAGGGAAATATTCCAGTCAAAGAGTTATATTACGTTATTTTTGCTATTATTTCAAATATAAATGAACTTTACTGACCTGTCTAATTTAAGTATAAAAATAGCAATCTTGAGTTGAGGAATCTGCTAGTCTTTTTGGATTCAGAGAATAGAAAGTTCATTTTTGGACCATCATGCTATTCAAAGTATTTCACATCTACTGGAGACGCCAAGAAAATAACTGACCATTGGTCCCTAGCTGTCTTTCATAATAACATTGAAGTTTCCTCTAATAATGCCTTTGTACTTTTGAGAGATCAATTCGACTCTAATTTTATTATAATCTCAAGGGGATTGTGTTCGCGAAGTAGCTTTAGCCGTGTGCGTTAAGGCGTGTTCAACTCTCAATTTTGGGGGGCAGGTTCGAATCTCGAGAGGGGATGGTCATTTTTGATCTACCTTATCGATAAGATCCTAGGTTCGAGTGACTAATTTCAATGCTATAATGGTTATTTATATCCTATCGGATGCAATTCTATCGAACCATATAGGCAAAAACAAACAAAAAACCCTACTTGTATCTACATGCCTTGAAAGGAGGAAACTGATTTTGCACTGAAGCCTTTGGTTTTTCAGAGTGCTGAACAACTGGATCGGCACAAGGTTCCAGCGAAAATTCCTACTTCCCAAGCTATTTCAAGCTAGAGAAATTTGCTCGTCAAAGGATAGTCACTAAGGCCAGTGTTACGTGTTTTTAGACGCAACAAATATATATGAAAAACTTTTTTCTTTCCCATTGCTCAGCATGTGCAAATTAGATAAAAATATTATAATATTTTTATGTATTTTTTCATATTTTCCTGGTTTTGTTAATTATTTATTGGAATAAATATTTAGGATCTATTTTTTCTACAACTAGCCAAATATGCAATTTGTGTCTTAGCTTTATTTGGCAAAATATTTTCCCTCTTAGCAACAAAAAACTTAGGGCTCTTAAAGCAACATGTGTATCTTTGCTTTCTCATCGGATTAAAAAAAGTTAAGTTCTCTCAAAAGATAAAGAAAAACTTTGTTGTCTATTGCTTGTCTCAACTCATGCTCACATCACGTTGATATCATGTATAAAAATACTTGCAAATGCATGCAATAACTTAGTGACGTAATTGAAGATTAATATGTGGAGTGTAATTTACATATAATGCATAAACAATGACGTCCCAATAGTTCAAACAATGTATTTTATTTGAGAGCATATTTTTGTCATAATTTATTTAGAAAGTCGTAACTTATATAAAGTAACAAAGAAAAAATAATTGTACAAAATATATATATGTGAAGTTAAAGGGTATTTCTTATGCAGTATAAGGAAATGTGGTTCTAATATTCATATAATTAACTAATAATGTTCATTAATGACATAGAGTAAAAAAATAAGTCGATTTATTTAAGATAACTTAATTTTATTGATACAAAAGTATGCAACATTGAGGTGAATTTGCTTCCTAATAATATTAACGTCATAGCAAATCTTTTATTTTTGTTATCCTTAAATGCATAGAAATACATACCTGATCATAAATTTAATTCAACAGGGAATTTAAATGTTACTCATACACTTGTTTCTTAAAATAAAAACGGCGGGAGTTTTAAGCAGCTCTTTCTTTTAAGAGTTCTAAACTTTGTGTATTTTTCTCTCATTAATCAATGGGAAATCCTTACAAATACCATACCCCTTTAAGATTTATCATATCAATATTGTTGTGTCTGACTATCTGGAGATGAATAAAGAATAATGTCCCGACTCGTTCCCAAAGGGAACCAAGAAGTAGAATTAATATTTCACGTCTGAAATCCCTTAGAAGACTGACCTCACACAATTAAATAAAGTTCTGATTTATACAGATATACAAATTACATTTATATCCAAGGGATCTCAGCTCTCTAATAGAATAATAATAGTACATATTTACAAAGACAAACATCCAACCTCCAATCATCGAGACTTCTGAGGTCAAAAGTTGATTTAAATATCTTTTAAAATAATGGTTCTCAAGCTTTACTTCCCATATGGTGGATCCTTATTTACAAAGACATAACAAATATAAATCTAAATCGTTGTACCAGGGATCCGGCTCCCAATTGACCTCTACGACTGAGCATGTATTTTCATCATTTCTTAAGTGATAAAGTGTATCACAGATAAAGGCATTTGGTGCTGAGGGAATAATGTTACTTATTTAATAATATAGTTATTTCCAAAAATATACTGAAAATATTCTAGAAAAACGAATTCATAGGGATAGTCAGTCGCATCATAATAATATGATCAATGGTTGATTGACAAGGACTAGATTGGAGCATGTCCTAGCCTATTCAACTCATTACAAAATGTAACTAAGGCATATTATGACCTCTGTAATAGTGTACTGCCACAAGAGTTCAAGCATGTTAAAATTCCACAACCCAAACTACTTTTTGTAGACACAAAAGCGAGGGGAAAGAAAAATACCATTGCTCATAATCTGCTCTTACAAAGGTACTGGCAAATACTTTTTAATCCAATCAAACATACATAAATAAGGAAGTATAATCATTATATTATAATCAATTCCTATGAGTTATTTCATGAAAGTAGTCTTCCAGAATATTTTTAGCACAAACAAATAAGAAAACATTTATACTGTCATTAATTGGAAATCAATAAAATTAAACTTTATCATTGCTTCAAAATAACACTGTCCATTAACTATATTTGTTGTGTATATTCCTTTTCACATACCTACTACCCTACGTGTTTTTAATCGAAATTATTTGATGTAATACAAGTTATTGTTATTTTTTAATGAAATGCATGCAAATAAAAAAAACAATTTTTATTATTTAGTCTCGACGAAAGTTGGACAAGGGTATGCATTAATGGAAAAAGAGTAAGAAGGAAAAAAATGATTAATTGTGCCGAGAGGAGGTTTGCATAAATATTTCACATATGGGCCTCGTTGTTGAAATATATGTATGTGCGTACTATGCACCCTTAGCAATTATAATTATCATTATTATTATTGGAAAGGCTATTGTATAAGTAATAAAGGAACT
Source organism: Caligus rogercresseyi (assembly GCA_013387185.1). Lineage (NCBI taxonomy): Eukaryota > Metazoa > Arthropoda > Copepoda > Siphonostomatoida > Caligidae > Caligus > Caligus rogercresseyi. The sequence goes on from CP045891.1 coordinate 30,972,755, forward strand.
GAGGTCCATTGAAGCTCCAATTTATTTATATCTATGCATATTTGAGCACTTCGTTTGTAAACCTGAGTCATATTCTTGGGTTGGAGTCCAGATGGATTACACTATGTAACAAAATTTAGGTCTTTGTTTGCCCCTAGGCTGAAATTCCTAATTTGAGTCCCATTTTTTACGTAGATTCCAAAAATGCCATTTAAATTTCGTCCGAAAAAAGGTTTGGCCTTTATGACCTTTTTTTGAAAATCACGATTTTCATCATTTCTAATGGTTCAGGCCCAGTTATCTTCGTGCAAAGTAGGAATAACCACAAATGTCAGTAGTATTTATTTTTTTACTATATTTGTTCATTTCAAATCCGTTTTCATAATTTATATATCTTTCGTACTAATCGAAAAATCGACTGTATATTTCAAAAAGTTGACCATATTTTAGTGTTCTATTTAAGCGGCGATATATTTTTGTTTCGAGTCTATTGACTATAATCAATATATAACATATTTTTGGTATCTACGTAAAAAATGGGACTCAAATTAGGAATTTCAGCCCAGGGGCAAAATCCTGTTACAAAGTGTTATTGAGTTTATTTCCCTTATACATAAGTCTAAACCACACACACTCTGGCTCTAGAACGTGATTAGCTGAACACAAAGGAGCGCGAATAATGAAAAAGCTGTTGGTATGCAGAAATAAGGCCTCACTTCACTCAAGGATGTTGAGGATTGAGCGTTTACTCAAATTTCATCCTTCAAAACATATACTCTATCATTTACCAATCCTACAATACACCCATCAATATACATGAAAAAATAAGCAAAATCTTTAGCTCAAGGAAGAAATATGTTTTTTTTTCTTGCTTTGTCATCTTTGGCCTTAAATGCATCCTCACAACACGTATAAATTTTTAAAAAATTCGTAGGTATTTTTAGATTTTTATCAACAATTTCCTGTTATTGATTAAGCAAGTGTTAAAAATATAATTTGAAATAATGAAAATCAAGATTAAATAAAAATATGTTTATATTAATATATGGAGTTTTTATATATTTGAAACAGTTCTCTATTGACCATGGTCCAGGATTTATTCTTCAATATTTAAAATCATTATTTGAATTTATTATTATTATTATTTATAAAGTATATATATACTGGGTGACAACTAAATGTTGGGACACTTTAAATTAATTACAACTAATCAATAGCTTGCTTAGATACAATATTTAGATTTATCAAAAGTATTGGGGAAATTCAAAAACATATTTGTATTATATATTTATTCAAAATATCCACCATTGGCGACCACTACAGCGTTGAGCCTCTTCTTAAATGACTGACAGGCTGTACGGATAACATTCGGATCAATTTCTGCCCATGCCACCTCCAATGAGGCCTTCATCGCTCCAAATTCTTATGGCTCTTCTTGCTCGCCTTCTTCTCCAGAATTGACTAAATTGAAAGTCCATAGGATTCAAGTCTGGTGAGGAAGGCGGCCACATTTCCCTTGACCAGAAGTGCTCAGATGAACGATGACACCAGTCGTGAACCAATTTTGCTGTATGAGACGCACCGTAACGCAATACGAACCCTCCCATTCCTGCTTTTTGATCCAAGGAAGCACGTGCATGCTCACCATATCGAGGTAAACCTTTTCATTAATATTTACCCCCTCTGGAATGAAGACAAGGGGAGTTTTCCTACCACAGGTGGTGACGCCACCCCACACCATGACGGAAGCTGGCTTTTGACGCTTGAAGACGGTCTTTTCCTTCACAGGCACTTGCCGGATGTCTTTTGCCAGAATGTGGTCGTTCTGGCTGTTGAAAGCAGCTTGAAGGGTGAAAACCTTTTCGTCCGTCCAGATAATGGAAATTCGCGTACGAGATTTGAGCCAGTTTCTAAGTACCTTTGATCTTTCTAGCCTCTTGTGCACAGTCGCGTCACTAAGGAGCTGTCGTTTCTGAAGGTGATAGGGCTTGACTCCAAGGTCCTCTCTAACTATTTTCCTCATCACTTTACGGTTAACTCCTACCTCAAGTGCCATTTTCCTAATGGATCGCTTATTGTTTCGATGAATCTTGATTCGTGTTGCTTCTACCAGCTTTTTGGTCCGCAGAGACCTTTGACGTCCTGATTTAGGCCTGTCAGCGAAGCTGTTTGTCTCTTTAAAATGCTGTATCGTGTAAGAGACATTGATTTCGACACCTTCATGGGCTTCAAGGCTTCCACAATTGCCCTGCAGCTATGCCCCTTTTGGTAAAGCTTTACGATGGCTTCACGTTTCTCCATCTTGAGGATGACCAAAGGAGTACACAAAAACAAATAAAGTAAAATATGTATTAAAAAAGATCTCTTTTACAATATACATGTGATAGAGAGAGGAAAAATCTGGACTTGGACCCAATAAACACACGCATATGTACTGTCCCAAAACATAATTGTCACCCGGTATTCACACAAACACACACACACACACATATATATATATATATATATATATATATATCTATATATAAAAAATTAAAAACCTTTGGTAATTAGAAGAAAAACTCTTGAAATTTGAAAATATACATATATAAAAATGTAGGTATATGCAGAGGTCATTAAATATTAAATGATTGGTTAATTAGATGTAGAGTAACCTATTTTCAAGGATTATAATATTCTTTTAATTAAAAACTATAAAATAATTTAAAAAATTATTAACCAGCAGAAAAACCTGTGGCTTTTAAATACAGAAGGATGTACATACTTATTCAAGTATATATATATATATAACTCAGTAGTCTTGCTCTAGGGGTTCTTATATTAAATGCATGTATCAAATACCACATTCCAAGTCTAATATGGATGCGTATCGCTTATGTTTGACGACCACCCTAAACACTTAAGACATTAATTCATTTTCTTCAGATACGCATCAATCATATGGTGCTCTCTTTCTAAAGTCTTCATTATTTTAATCTCTCATCCATCTTATAATTTATAACTGGTCTTAACAACGATAATTAATATGTTCGTCTTCATTAATAATGCGGCATTTCGGATAATAAAGAAAGGAATTCTTCCAGAAAAGATACTTATTTATGGAACCTTTATAGATTATCATAATGCAAATTATAACCTTAGCAACATGCTTCTGGAAAATGACAGACATTCTTGATAAAGTAGTCGTTAAAGGTTAAGTTATGTATTTCCTTTTCGAAGTAGAAAGCCTATTATTGTGTTTTTTGCCTATTGGATTTGATAGTTTTACATTTGAGTTGATATATATATATATCAGACTGATTGATTTGTCGTTCATTTGAAATCGTTCATCGTCGTTCAACGATGAACGCCAAACGACAAAAATTTGGAGCCAATAAAAAGACCAAGATTTTTCTTTTTCATGGGAAAAATTTCCTTTAAAAAAAACATCAACTCTTTTTTTAAAATGCTGAGAAAAAAGACAAACGAACGATGAACGACGAACGATTCAATCTAAAACGAATTATAAACGATGAACAATATCTTTTGGTGAACGACAATTTTTGCGAACGTCAACATGTCTGATATATGTATATATATATATACCTACATATATATATAGGTATATTAGCACTAAATTAGTCTATCGAACCTTTGTTTTGTTTTCCTTGTAGGATGTTCATTATTTACTTGTTCAGTTAACTTGTTCATGTCGTTTTCAAATATCTGGATCAGTTAGTATTTCATATACAATGGAAACATATATATATATATATATAATATATATATATATATATAATATATATATATATATATTCTTGTTAAATGTACCAGTCTATCTTTAAAAAACAATCTAACATTTTCAGTAAGCTAAAGAATTTATCTTTTCAATAGCAGATGTTATTTATCCATATTTGAATATTTACCTGTGAGTGCGAAGTAATTTAAGAAATGAATTATTGTTCAACCATGCGGAAACTTGTTCATTAATTAGTAAATATTTGAACATATTTGTAGACAGGAAAACTACAGCATTGCTTCATATGATAAATATACAAATTATTAAAATTATCCAATATGAGATACATCCAACAATAACATTGAGCAGTTTATGGGATTCTTGCTTTTAGTAAAGCACTAAGCTCAAACTATAAGCCAAACAGAGTTGCTTCTTCTAGATAAAACTTTAATGAATAAGTTATGGATGTTAAAACATCAGTAAATGTTCATGGAGTACAGAAAACATAAATAAACAAATATATTCAATTAAAGATTTAGAGTTTTATTTTTCACAATCATCATAAGAAATATAAAACAGGATAATGAACGGTTAGGTTAGCTCTTTAAGCTGAAGAGGCTGTGATACGAAGAGGTTTTAAATGTTTTCTAGCACTTATTAGTTATAAATATCAGTAATTTCAATTTATCTCTAAATTTAAAGAGAGATAATTGAAATGACTTTGATAAAATTATTTTTTTCGGATGAAATACGATATTTGACATATTTTTTATAATTTAAAAGTGGCTGCATGCTTTATAAATATTTAAAACACTAATACATTTTATAATTTGCTTTTGAAAATTTTGGAATATATTTATTTTCATCACTAAATGTTTTTAGTTTGTCATAAATGCGTAACCACATATTATTTCTTCATTTGCATATAATAAAAATACGTCATAGGAATGATATACCTTTTACATAATTGATCTAAAGAGTATCAATTATGTTTTGTTCCTGAGTAATTGTTATAATAAAAAGCGCATGTGTTTTTACAAAACATTATTCGTAAACGTTCAAAATGTCAAGCACTTGTAGAACTAGTATCTCCCTACATGTCATCATGTTTGAAGCCCTTTCTCTCATCCTTATGCTCCCATTGCTTCTGCCACTCTAGGTCAGGGCGGAAGAGAACTCTGCACCATCTTCCGCGACAAATACGATAACATCCCAGCTTCAAGGAACTTTTTGGGGAACCCCAGTACTCGATGGCCAAACGGGACCATTCCTTATGAAATACATATGAATTTCACGCATGTTCAGAGGGTTCAGATCCAGAGGGCCATGGCTCATATTGAGAGGACTCCTGTGTGAGGTTATTGCTCGAACGGAGGAGGAAGACTCTTGGTTGGACATCGTTAGTGGGGGAGAAGGGATGTTTTAGTAACATGGGCTATAATCCTCTTCGGAGGCGACATATATCGAACCTGGATCAGCATAGCAAATACTGCTTACGGAAGGGTGTCATAGTGCATGAGCTTCTGCATGTCCTGGGTTTGCACATGAACATACCCGGCCAGATCGGGATGAATACATTAGTGTGCGTTGGAATGTGCTTCCCATAGAGTTGCGGCATAACTGGTCCGAGCGGGTGGGATGTATGAGGATCCTCTTCCTTCGACGTGTCGATCAAATGAAACAGACCTCCTGAACAGCTGCATTGGTGGGTTTCGTGCGAATACGTTTGGGATCAGATATGACTATGGATCAATCATGCACTATGCGGATCGTGCAGGATCAACTCATGGGGAGGTTGTACTGGAAGCTTTAAGCCCTCTAAGAGGTGGAATCAGAATGGGACAGAGAAAGTCCCTTTCTCGTCTTGATATTCAGAAAATACAGTCGGCCTACCCATGTATGTAATTAAAACAAGAAATCTAATATGTTTTAAATCCCGAAATAAATATATTATGCATCTTTCGTTGTTGTTTTTGAGCAGATACCATCGTGGAAAAGTGATTTGTAAATTTCAAATTGAACTTAACATTTTTCATTTTGACACAAAATATCATAATATATATATATATATATATATATATATATATATATATATATATATATATATATATATATATATATATATATATATATATATATATATATATATTAGGGTGTTCTTATTTTTCAAATGTTTGAAATGTTAGCGACTTTGTGGATTTTCTGTTTCTTGGTGATAAAAGAAGACGACATACAAAGTTTGAACAAAATCGGTCAACATTACGAGGTCGCGCAACGAGGTCAAAGTTTTAAAAATTTAGTAAAAATATAGTTTTCGCAAATTTCTTCAAAATGGTGGACGTTACAGACTTCAATAATAATTATTAATTTAAAGGAAATCTAATTTACTACCAGACGTATGTTTGATGTTTTTTAATAAACAAAGTTTTCGGTAAAAACAAAGCAAGAAAGGGAGTGTGTATTGTTAGCTTATTTCATGGCTTTTTTGTATCAATTAACTTCACTCGCCTGTAGAAGATGACTTGTTCGCTTCAGAGTAAAATAGTACTCTTAAGTTTAGTAAAACTTTAGATGATAAATCCAAAAATGATCTTGGTTGCATTCTATCAAATCAGAATTCAGTACAATCTGAGTTTACATCATATGATTCAGAGCCTGTATTGACCTATAAGAAATCGATTATGAAAAAATAATCATAATGTGTTTCTTAGATGTGCGTCAAGGTATCCTCTCAAAATTTTACTTTGTCTCTGACGCATTATAATCCATTATATGCGTCATTTTGTACGCGAAGTAGGCTTTTTTAATGTACATATAACTCTCTACTTATTAAATTGATATGATTTAGTATACCAAAATATTAAAGCTGGTTAACCAAGCTTTCATTTGATATATTTTGTGTTCTAAAAATCGCTATACTTTAAGAGATATAAGCAAATACGTACTCTCCCCCAAAATTTATCTTTTGATATGAGAATATACGATTACCATTTGGTAACGGCAGTTAGTGTTACCTGGATAGGAAGAAAAAAAGAAGGGAGAGAAGTGAGGCAAAATACTCCCTCCCTTCTCTTCTATCCAGGTAACACTACATGATTACCAGATGGTAATCGTATATTCTCATATCAAAAGATCAATTTTTGGGAGAGTGTACGTTTTGCTTATATCTCTTAAGCTAACAATACACACTCCCTTTCTTGCTTTGTTTTTACTGAAAACTTTTGTTTTATTAAAAACATCAAACATACGTCTGGTAGTAAATTAGATTTCCTTTAAATTAATAACATTATTAAAGTCTGTAACGTCCACCATTTTGAAGAAATTTGCGAAAACTATATTTTTACTAAATTTTTAAAACTTTGACCTCGTTGCGCGACCTCGTAATGTTGACCGATTTTGTTCAAACTTTGTATGTCGTCTTCTTTTATCACCAAAAACAGAAAATCCACAAAGTCGCTAACATTTCAAACATTTGAAAATAAAACAACCCTAATATATATACATATATATACAGGGTGAGGAAGCAAAAATGTCCTATTGACAAATTTGAATGTCCTGCCCAAACGGTGATGGTAATCAAAACAATACTTAAAATCAAAGTTTCTTACCTGTATACAGCCCTTTTATTATTATCAGACCTTTGTGGATTGTGAGATGAGCAAACAAGAAGCAAAACGCAACAGAGTTCGCGATCTACTGGATGCCCAAGTCCCTCAGAAGGACATTGCAAGATTGTTGGCATCAGTGAGAGAACCGTTCGCCGCATCCAGCATGCCAGACAATCCAGTTTGGGCACCAAGAGATCTCCAGGCAGTGGAGGCCACAACAAGAGAGAGACAAGACCTTCCTGAATGTCCTCAAGAAGAATCAAGGAGGACCCCACTGTCAGCATGAGGAAGCATTCTAAAATCCTAAAGGTCGACCCCAAGACTATAAGGACCGCTGTGCACAAGGACTTGGGCCTCAAATCCTTTGTCAGAGCTCCAAGGCATCTTCTGACTGACCACATGAAGCAAACGAGACTTGAAAGGTGCCAAAAGATCCTCTCTTTCCTTAAGCCAATGGCAGCACTGTGAAGATTTTTAGTGATGAGAAAATATTTACTGTAGAACAAGTGCATAATAGGAGGAATGATCGCTGGATTGCAGAAACAACAGAGGAGGTCAAGGGGGTTTTTCAGAACCAAACATCCAGCCCAGGTGATGGTCCTGGGAGTCTTGGGCTCAGATGGCAATAAGATGCCCCCCTACTTCTTCCAAGCCAAAACATCAAATTGGAGCTGATGTGTACTACAAAATTCTGAGGTTCACCGTTTTGCCCTGGTTGAAGGCCACCTATCCTGACAACAACTATGTGTGGCAGCAAGATGGGGCTCCTTCCCACACATCAAACAAGGTCCAAAAGTTTTGTGAGGAGAATATGGCGAATTTCTGGCCCAAAGACTTTTGGCCCCCGAGCTCACCTGATCTAAACCCCCTGGATTTTTTCTGGTGGAGCGTCATTGAGTCGAGGACCAATGCCACCCCTCATGTAAATGTGGAATCACTTAGTCTGCAATATCCAGGGAATGGGAGATCTACCCAAAGGAGGATATCAGAAGGGCCTGTGCCTCTTTCAGGGGCCGCATCGAGGCCTGCATCATGGCTGATGAGGACATATTGCGTAAGCATGTTTCAAAAGCTTTCAATTTGTGTTCTTGAAGAAATCAGTTCAAAATTTCAATGAATAAAAAGTTAAATCCCATTATAGTTGTTTATTTCCTGACGCGGACATTTTTGCTTCCTCACCCTGTATATATATATTTTACATATACATATATATATATATATTATATATATATATATCAGGAAACGACCGAACCCTTTTTTTCGCCGGGGCCCGGGCCGGGCCAAGACCAGGCCGGGACATAATATATATTTTTCGTTCCTTCGACATTCTGAAGTGAAGAATTTCCATAAAAAATGATGACTTTTTTT
>CP045891.1:30981527-30992294 GCA_013387185.1 Caligus rogercresseyi
TCATATTATGTGAAGAAAATTTAATTTAAGATTGATTAATTGGCCATTGAGTCTCTTGAGCAGGACAAGGGATATATAATCAAGTTATGCTTATTTTATATTTTCTTGGATAGTGTAACGTCATTAATCATATCATTATTCTGACGACATCAAACATATATTGAGATGTTTCATCCCACTTGCCTGTAGTTTTAATGACGTCAAAACCGAAAGCTAAAAAAGACAGCTATTTAGCCCAAATGGAGATGCCTTGTCCTTCATGTACCTTGGAACAGGGGGTTTCAACTTAAACTCACAAAGTTTAAGTCAGGAAGGGAAAATATCTTAAAATAATATAGGGTTGGAGGATTATTATATATATTTTGCGACATTGCTATGAAATATGTATCATGTATCGCAATCTATTGTCAATAAAAAACTCCAATCTCAAGCCCCCTTAAAATACAGAAACCCTCAATATATTTCATCAAGATGATGACTGAGTTGCATCACTGAGGTCACCTTTTTATCTATAACTCTAGTTGCTTAAGGGCTTCATCCACGCTGAGTCCTCTCACGAAGGAGGCATAGACCACATTTCTTGGGGGAGGTGCTTGATCATGCTACGCATGTGACAAACGTATCCGGGACGAACGAGGCCTTCTTTCGGGAGATGGATCTGCTCGTTAAGAGAAGGCCACATGTAAGTCGTGAAGTCGCGGAGACCTTGGAAGGAAACATTCAGGGCTCGTTGCCAATCCTTCTTACAAAGAACCGAGGAGCTGCTCAGCCCTCGAAGAACCTGAATCGAGGAGATCCTCCAATAAACCGACTCAACAGAGACATATCGATGTGATCAAGAACTAATGTTATTATTGTAAACCTCTCCACATTGGGATCATGACATCATGCGACTACACCAAGGGATTGCTCTATAACTAAATATTATGTTACGTCATATATAAACAAATATCACATTTTAATACAAACATTGCTCTCAATATTTTTTCTGTTGGAAGTTCTGATCGTATTATCATATGTAAAGCCTTAAAGTTTTAGTATAATGTTCTCGATAAGGACGCTTGAGGCTTAAGCTTCATGCCGTTCTTGGTATATAGTGTTTTATATTCACGGAACGATAGCAAATCCTTGCCTTCTACGATGCCACCTTTATCTTGGATGTGATATCAAAACTTAACCAATAAGCATAACTATGCTACCAAATTATAAAAATTCGTATCATAGCAAGTCTTCAGGGTGGTGGGAAAAATGTTGATCATTCATGATACCAAGTTTATGTATGTTTGACTTCCACTCAATCTAAACATTAATTAATTAGTACAATATCTTAAACAATTGTAAATTCATATTTAAACGAATAAACAAACTATATTTAAAGTGTTTGCCTATAATTTATACCATTAAATATGATATAGATCATTTTGATATTATCGGTACAGACACGCACGCTTAAATGCATTCTTAGGACCATACCTGACTCTTGAATGCTATCCATTCAAAAATCAAGATGAGAACAATCTTGAGACAATTCCAATGGCCCAAAAATACTTTTTTACCTTTTCATAAAAAGACCCTTTATAATTGATATTCAAATTCCTGAAATTATTTTATTGCTATCAATAAAAAATCTATGGACACAATGAAACGTAGCTCCTAGTACTCCAGGATATGAATACTTCATTGTATTCCGGGAAAAGTGTCGCTTGAAAAGACGCATGGTTAATGAGCTATTTCGGGGATAGTAAGGATAAACATACTGGGGTTTTTTTTTTCCTTTGAAACGTGGTTGGCTGAAGGAAAATGAACGTGAATAACAACAAAAACAACCGTTGGCATTAGACCTCGCCGCAGGAGGTATTGTTTTCATGGCGTTGGTTTGTTGGTTTGTTTGTTCAGCAGGATAACTCAAAAAGTACCGAACGGATTCGGATGAAACTTTGGGGAGTTTTCTAAAAGTGCCAAAATGGAAACAAGTGATGAAATTTTTGGGGCATCTATGAGGCAGAATTAAGATGCAAAAATGAGCTAAATACTAAATAAATATTTCAAGTTAGCATACTCTTCAATAGATGTGGATGTGATGATTAATCAGGTGCCGGGAGCGTCTCCTCTTGGAATTTCCGTTAGGGGAACCCTCCCCCGTCCCTCTACGCAGCCCCAGTCGTGAAAAAATCCGCCTCGGAAGGCTCATAAGGACCGTGACGGCGGTAGGTTTTGCACTCTCTGGTGTAATATAGCCTCTAGTTTCACTGGGCGTGGGTTGTTAGTTGTGGTTGTTTGTCAGCAGGATAACTCAAAAAAGTACGGAACAGATTCGGGATGAAACTTTGTTGAGTTGTTGGAAATGCCAAAAAAAACAAGTGATTTAATTTTGCATCTCTGAGTGTATTAAGATGCAAAATGAGCTAAATACTAAAAATATAATAATGAAATGGGGTCTCTATTCAGGGAGTAGGAAAAGAACAAACGCTTAAAAAATATTCATTGACCGTAATATTGTTCATTTATCAGCTAAGGACTACGTCACTGGGGTGCATAAACTTCTTTCTCTTCCCGTCTTCCTCTTAATATTAAATTAAAGATAACGCTAATATTAAAAGCATGATGGAGAAAAAGAAGGAGCTTAAACATCCAGTGACGTATTTCTGAATTGACGAATAACTAGTATGACGTCAATGGATGTTTTTTAGGATGGCTCTTCCTCCACTCATTATTCACCAAAACCACCTACTTATGTAGACATATATGATTGGATTGTAATTCCGTTAAGTGATTCATTGGTGGGGATCGGCGGAGGTTTGCACTCTCTGAGTGTATACATGCCTCTAGTTAAATTATGTCATTCATGGCTCTGGAGGCTTTAAACATCAATTCAAAGATTTATCATCTTAAAAACACCAAGTATCTTTTCTCTTAGGCTTCTATCCATGTAATTAAGGTATCCTTGAAAATATATGCCGACAAATAGATCCTCACTCTGACGATAAGACAAAGTAAGAAAATGAATTGCCAATAGAATAAATGATGTATATTGTTGAGTGTGCGTCAAGTAATATATAAACATCATCCCCAAATATGAGACCATATACATAAATATTCACACCTCATCGTGATGATGGGTTTCTTAAAATTCTATCGATGAAATAAATATCAAAGAATAGGAAAAAAAATATAATATAACAATTGCGTTTATGAGGTGTTAAGAATCATTATTTTCGCATTCAGGGATTTATGAAAATTATGCGTGGTTGCCCAAAAGAGTACATATAAAACCAGTCGACTATTGTGAACAACCAGAAAAAAATATACGATAATATATGGTAACATAAAAATGGCTCCAAAAGTCATAAAATACACAAATGTACAAATATTCAGAAATATAATATGTAGGTTATATATTCTATAATGAACTTGTATTTGCAAAAATTTCCAGTAAATATATTCTTATGTCTTGTAAATGTATTTTATTAAAAACCTTGCATATATTTAATGGCAAAAAAAATGACCAAATACAAAATCAAAATATATAAATATTATAAGCAAAAAATACATTGAATGGCAAATGTTTGAAGAGCATAACTAAATATAATAATTCGCAAATTTGTTAAAACAGTTTATCACTTTTGGAACATTTAGTGTGTATTTATAAAATAGATGCATTTGAATGAGCATAATAAATGTCGTTTTTATGGTCCAATTATCAATGCCAGAAAATTATTGGAGAAAAGTTTTGTTTTGATGGTGTTAGAAATACAAGATTTGTTTAAAATTATTCTCAGCATAAAATTATAGAATACCCAGATGAACAAAAGTTAATGTTATTTGGATGCAACCAATGACAAAAAAATGTCGCAAGTCTAAATAATCCCATAATTTTCGTGTAATTGATTTACTGATATACCTAAGAGTTTTGAATAAGTATTTTTAGGTTCCACAATTTGTAACTTTGTTGATTTCTAATGATTGTCTTTGAAATATGTCCAATTTCAATAATCGTTTTTTCTTCCTAGAACACTGTTATAATTTTATCTTTCTCGGTATTTATATTCTACTTGGAATACATTTTTTGGGGGGGGGACATTTACTTAAAAATCGGATCGATGACATCAGGCCCAGTATTATAATTGAGCTTAATACATTATATATCTCCCATGGTTTGAACTGTTTGACTTTTGACATTGTCGGGCTCTTATATATATATATATATATATCGAAGTTTGTTTGTCGATATTCTATTACAGATTATTTGTAAGCTTGGCTTTGTTTCAATTAGGAGGCATAACACATCACAAATAAAACTAGAGGCAGAATATACACTCAGAGAGTGCAAAACTTCCGCCGTCCGGGGTTCCTTATGAGTTCCGAGCGGATTTCACGACTGGGGCGGGCGTAGAGGGACGGGGAGGGTTACCTCGCACGGAAATTCGAGAGGAAGAGGATTCCCGGCACCCAATTTCACAGCACAGCGAATATCTATTGGCCAGAGTAGGCTAACTTGAAATATTTATTAGTTTTTTTTTAGCTCATTTGGCATCTTAAAGAAGCACTCAGAGATGCCAAAATTAAATCACTTGTTTTGTTTGGCCATTTCCAACAACTCCACAAAGTTTATCCGAATCCGTTCGGTACTTTTTGAGTTATCCTGCTGAAAACCAAACAACAAACCAACGCCAGTGAAACAATACCTCCTTCGGCGGAGGTAATTATTGCTGATAAAATTTGGAATGGCAAAATGATTTGAGGTTTATTTTTGTTGTGTGGAATGTCTTACTTGTCCTTGGTTCATATAGTTATTGCAGCAATGACACGAAAAGACACTCGTGCTAGAATGTATAAGAGGAAATAAATATTAAGTAAATTCTTGCGCTAAAAATGAAACAGGACAAGTTTAAGTTTATTTAAAAGGTATACCTTAGTAAAGAAGGATGTTATATTGCATAACTCAAATCAAAAATATATTTTAATAAAACTCTATTTTAATCGTTTCTAAAATATATAGACTAATCGACTAATTGGGTGAAATTATAAAAAAGTTACAAACAATGTTATGCTCTAAAATCTCAGATATTAATTGTGGAATTATTGTTACTGTCAAGGTAACAATTGTTTTAAATTATATTTTTTAGAAATTGAACCAAGTAATCAAGGTTTCTATGAGTAGATTCCAATTGGTATGATGAATAGCAAAAAATTTCATTAAAGTAATTGTAAAATTTTGTATATAATTATGAGTAATATCAAACCATTTAAAAGATTATTTGTAAAAGCAATCAATATTTTAAAATATATTGTAATGGCTATATATAATTATTTGCTTGATAATTAAGTACAGGTAGAATATGTAATATCCAAAGGTACTTTGCTCGTATACAATACATGAAAGTATGTTTTTGGCATATAGAGAATTAATAATATTCATTTTTTCGACATTTGAAAAATAATAATTCAACAAGTTTAATTGATTTCCCCTTTTTGGAAGTTTTTAAAGCTTATATTGAAATATAAATTTTGAGACTATTAAAAGAGAGTAGAAACGATTCTTTACAGATCAACTTAAAAGAAATAATATTTTAAAGTTGTGTAACTGAGTTATCATTTAATTTACCCTATGATTTATCTAAAGCAGATCCCAGCAATTCTTAGGAATTGTAACATTGGTTATCTGTTTGGCTTCCCGAGGTAGAATGAGTAAACAACATGGTTAAGGGGTCTGTGTTCTAGGGAATGGGCTAAGATCGTAAATTCGATTCCGCCTTGGACTCAAGACTCGACTTAATTTGTACTCTTGGATACTACCCTCAAACAAACAAAAAAACCTATGATGTATGCTTTGAATAATAAATATTTATCATATGCTACAATATATTTTACATTGAATCATACGACTCCGTAATTAAAAATCTTACAATATCTCATAACTTAAACTATGTTGTATAGTTCGAATGTACTAACCATGCAACACATAATGTTATAACGTTAGTTTTTGGTTCTCACAGGGTTATGTACGAACGTTTTAACAAAGTTCTCTCATATTTACATATAAAAACTAACGTTCGGAGAGATCCTAGGTTTAATAGACTTTTTATGCGCTATAATGCTTATTTATATCCAGTCGGATATAATTCTTTCGAACCATATAGGTAACAAAAAAACAACGTCGGGTAATATCTCCGAACGTTCTTTTGTTCCTTGGTAGCTCATTATCATATACTAAAACATAGCATACGATTCCATAATTATCGAGATTTTAAATCATGACGTAATTTAGAAAATTATATATTACTAGAATATGACTATTTCATAAGACAACATAAATATGTAAATCTTACCTTTTCACATTCAAGCTATCATAATGATTTCGAATATACTCAATATTAAATATTCCATCAAATAATAACCTAAATACTTTATGCCACATGCTCAATTATTTGAATAAACTAGCTTCTTCCACACCTTTGGTTCATCTTATCAACACATATTTTATTTCATTATCATTAAATCATTTTTTATAAAGAATTATCAGAATCCAAGTAGTTCAATTAATTGAGTTCTAACAATTTTGTTCTTTGTGACCAATGTCAATTATATATATAAAGAATAGGATTCCAAAATACGAATTGTCGAGCTATCTATTATATACTGATGTAGTGAATTTCGATGACAACAGTAATTTTTTCTGGAGGAAATGACCTTCAACGAGAATATGAATAATGAATTATATCAACTAATTTAGTCCTTATCAATACATTGTGAAATTATTTCTTTGTTTATTTATTTCCAACGAGCAATTTCGTAAATTATACATAAATAAGCTTTATAGTTTAAAATTATTGTTTGTGGAAAACATAAGATTGAATGATCAATAAAATCAATACATATCAATAGAAGGGGATACAAAACTAAATGGGTCACTACGATAAAATGAAATAAATTAACGAATTATAATAAATATAAAAATAACATATCCATTTTCGGGATTCATAAGTCCATTCCAAGCATACACTACTCGAAAGCATTTCGACGTTGTACCTGTTTCAAATGCATGGCATACGCCTCAAAATCCCTCCATCATTTTTGGCGCGTCCAGAAACCGTCATGACAATTTATTATGCTTATTCATGTCAAGTGTTTATGACGTCACGTTCAAGGCCATCCAACGGTTCTTCCCATCCCTGTCACATCAAGTCGTCTCCATCCTCCCTTGGACCCCTCGAAGGGATCCCTATTGCATCTTCCTCCCCCTTTATTAATAATCTATCCAACGCTTGCCTATCCGACATGTCTTGAATCCATCCCCCATCCAAGGAAATCCTTCTTTTCCCCCCTTTTTCCGTTAGATGAAAACGCATCCATAACGTCATACTTTGAGTCCTATTATTATTATTCTTATAAAAAGATGGGAGTTGGTAGCCTGTCTTTCCCCCCTCTTGAATGACAATGACGTCACGCTTTCCTCAGCAAGTGCGCGTAGGCTGTTGTAGACTTACCTGAAGCCATGACGTCCATTTGAACATCATCGAGTGGTACCCTTGCCTGCGCTCCTCAATTTCAAATTCAATTTTTCTCTCTTGAGTTCATGTCAGCGCCTTTCCTATGAAGCTTGGACTCAGTTTTCCTTCCACTCTCCGTGCAAAGTGATCCGTGTAACCACGGAAGGAATCATCCGTCATTGATTACGTCTTCCTCTTCTTTGATTTGTGATCTCCGCTTTGGTTCTAGCAGCATGTTTGGTACGAGTACGCCGCGTTCCTCCAGCGAGGCTCCTCGCAGCTTCAAGTCCGTATCTCCGTCGTCCCTCTACGATGACTCCGGTGTGGATTTCTCCCTAGACGATCTCTCCGGTGGCTCTTCCTCCTCTTCCTCACTTGTGTCTTATTCTCGATTGTCATGCAAGAGCGTCCGTGGTCGCTATTCCTGTGGGTGGGCAAGGATCGCCTGGATGTCCTTCGCGTTCTCTGCGAGATGAACCTGAGCCATTTGCTGCGTCTCCTGGGGCGATACTTGGGAGGGAAGGACCTCTTAAGCATGTCTCTCGTCTCAAAGACTTGGAACCAAATCGTCTCCACACACTATGCATCCAACAAGATGGACTATCTACTCTCCGTCAAATCAGACTCCGTAAGACAAGACAAAGGACACAAATCAAACCCTGACACTCCAATTACTCTTTTTGTCTCTCTCTCTCTCTCACTCTAGGAAAACTCTGGCTACGAAGAGATGCGTCGCCAGCGGAATACTCCGCGAAAAGCCATGGCCAATGTCTCGAACTTTGTTCTGGGATCAGGATCTTCAGCATCGTCATCCTCTGGGCTTGTAAGCGCACGAAGAGCCCTTCACGACTCGCCTGGGAGTCCAAGCAAAATGAGACATCGACTTTTCACTGAGGTGAGATCCTTCGATTGGAACGCATCCAATTGAAATGGTGCTATTGAGGGTAGTGATGGGGCATTTCAGAAGGGTATACATACTATGAAGTCAAGTCATGCGTTGAACATCGGATGTCTTGAACGACTGAATGATGACTAGAAGGCATCCTTTCTCTCTAATAACCGAACTCATCCATACGATGGACCCATTAAAAATCGTGTACGAATCCTCATACAAGATCCTTACGACATAAGATACGTTTCAGTCCTGCATGTTTTTAGGATCCTAAATTGTTGAATACTCCGAAATTGCATCGAAGTTCAAAGTGTTAGAAAAACTTATAAAATAGACTCGAGACCCTATAAAAACGGAATAATCATATATTGTTACATTATTCCTTGTCTTGAAGATTTATAATTAGTCCACTGAAAATATGTATTTTCTTAAAAATGTAGAGTTCAAAAACTTAAAAGTACAAGAGTTTCATGGTCTATGAAATGCAATTAAAGTATCCTTTGGAATAGTGGGATGCAAATGAAATGCCCTTTTTCTTTTAAACATTAACATTTTCCCCTTACAAAGCCATTGTAATATCTTTATGGCTTTATAACCGCTTAATGATTTAATTAAGCTGGACATTGAAGTCCCAGACTATCTTTCATAATGTATCCTCATAACGTTCCGAGGAGGCGAGATTCGAAATATATCAAATAATATTCTTGACATTCATTATATCTTCTGCGTCATATGCATTATACTTTTTGGTGTAAATAAATTAATTTATGGACGTATATATTTATAGAGATTTCAATATTATTTTTACCCCATTTAGTTATAACATCAGTAAAACTAATAAAATCGTTCTTCTAAGCATCAGATTCTTTATATTAAGATTATTTAATCTTAATATATGATACTATGCAATTAAATAAACTTCATTCAATGCCCCTAAGCATGTTTCTTCGTTTGAAACAACTAGCGTAAATCGATCTCTGCGATGAATTTTACCATGTTAATTGATATTTTAGACAAACCTGGAATATTCTTTCGAATACTGTTGAGGTTTTTAGTATTTTAATTTTATTCCGTCCTCAAACTATTATATGATTATATCTTTGATACACAAGTCTTTTAACTCCTTTCTTTATTTTCAGGAGGCATCCAAGCTGAGTCCAGGGAATGTCTTCAATCCTGTCCCCGCTGTACAAACCCCTCCCGCGTAATTCCTTCAGAGTTTCGAGCCACATGCAGCCGTATGAGCTGCGGCTTTGAGTTTTGTACAAAATGCATGTGCGCCGCACATATCCCAGGATCTGATAGCAGCAGCCCCGTCTGTCGAACCCCAACCAAGTCATCCTCATCATCCGGAAGAGTATCCAATAAATCCATCGTGTCAAACAAGAAATCTCGGCGTAGACTCAAGCGCTTATAAATATTTTAAAAAGACAATAACAACCCTTAGAGGATTCGAAAAGTGACCCAAAGAACACTGTTTTATCATCCCTTCATCATACTCACTCTACAAGTTTTTATAAAGGTTCCTTGACAAGATGCGCCGTATGGGAAACCAACTCATCGCTTTCTACTCATTATAAAATACGTCCTATTATTTTATATGACTCATTCCTTCCCACTTATTCATCTCTCATTAGGTTTATATTTATTTAATTTATATCTGTGCTCTAGCGCAACCTCTGTTTTAGATTTTCAAAGTTTTCCTTACGTGCTCCCCACCCCACAATTCCTCCTCCTCTTCTCCTGTAACCACTCTTCTTCCCTCTCCTTGTTTTATATATCTATCTATCTTATCCTTCATGGCCTAACAGGCCCTTCCATATTCTTCTGTCCCCACTACCTCTTTTTCTTCATTGAACTCCAATAAAAAAAATCTATATATATTATATTTAGTTACTCTTAAAGTTCAGTGTTTTTTTAATTCTTTATTTATTTATGGGACTTTACATTTCTTCACCTATGTCTGGGGGGTACTTTGAAGGGCGGTAGAGCTCTTGGGCCGCGGGCTTGTTGAGAACTTGGACGTCATCCTGCTGCATTACAACGGGCTCATTCATCACAGCGTCTAGGAGGCTGAAAAAAGGAATAGGGAAATGATGGCTTTCTCAGATACTTGGAAAAAGTATTTTGAAATTGTAACGATATTTGACCAATTCTGGCTAATTAGTAATAATTTACTCGCAAAATTATAAATGTGATTATTTTAACCACATTTTTGGGGGGTTAAAATCATTTTATGTAATCACTTGTCGTATAATCAAATACTGATAATGTCGGAATCTCGACAGTTGCTTAAAAACGTCACTGAATAAAACTTTTGCCGTTTGATATATAAAAACTTCGGCTTCAACAATACCAACCAATGCACATATTTAAAAAAATATT
>CP045891.1:30992394-31011178 GCA_013387185.1 Caligus rogercresseyi
TCATAAGTGGACTTTAAGAGATAATAAATATTACTACGGGGGGTAATGTCCGGGGGGTGATTGCCCTAATTATATACTACACCTCAATAAATCATCAATGTGTTTAATAATATGGTCGTCTAATATCGATGAAGCACACAACCTCGAATTAATATTTCATATAAAAAATAAGTTTTATGACTTTGTGTAACTACATTAACATGAGCTCTAGCAAAAAAATGATATTGGTTAATAGATCTGTTATTTGCATTAGATTTTCAATTTTCAGGCCGAAACTCATCCAATTTATTAACATCTGAAAAGGTTTGATTATTTTTATTTTTCACTAGTCCATAAAAGTAGTAGCCCTTTCTATCAAACAGACAGAAAGATATAAGAAACAGAAGAGAATATAGATATTTTTATGCCATAAATCATAAGAAATCGACAATGGAACGTCATGTGTGACGTTTTTCAGTTTTTCTTTTCTAATCAGAGGAATTTAAACATTGTGTTCTGCGCATCTTGTATTATCTATTATCGTTGATCACAGACCTATTTAGTCACTGGAGTACTCCCAATATTTTTTTTAATCCTCGACTTTCAAGGTTAAGCGTGTAATAAATCTTAAAGGCTGTCCCATGGATGAATGAGCAGAGTAATTTATCCTTTGGAATAGAAAAAGTATATCTTACTAGAAATTCATTGATGGTCACCAGTTTATGTTTTTATACTGTTTGTCTTTCCTCACACAACGTCACTATTTATGTATTTCATCTGTCCCTTTTTGGTGACTTCAGCTGATCTAGCAATCACAACAATTCTCCCATCAATAATATCTATATAATATTCTTTACGCCATTAATGAAAGAAAATAAGGCTTCCATCCTTTTATTTTTTAAATAAAGATATCCTTTTTTTGTGTCTATTGTGCATTCAGATACGTTGGGAGGCGTAGAAAATATTGTAGTGCCGAAGCACAGATTGTAGGGCAAAATATCGTTGTGTTTGTTATGGTCTTCATTGTTAGGACAGACGACAACACAAGAACTAGATACAGAGTGAAACTTATATATAATTATACAGCCTGATTCACTAGATTGAGACTCTCACTTTGTAACTCCTATTATTCCCCAAATTTGTTTTCCCACCATTTTTCTTTTTATTGTTGTTGATAGTCATATTAGCTGCAACTTTCATAAAGATACTGTGTGAAATATCCCTGCTTCAAATAAAAATGGCTTCCGAACTTGAAAAACGTGACATGATTTTGGCCTCATTTCGTAATGGAAAATCTACGGCCGAAATTATTAAGATTTGAAAGGGCACTGTGAGCAGAGCAACGTTCTTCAGGACTGTAAAAGACTAAGGAGTCAGCAATGTTTCAGGGAAATCTACGTCCTAATTATAAAGATTTGAAAGGGCACTGTTAATATCCTCAGATATACCTTAAAGATGATTTATATATTAGTTATAATCCCATCCTCGATCACGCATTCATAATATGACCAACCAACCCGAGATACATATATCGTTTCTTTATTATAGCACATGCACACCCCACTGTGCCTCCAATAATACTGAATAAAACAAAGGACACGGAAATATTCAATAATAAATTATAATGGAATTGTGACGTCACCAGGGTCGCACCTATACATTACATTACCCCCCATCAACCCGGCGAGGCCGGAGTTGATTTACATGTCTTGTGCAAACCTTTTCATCAATGCCACTGTCCACAAACATTTCCAATTTTCTCGATGAGCTCCCAGATAACCATTTGAGCTTCCAAGGCGTCGTAAGACCTCGCACACCTGGCATGTTTCTTCTTAATGTCTCCTTTGAGGGATGTGGAGAGGAGTTGAGGAACCCATCCAGACGGGTCTGATGGGCCGAGAGAGCAATAGCTCCGCCAGAGTCATCCCACAGCCAAGGGTGTAGCCCTATAGCAGAAGAGAAAGCTCATCTACTGAGATTCCAAGGTTCTTTCTCAGGAGGTTTTTACTATTCTCACTCCTCTTTCGGCCTGGCCGTTAGACTGGGGGTGATACGGTGGGGAAAATGATAGTTCCACCCCCCATTCAGCCAACTTCGATTTTAACCCCGGATTTGTAAACTGAGGACCATTGTCTGCATGAACCATTTAGGGAAGCCAAATCTTGAGAACCAGTATAGGAGCTTCTGAATTGTCTGAACCGTGTTGGTACTCGCCATAGGGGTAGCTTCAATCCATTTCGACCCCGAGTTCACCAAGATCAAATAATATTTTCTCTTAAATTGAAGAAAATTAATATGGACTCGGTCTCAAGCAGAAGAAGGGCGGAAGGGGACAAAAGATGCAGGTGGGGACGGGGCTTCGCTCTGACAAGTCCCACATGCCCCGACTAACGCCTCGATATCCTGGTCGATCCGAGGCCACCAAACTTTAAAATCGAGCTAATGATTTCATTTTTATAATGCCCCTGTGCAGCTCGTCCAGGAATTTCCTCCTTAGTTGAGACGGAACCACTAACCGGACCCCCCCAAAAAAAAGAGGGTCATTATTCACGGAGAATGAGAAGCGCTTCCCGAGGAATGCCTTATTTGACACCAATGACCAATCCCGGTCTTAGCTGCATCCCGGGCCAGGCGTAGGGGCCCATCCGCCATCAGAGCCAATCGAAGTTCTTCTCCATTTGAAGGGGATGAAGAAATTGCCGCACACATCATCACCTCAACGGGGTCTTCCATCGCAGGGGGATCATCGATTGGGCCTCGTGAGAGGGCGTCGGCATGGAGTTGTTCGCTCCTTTAACATGATTGATCTCAAAATCAAAGGAGGAGAGTCGGAGCACGAAGCGAAGTGACCTGCTTGTCCGCACTTCCGACATCTTTGCCATTTGCTGGACACGATAAACAGGAAGGACGGTGCTTACCCCCGCAGAAATTGCACTGAATAATATCCTTTTGTTGGACCTCTTCTTTGGGGAGCGGTTTCCTGTTAGACTTCTGCCACTTCCGAGGCCCCTTCGGACCCTTATATTCAGAAGTCATCACCGAAGAAGGAGGACATCCCCTTGGAGCTAAGGACGGCCTTCAGAAGACAGAAGCCACCCTCCCTCATGGTCTGGGCGGGGTGACGTCGGACGGGAAGAAGACCCTTTGATCTTCGTCGAGGAGAGGGTGAAGGTTGACCAAGATTTTTTTGTGTACCTTCTTTCCGAGGAGGTAGTCCCATGGGTACAAAGAGATTATCTAACGACACCTGTAGTGTTCCAGCAAGATGGGGCTCCATCCACACCAGCAAATTGGTAAAAGCTTCTGTATGATATGTTTGCACACTTTTGCCCAATGATTGTGGTCACCATCCTCCCCAGATTTGAGCCCCATGGACTTCTAAATATAGTCCATTTTGGAGAAAAGGTTGTGTAGCAAGTCCTGGCCATCTGTGGAGATTCTAAAAAAGAAACTGCTTCAGGCACGGGCTCCTTATCTGAGGAAGAAATATCTGCCTGTGTTGCCTCCACCGTTAGGAGGTTCACAGCTGTAGTGAATGCCAAAGGAGGCTATGTGGAAAAGTGACAAAATATATTTTTTAAATTACATATTATACTATAATCTTTATTTAGGCAATATTTATGAAAAATTTAATACAAAGATATACGTTGTAATACGTGTGTCTCAATTGTAGTGAATCAGGCTGTGTGTATATATATATATTATATATATATATATATATACATTCAATTAAATACGTCTACATTGAATAACGAACATATTTTTAAATAATATGAATCTATGAATATATAATGAGCACACACACACACTGCAAGTGGACCCCAGAAGTAATTAGAACTCATTAGTATTCAGATCATGCTCTCTAACTACATAGCAGAGAGAAGAAAAAGATGTGGGTCAGAATCTTTATGTTCATTTCATTTAACTTGAAGGAATTGAATACAATTTAAAGCAAGAGAAATATTACATTCAGAGAGTACATTTTATGTGTGTACACTTTATATTCAAACAGATAAGAAAATATACAAGTTGGCTTTAATGCTTTGTTTCTTCTATTATTCAAAAAGAAGTTGTTAACAATGTTATAGAGCGTTTTTTATATGCTAAATATACATATTAATATATAAATATATATATATATGTATGTATTTATATACAGGAGTAAACATCACAGTTTTGGTACAAAGCTAGTTATAAATAAAGAACTTCCTTTTTCAGTCCTGATAAAGTAGGTTCAATCTTAGAGGTAAAGTAAACAAAATTATTTTCTTTCCTTTTGATTTGGCTTTCGAAGCCAAATTAAACATATGGGTAGCGCTGAATATCGACGTATCTTTTTTTTTTTTGCCTATATGGTTCGATAGAATTGCATCCGACAGGATATAAATAAGCATTATAGCATTAAAGTTAATCTATCGAACCTAGGATCTTATCAATGAGGTAGATCAAAGATGACCATCCCCTCGGGAGTATTCGAACCTGCACCCTCAGCATTGAGAGTTGGACACGCCCTTTTTTTTTGCCTATATGGATCGACAGAATTGCATCCGACAGGATATAAATAAGCATTATAGCATTATAATTAGTCTATCGAACCTAGGATCTTATCAATGAGGTAGACCAAAAATGACCATCCCCTCTCGGGGATTCGAACCTGCGCCCCCAACATTGAGAGTTAAAAAACACCTTAACACACACGGCTATCGCACTCTCTTATCTGTTATTATCTCCTTTGATGAGGAATGACAGCGACACAAAAAAACTCGAAAAACTAAACATTATATAAAACACTGTAAATGATAGGTTTTGTGGAATAAAGACAGTGACAAAAAGAACTAAAGAAAGAATGAGACATCATATATATAATATATTTTTCTCCATGAAATAGGGAGTGACATGACATCGCTGATTTCAAAATTTAAAATATGAAGTCCCACTCTCTCTTACCCTCTTTCTGTCCCTGTCTTTATCCAACAATGGAGAGCTAACAAATATCCTGATATTCATCGCTATTCGACACTCTAATTCTCTATGGCCTTGACTTAGGCTTAAGATGGGACGAAAATGTAATCAAAACACTTATCTTCAGCCTTTCTAATTAACTGACAGCTGGCAGTATTACATTACGCCATACATTCAAAGACTCTTGAAAAAAGAAGCATCTCTCATTGATAAGCTAGAAGACTTTGAACATATCTGGAATAGTTTGTAAGTATGTAAAAGCATTTTAGCGCCATTTGAATAACTAAACTTTTTAATTAAGCACTGTAAATCATAGGATTTGTTGGAATAAAGACTGAATAATTAAAAGAGCATCATCATTTATTGAGATATGATCGGTGAAGCCGGATTCAATTGAATGTCCACACATAAAAGGGACTAGCTATTTATAGAAGCACCTACATCTTCATATGTATTTTTTGGTTTTACAGTTTTTCAAATCATATGAAAAAAAACTAATTTGTTAAGCAACATAATTGCAACGGTTTTTCGCCAAACTTGTATTATTTTAGATGAGAGATCATTTACTATTACTCTCTCTCTATCTATCTCTCTCTCTTTCCTCCTACTGCAACAGAACATAAAAGACCTACGGTTTTGATTCATTAACTTTGGACAAATGCCCACACCAGATAGAAGAAAATGAGGCCTTCTGAAGTGATTGCATGAATAAAATAATATCTGAAGAAGCCCTTTAAGTGAATTAAATCTGAAAGCAGTTTGAAGAAGGTCTCTCTCTCCCTCTCTCTCGCTATAGGATGAATAGATAAATAAAATTATTATCAACCCACTCTAATAAATCACATTCAAGGAATATACGCATATATGTAAATATACGAGATACTCCTCCTTGACAACATAATAACTAAGCAATTTCATTTAAACTTTATTATGAATGGATTTAAAAGGGACTCTAAATATATAGTTTATGGGGAATGTGCAGCTCTTGTAAGCACACAATAAAAGCGACTACGTGTCAAAATCGAACCAATGAGAGCGGCTTAAAGTGCTGTTTGTTTAATTCCTCCTAGATAAGCCCCACCACACCAGAACTGAATCTGGTATCAGCCGGTCTAACTAAGAACAATTTGCTTTATTAAGATATTAATATTTACATAAAAGTGGTTTATTTTTATCAGTTGGTCCTCCATGGATAACTTTCTTTCCTATGTGAACGCTGCCAATTCAGCCAGCATTGTGCAGCTACAATTGTTAATCAAGTGGATTGACGTTTCCTTATCTTCTTAAAAAAGTCAAAAAATAAACGGTCCTTATTTTTTATCTTTGATCTATTTACCTTAACACAGTTTATATTTTATAAGTATATATAAGATAGTTATATATATATATATATATATATATATATCTATATATATATATATATATCAGGGGGTATTATAGAAACCTAATTTAAGATATCACATTTTATCTCCCCGCGAAAGTTGCGTGATAAGAAACTAAATGATCGTAGAAAAATGAATTTTGGTTTGACTTACCCCCCCCCCCCAAATTGCGTTCAAAGGTTTCGTTATGAAGCAAAACTTTTTGTTATTACTTATTTTGAAAATTTTATTTTACAAAATTTAGCTATAATCAATTTATGACTTTGTTATTTTTTGCAAATGTTCGTCAAATAATATTTAGAGCCAATAAATGAACATAAGTGCTGACGCACCAACCATTTTTTTAATAACGGCTCCTACTAGGGTTCTTTTATAGTTTCAAGAAGGAAAAAAAAAAGAGGGTACTCATGTTGCAAAAGTTTATGGATATAATCAACGTCATAGATTTATATTCTCAACCATGTGCGGGAGTTACTGTATGAAAATTAAGATGTGAAAAGCAAACGTATTTAAAAATAACTTAAAAACATCAAAATGAGTACCCTCCTTTTCTTTTTCCTTCTTGAAACTATAAAAGAACCCTAGTAGGAGCGTTATTTAAAAAAGGTTGGTGCGTCAACAGTTATGTCATTTATTGGCTCTAAATATTATTTGACGAAAATTTGCAAAAAATTACAAAGTCATGATTGATCATAGCTAAATTTGTAAATAAATTTTTAAAATAAGTAACAAACAGTTTTCTTCATACGAAACCTTTGAACGCAATTGGGGGGGGGTAAGGGGGGGGGTCAAACCAAAATCCATTTTTCTACGATCATTTAGTTTTTATCACGCAACTTTCGCGGGGAGATAAAATTTGATATCTTAATATTAGGTTTCTATAATACCCCCTATATATTATATATATATATATGCGTCATAAGATAGAAATGTAGTGAAATAACCTGAACAACGGAAATTATATAGTTAAAAACATATTTCTTGCAAAATGAATCCTTTAAAATCTTCAAGTTTTAAAGTTCAACCATCAAAAGAAAATATCTCTTCACGATGAATTTCTTGATGTTTTATATATAATGACATTATCATTTAGTCAAACATAAAAGTTTTTAAAATCAATACTCTTTCATCCTTCTTAAAAAATGCTCTCCAAGACATTCCAAATATTGGAGCCTATTCGCTGAGCTTCAATTTGAACTTGATATAAACCCATTTCAATTTATGAAGGCATGAGGAAATATATTATCATTACATCGACAATGATGTCATGGATCTCTGTAAAGCCCTAATAGATATCATACTATATATTACTATTCAAAGTAATCTACTGTTTAGGAACATTCATTTTTAGAAGTGGTTGAGGAAGTTGTTGTTTTTTATACTTTCATTTAGAACTGTTCACTCAATCCTCATTGAATGATGAAGGGCTTGGTAATTATTCCCCTATATGAAGATTGATTTATTTTCCGAAATTGTAAGACACATGTATAAAAGAACTAACTCATAAATATTATACAATCAGTAAATCTAGCCATCGTTTTTACTTAATAATTTAGGCATTAATGTCAATATTTACCGAACTCATTTCGTGAAACATTTCGTTTATTTGCTTTGTTTTTATGGTATTTTGGACGCATTTAAGTAACCCTGATTGATTTTTAGAGAACACATTTGTAAAAGATGAGCACTTCCACTTTAAAGAAGTTCTCACAAGCCTCCCAAATTGTTTATAAAAATTGATCTCATCACTAAAAGTCATATTTGTCAATATTATCCCTGTCCTTTTGGCATTCACAAATACCCAATATATATATATATATATTCCCCCGCAAAATATTATCTCTGGATTTCGACTTTCATACAAGAATCCTGATCCCTTTGACTCTTATTTTGATTTGTTGATCAATATATGTATTTGTTGATCAACAGCATGACAATAATCTTCTCCATTTATTATAAGGATCAAGCGAAGAAGTCTTTCTATCAAACACCCTCCCAGCTGAACATCAATCATATTATGATAATCTAGAAATATAAACAATAATACTCCAAAGCCTTTAAAGTCCACAAAACCAATGTATGTACATTGTAGATTGTGAAGCCTTTGTAGGCTATATCCAATTTTTTTCCTCTTTGTAAGTACGGTTTTATTGCTTGAATGATGATCTTAGATGTGTGAATATGACAGTTAGCGGTAAAATTTGTCCATCGAAACTGAGAGTAATATATAAAGTTGATGAAAAAGGATTTTTTTTCTTCGAGAACTGAACCATTAGCTGCATTATCAAGAACTATGCTCGAAAAACCTTTCTTGCTGCTAGCATAATACATATATTTGGCATATTAGGTTGTTCCATAAATAATGAGGTCGACCAATTAAAAAAATTTTCATCAGATCAACAAAAAAAGTTCTCAATCCGTAACATAATCCCCTCCGACTGCAATGACGTCGTGGCAGTGTCCTCGGAGCTTCCTGAGTTGGTCGTAGGGCTCGTCTTCACTGACCTCCTCATCGCCCGCTGAACGGCGAGTGTAGCCTCCTCCTAGCCTCCCGTAGCAGGTGCTTCAACTTCCGGAACAGGAATCTGTCACACAGGTTCAGGGCGGGTGAGTAGGGTGACTGTTTCACCGGTTCCACGTCCCTCCGGGTCAGGAACTCCCTGGTATCGGTGGCAGTGTGGGGACGTGCATTTTCTCACATGAGGAGACAATCTTTCAGCCGGATTTTGTCCTTTTTCAGGCTGAGAAAGCGCTTCCCAGTCGTCCTCAGGTACTCTATCATGGTGTTCCGGTCGGTTGTGGTCCCGGCAGGTAGTGCAGTGATCGATACCCGCCTCGGCTTGCAGGTGATCCCATCAGAATCATCGTCTTCCTCGCTGTCTGTTTCACACGGGGGGGTCGAGAACCGGGCCCCCGTGGGCTCCGCCCAGACTTGCCTCCGCTCCGTCGAATCCCAGTAGAACCAGGACTTGTCGTTGACTAACAGATGAGACCCCAGAAAGTCCTCCCCGTGGTCCTGGAACAGCTTCAGGAGGTCCTGACAGAACTTCACTCGCTGCGTCTTGTTGGCTTCAGAGAGCAGGGACAAGCACGTTGAGGAGGTTTCGGAGCCCTAAATCCTCCGTCAGAAGCCTGAAAACAGTTGTAGATGGTAGGGACACCTCTGCAGCAACTTGTCGAGTGGTCATCCGGGGGTTATTCTCGACCAGGCGCTTCACACGGGCCACATTCTCCTCTGTCCTCGTCTCCCGGGGACGTCCAGGACGGGTCTTCTTTCCAGGGCAAAAACACCCTTATCGAACTCAGTGTACCATCTCTGGAGGGTGGAGAGGCCAGGGCAGGAGTCAGGGAAGGTAGAGAGCAGGTCCCCGTGGATCTCGTTGACTGTCCTGGCGAGCTTGATCCGGATCAAGAAGTAGGAGCGAATGTCGGGTGTCTCCATTTTTAGCGGCGAGTAGAATGAATGATAGAAATGACGCGATTACTCACCTTATATACTAACCTGAGTGGCGCCATACAGTCTGTTCCCATTCTAAAATAGCGATAAGAACGCTCCCGTTGAAATTTTTGAGATAGCGTGTGAACTTTTCGAGATAGCTAACCTACCTCATTATTTATGGAACAACCAAATACATAACATTATAAAAATACATATAGCTTGTATCCAACTCAAATACAAATTTCTATTAAAGGTTTAATAGTTCAGGAATTTGATATTTTATATTTACATTCACGTAATTGGATAAATTGTTTGATGATTTGAATGTATCAAAGCAAATATTGTCCCTTTTCGTTTGAGACTTTAATTGAAATCCCAAGAGTATTCAATCACAGATAAAATATTAGAAACAAGAAAATACAAAGCGTTTGAACATGTTCAATGATTGTTTTCTATTAAATATATTGCATTGCAGGGATCTCAAAATATTTATTTGCATGCATAAATTGACAAAAAAAGTATTTAAAAAGCAAGGATCAAATCATTTATTATTTATTTTTTTGATGTTCGAACATAGATCCCAAAATACAGAGACTAAAAATAGGTAAATTAAAAAAATATTGATGTTTTTATTTTACCCTCTCTTTGTGAAATCGATTCCGTTAGGTTTCTGTCATTTTTTGAAAGCATTGAAATAAAATACATCATGCTTTCTTGCCTAAATGATTCGATGAGTTGAATCCTCGCATATATGAATACGCATTATAATATGAAATTACTCCATCGAACCATTTCCGATAAAGTTCACCAATATTGGCCTTACCTCTTGGGAGGAAACGAACCTGCGCCACCAACTTTGAGAGTTTAATATGTTAATACCCTGAGATCCATTACATTATGCTTTCATAAAGTTTATGGAGTACAACATATCTTTATTTCATGCTTTTAGTGGTAGGAAAACATCATAAATTTTATTATTATTATCATTATTAGCATCTATTGTTACAATATATATTTATGATGACGTTAGGGGGAAGAATAATATTACTAATGTTATTCTTCCGGCTTACTATTATGACGTCATTAAGAATCACCGGCAAGCGAAAGGACAATATGTCCATGTCTTGTTTTTCTATATCATAAGAGGATACCAGAATTATCTGAGCGAAGAGACAAAAATTCTTCCACCCTTTCGAGTCGTTTACTGACCCATCCGACCAATTCTAAAGATCATTGTTAAGGTTTTTACCATAAAGATATAAAGACATAGAGAACTTATTGGATTCTTCAGAGAAATACGTCATTGTGCCCAATGTAAACAAAACTTTCTATCTCTAGGATCAACTTACGATGACGTTGTACAAATTACTTTGTTATATTGGGCACAGAATGCAGTGAATGATACTTCAACAACTTACTATATGAAATTTGATGCACTTCTTTTGTTAATGTGTTTTGGTTGTCCAAATCAACGTTTAATTTGATACCAGAACTATTTCATGGCTAAAGATGTCCAAGTAGAGAGAAGTAAAGAGAACAAAAAGTGTAGTGTCTTCGAGCCTAAGAGATAATTTGTGGCTTTTATTAAACATATGCTTATTAGTTTTTTATGGTTTTATTATTATTCTGGCTTTCTAAAATGGATTACTTTTATACAGCATTGTAGTTTATATTCTGTATGTAAATTATATTGTTTAGTAGGTAGTAAGAAGACTCAACAAGTTAAGTAATTTAACGCATTTAAGACAAAGACGTTGTTAGCAGGATATTGCAAATTGTGTGTGCAATAAAGTTAAATGCATCATGGATAATAAAGAGCAACTTCTTAACACCGAGCATAGGGTGGTTGTACCATCTTACCTCTATGATGCATTTGAGATGTACTTTAGTACCATTGTAAGGAACTGTTTTGAGAAATGATAAGATAACTTTATGTATTAGGATGTACCATAAAGAGTAGAACTAAGCTCATTATCTCGAAAAGTAAGTAAGATGGATCAAATATTCCGATTTTCTGTTGTGGGAAATGTTGGATAGGGTTGATACATTCACGGTCAAAGAGAGTCTCTGTGTAGTTTTATTTAGATAACCTGTATGTTTAAACCAAGGAATACTAGAAACTACCTGGAAAGGAAAGAGAAAATTGTAGCGGCCACGTTGATTAACATAGCAATAAATTAACAGTTTTATATATTATTATTTTTTAGCTAAATGAGTCATTTTCACTTCAATCATTCATAATTCAACGATCAAACAAGTAGCTATTATATTTAACAAAAATGATCAAACAAGTACGAGTAGCTATTATATTTAACAAAAATGAATAACGAGTGTGATATATATTTTAATACTTTTTATTTATCAACAATAGATTCCACAATAGTAAATATAATATTATTTACAAACGATACATAGTTTAACAGTTACAAACAAGTAATTCAAGATTATATGTTTTCATTGTGAAATAGACTGTAATTAAGAAATTTTTCTTTTCAAATTAAATTTCATATCTGACGATCTTTGTTTCTCTGAAACTACACTGCCTCAATAAACTTCCAGTTTTGGAGGTGCCATGAGTTTCAAATCGGAGGATCTTGAGGATTTTACAGCGGGGCTGGCGTTACGTTTGAGGGCGGCTCCGGTTCGGCTTGAGGTTGAGCCAGACTTTTTCATCCACGGAAAGATAACATTCCGCCAAGGCGACCCCGATAGTATTTGACTCTTCCGCCCCTATTACAATATGAATAATTAATAATAGACATGTAGGTGATATTAAATTTAACGTCATGTTTATCCTGTTTTATCACTACCTTAACATCATTTAATTAAAACAGACGATGCTTTTTTACTAAATAACTCAATAACAGAATAAAAGCTACGTATAGCTACGATACTAATAAAATTAGACAATAATACACTCAACATATTTAATGTTTAGTTAATACTTATTTATTGGTTTGATATTGCGAGAAAGTAAAGATCTATATCAGAAAATAGTTATATTTATAATATATATTATATATATATAATCATTCATATTTTAAATTGCTTTAAGATTTAAAATGGTACTTTTATTTTTGATGAACAGTTAGAAACTCTTATTAAAAAAATAGTTAGAAACTCTTACTTTGACTTGGACATCCATCCACCAATAGACTCGATGCTCGAGCTAAAATACGGATAAGATCTTCCTCGTAGCTCTTGTATCGAAGTTCTTGCATATGAACAATTTCCATTATTTCACCCTTGGAGCAAGGCAGCTTAATAGCCATTTCACGGTAGTAGTCTAGGGGAAGGGCAGCATAGTAGCTTTGGATGGACTTCTCTGGTTGGACCTCATAGGCCAAATTATGTCTGTTGAAGGAGGAGAGAAACCATTTTGGAGACTTCATTTTTAGATGATGTAGAATTCCGTTCGGACGCGGGGCGTCGCGGTGGCCGTTAGTGCAATAAAAGAGACTTGGGGGAAATCACTTTGGAGCTTATGGAGAAGCTAGTAGTCCGGGTGAAAGTAGTGTTCCCACTGAGACACACAGTTGGCCTCATCAATAACGAATCGCTTGAGGGGATCCCGCGAATAAAGGCTTCGAAAGACTATTGAGCTTCTGAGAGGCATATACCTTCTCGGGAGTCACGTAAAGGAGTGTGATTTGGGGCGTGAGGAGACAGACCTTTTCGTATATTTTCTGCTGCCGGCCATAGTTGTCCCCGATGAGATGATCTGCAGGGATTCCCAGACCGTCGAGCTTTGTGAATTTATCATATATGAGAGATGCCAGGAGGGATAGGACTACAGTGACTCCGCCCTAGACCGCGGTTGGTAACGGATAGCAGAGACTCTTTCCGCCCCCGTGGGCATAAGGACAGAGGTGACATTGTTCAAGATCGTTCGAGAAAGAGTAGTCCCTCTTTGGCATATTATTATATCCCTGTTTACAACAGGAGCAAAGAACTTGTATACCACTTTGAAACACAGAATATAAAGAACTTAAAATAATACTACACAACCACGTTTTTTGAAATAAATATTACAACTGAATTAATAATTATGGCCTTCAGGTGCGCATGAAGGGAGTGCCCTTTATGACGACATCCTTCCAGCTAGCTTCTAGTATTCCTTGGTTTAAACGAATTGTTTCCAGTCTGCTTACTTCTAAAATGTATATATCTTGGTATATGGTTTCGACTATTATTACTCATAATACTATTAGTTCCTCTAAAAACAGCTGAAATGATCTCCTCTCGTCCTTTTCGCCCGTATTACAACCACTTTAAATAAGCGCGCGAGCCTTCCCTGTACGCTGATTGGATTATCCTTTACGAGCGGGAAGAAAAGAGGGGACTCATTCAATAGCCATAGAGTGGAAGCTTCTTAGTAGGTCATTAAGTTAATTTGGAACAACGCCTTTTTCTGTATATAATCGTTTTTAGCTATACATGAAAGTTAATATGATAAGGGAATTAGTTTCATTGTCTATTTATATGTTTTTTTTGTTGTGCTGGTATATGGAGAGAACTTACAAGTATCATGGTATACTGTTGTTTTATTAGGAAGCTAATGGAAATGAGGGGAAGTAAGGGCGAAATTGAAGGAAAAGAATGAAAGAGAAGTACAAAAAAAAGAGAAAGAAGTCTGAGTCCTTCAATAAATTCTCTGTTTCTGAATGGCTTCTACGTGAAAGGAATCCATGAGATTTTTTTTTCTTCTACTTGACTCACACCCTTAGAGATAGAAAAAAGGTAGTTAACTAGGAATTCAACAACACTTAATCAACACTAAAGCCTTTTTTTGTTTTTGTAGATGAGGCAATAAATGAAAGAAAAAATAGTAAGACATTTTCTAATGAATGTAAAGTGTAGAATGTTCACTCTCAGGTGTTATTATTCGTAATCAAAGGGTTTGGTAAGGTTGGTGTATGGACAAAATAGAGATCCACAAAAAGGAAACCTAGAATTCATCGAACTTTTAAATGCTGAACTCATAAAATGTCGAGGATCACTTCGTATGAGGCTGATATATATTGGGAGTAACGAAAAAAAATTACACACTCTGGACCTGGCACCTCAGCAAGATATATTTCAGAAACCACTTTGACAACATTTACAAAATTTTGGGTCCACATAATACCATGCATTGGTTATCCTATTCATCAAAGTGCATAGTCTCTCCAGCAGCAATGATGGACTTCAGGCTGTCTTCCGGAGTCCGTATGTAATCCTCAAGTCGTCATTAACTGTGGCCTGGCTGATGTTGAAAGGGCGAACCTGCAGGACTTCCCCTCAACGTGCACCCAAAAGTGTAGTCCTGTGGGTTGAAATCGGGCTAGCAGGGGGGCAACATGTCCTTGGAACACATGGGGATATTCTCCTCCAATCACTTCTGAACCTTGTTGGAGGTGTTCACCGTTTTAATACCTTCAAATAAGTGGAATAGAAGCCCACGTGTTCAGCTATTGTTTGATTACAATACTGGCCTCAAAACATTTCAATATAACATCAAAAGATCTCAATTCAAGTAACTATGTACACCATCTCTTTTAGACCTTTACTCAAGCATTGTCCCCTCTTCAAGCTTCTATATAAATTTAAAAAAAACTATATTATCATTTAAGCATCAATGAATTGTGTACTTCATGGAAAGTGCATCTACATTATAAAGGGCAAAGACTGTCCAGGCGTCATTTCCAACAAAGTTTCTCATAAACTTCTCACTAATAAAAATAATTTGTAAATCACAAGGTAAAAGAACTTCTTCTATAATATATATATATATATATATATATATATATATATATATATATATATATATATATATTATATATATATATAGTATATATAAAGATAAAATAACAATACTTTAGGAAGTTAGAGAAAGAAAATACTTTAGGATAGTGTTAAATGTAAAATGTTATTTAGGAAAAATACACTTTTAAGTAGACAAGAAATTGGATTTTTATTACTTTTTATTTATTGAAATGGAGAGAGAGTCCCTTGAATCTTATTGAAACGTGATTGGTTGAAATAAAAGGAGAGGGAGTTTTATTCAAAGCAGTTGGCATTCTGCTTACAAGTATATCTTCACGGCTGTTGAGGAGTGAATATCAATTCAGAGAGAATGGAATGCATCCTTAAAAGACGTATTATCTTCATAGGCCTTGAATAGTGTCATTTAATTATCCTTTTAATGGACTCCTCCTATTCCATCTAGTAACTCAATAAAGTAACAGGATGCTTACTTTGTTTGCTCATAGCTGTCGATAAATGAATCGGACCATATAGCGTAGAAAAATATAGAAAACATTGTTGTCAAATGAAAAAATCATGTTAACTAGTGAGTTTGCAACTCACATTTTATTTTTCTTCTTAGAATGCTTCTATGATAGCTCTGGAAAAGTTTATAATAAACATCATTCTTCAGTTGGCAAATAGATTTTCTTTATTTTTCTACATCGTATTTTCAGAGAGAGTACATATTTATCGTTGATATGGAGAAACTAAATAAATATATTTTGTTTTTCATCCGGACCTTGAGACATTTATCTAATTATAAAATGAAACATTGGAAAATTCTCTTAAAATATTCAAAAAACGATAATTGATCGATGCCCTTGAGACAAAGACACATAGTGTTCTAATAATATTCGGTATAATACATGATTTTCGCTCACCAAACTTATCTCTTGTAGTCTTTGAAATTCTATAGTTTTTTATAAACATCACTAAGAGATTTTTATAGTTAAAAACTTATCTGAAGTCTAAAGAATATTAATTTAACTTAGTATTAATTTATTTTTTGGTTCAAAAACAAAGTATTTTCTAAATATTTAGTTAATTATGCCGTCACTTTCAGGCATGCATATTAAGAAGAAAAACTTTTGAGAGGTCAAAAATTGAATTTGACCTTGTTGAAATGTTTATTTGTACTTATCTAAATTTATATTTGAATAACATATAAAGTTGTTACTCTCAAGCAAATACAGTCTAAGAAATAATGTATCTATATAGCTACGGCAAAAACGATTATTCATTTATCATCCCAAGAATATATGTTAGAATGTATATTTCAAAAAATTCCGTATCATTTGCTAAATCAAGGGAGTTGTCTCAAAATTTGCTGACTAGTGATATCAAAGTTATTTCCTTGCATTCTTGTGTATTATACCAGAGTAGGGTCCACCCCAGTACCTTAGAGTAGGAGAGTCTGGACGCATTCTAACATGCTGATTGATCCCTGAGATATAAAAACAAAAAAAATCGTGATTAATGAAGGACTGCCTCATTACGAATAGAATGAGAAATGCTAAGCCTTTGTTATTCAACATATGAAATCTGTTTCTCCAGAAAATAGTGGTAAGATCTAAAAAAGAATACAATTTATAGCAAACTCAATACAATTGTCGCCTTTTACATTATTTTTATCTTTGATTTATAATAAACATATAATTTACTAGTAAATCCAAGCACCTACTAAATTATGAGCTGAAATATGTTTGTTATGAGTTTTCGTCTTAGAGATATAAAGACATAGAGGGCTTATTGGATTCTTCAGAGGAATGGGTTTTGTGCCCAATATAAACAAATCTTTCTATCTCTATGATCAGCTTACGATGACGTAATACAAATAACTTTGTTTATATTGGACACAAAAATACAGGTGAACGATGTTTATCTGCTATTGCAGGGAATAAGCTTTCTATATCTTCATATATTTATGGTTTTCGTCCACCTCATGTTATGAATCAGGAGACTTGCGTTATGACTCTCCTACTCTAAGGCATTAGAGATTTATTTATCGCCTAAAACCTTCCCTTATTCTACCTCACATATATTATTAGTGCAAGAGTGGGCCTCCCTCAATTGGAAATACTACATACATTGTATTTCATGAAAAAAGACAATTTAATGGGCAATTACCCTCATTTAGGGGATAAAAAGCTACATATTTTAACTTGGAGGACATGCAGTTTCCTTTCATAGATATATATCATATGTAAATATAATGTATATATTCTAAGTAATGAGACATGGCTCACACGAAAGGAAATGAGTTATTTTATAAAGTACTTATGAATGTGATTCCTCAGCTCAAAATTAGTTAAGCCTTCAATAATAATCTCCAGTTTTTTTGTGAGTTATCCCATGATTCCTGCTTTTGAGCAATTCCATAAATAGTGGAGCCGTTAATGGTTCTGTAAATATTACTAAGCCTCTTCATTAATGATACTGTGTGCCTTGTTTGTGTAGCTCCTAGATCAGCCCCATCACACAGGAGCTTAATCCGGTATCAGCCGGTCGTGAAC
The DNA here is from genome assembly GCA_013387185.1 of Caligus rogercresseyi. Classification (NCBI taxonomy): domain Eukaryota; kingdom Metazoa; phylum Arthropoda; class Copepoda; order Siphonostomatoida; family Caligidae; genus Caligus; species Caligus rogercresseyi. The sequence continues at coordinate 31,010,457 of CP045891.1, forward strand.
TGTCTAGCACCTTATTTTAGGTGATAGTTGTAAATAAATCTTTATAAATGGAATCAATTGGAGAATCCTTAATATGAAATTGTTGTATCACTATTATGGCCATTGGGGGGAAAAATATATGTCTTGAGATTTTATAAAAAGGACCCCATGGAGACTCCCCCTGACTCTCAGATACGAGTTTTAAACAATCCGTTAGAAGCAATAGAAAACTCCAAAAGTATTCGGCCTGATCTATGACATAAAAAACGGAATGAAGATAGATTATTTTGTTTGGCCTATATGGTTCGAAAGAATTGCATCCGTCAGGATATAAATAAGCATTATAGCATTAAAACTAGTCTATCGAACCTAGGATCTTATCATTGAGGTAGACCAAAAATGACCATCCCCTCTCGGATTCGAACCTGCGCCCCCAACATTGAGAGTTGAACACGCTTAACGCACATTGCTATCGGCACAGTTTTACAGTTGTTATGACTCAACACAAATGTTCCTATGGGTATACCTAGGTGTCTTATACTAGTAATAATGTATTTCTATTGTGTATTTATTGCCTGAAGGAAGTATCTATTGTTACAAATGTCATTATAATACTTTCAAGGTCTAACTTACTTAATTCGGGTAGTGAAGTTGACTGATTGTATTTTTATAATAGATAAATGGGTTTACTGGGCAAATCTAATTTCCTAGTTTAATAAATATGTATGCAAATACATTCGGAA
>CP045891.1:31011278-31036444 GCA_013387185.1 Caligus rogercresseyi
GGCTCTGAGGTATGACCTCTCTCTATTGTACAGGTCTGTCAAGCATGCAGCATGGTATTGGAGCGCTGTGCAATAACATGCTCCAGTTTTCCGTCATTTAGAGTTTGTGCACATTCAGTAACTCTCTTATTGAGATTCATTGTCATAGCTTTGCGAAGTTCAGAGGATGGGGCTTCTTTGTCACATATGAAACATGTGTGGCTTTTAGTGCTGGTTCTACTGAGCTTGTATGGCATGCCACTGTCTGAGCACTCTCTGCTTTTCGTTTTGTGATTCTCACTCTCTCCAGTTTTGTGTTGTTGAACATAATGCGACAACTTTTGTGATACTGTGCCTTGTTCCTCTTCAGAGTTTCTTCAATGCCACCACCATCATCAAGTCGGGCTGGATCCAGTTTAATAGGCATCGCATTCATCATGTGAAAGAGAGGAATATTAGTTGCAATCATAGTGTATCCATCATGTTCTTGTGATTGTCGTGCAAGTGGCGATGAGAACGGCGATGAGAGCTTTGTACTATTCTTCTCTTGGCAAAGAAAACACTTGCTCCAATCAGTCTTAAATTTAGGTGGTTCTGGATCTATATTTGCCATCTTCGTCAATGGTAATCAAGGTATCACAGTATGATAATGATCATTGATAAGCCACCTGAGAATTTACACTGGAGAATAACTGAGAGAATTCACACTGGAGAACAAAAAGACATCTTAAGGGCGAGAAGTGACTGTATGTCCCTTTAAATAGCAGGAGGTTGTAGAAGTGAACAGGCAGATAGCCAAGTTTATACGTGTTAACAGACAGACAGGCAAGTCTGTGTGCGAGTGAGGCGCACGTGTTGTACAGTATACAGACAGACAAGCAAGTCTAGGCGTGTTAACAGACAGACAGAAAAGTCTGTGTGCGAGTGAGACAGATGTAATGAGAGCAAGTCAAGCGTTTTTTTTAGTTTTTTTTTTAAACTCAGTCACACACACACAGAGGTTAAACAGCGACGCACGCAGACAACAGACACGACGAATGTGAGATGTAATGTAGAAGTGAACAGAAAGGCAAGTCTAGGCGTGTTGACAGAGAGGAAAGTCTGTGTGCGAGTGAGACACAAATGTAGTGAGATGTAATGTAAGCAAGGCAGCAAGAGTGTCAGTTGGGCAAGAGTGTCAGTTGGGATTTGAATTTGGGTGCATGTGCAGCCTCAGCCACAGCCCATCTCTTTTCTGATTGGCCCAGACACTTTTGACTATAACTTTAATTATATTCGTCCTAATGACACATAACTTGAAATATGTAATGTAGGTGACATCTTTTATTTTATTAGGCTCCGCCCATCTCTTTTCTGATTGGCCCAGACACTTTTGACTATAACATTAATTATATTGGTCCTATTGACATGTAATTTTGGGAGTCTCTCTCTCTCACACACACACACACACACACAAACCTCTAAGATATAGGCTACCAACCATTTTACCCAAGTTGGACATAATGTAAACCTCTATTAGCAGAATATTAGGATTCGGGGACTGAAATTTGGTACAAGGAAGCCAGTGAGTAAGTCCATGGGTCCAAATTTGGATTCTGCATAGTGGAAAATGTATGATTGGCACCAGGATCATCCACATAGGACAAGTCTATGGGATTTTATTGCAAAATGCAATATCATTGTATATTTAATGGTGGCCATCTTGAAAATGGCCGCCATCTTGAATTTTCATTTGGCCAGACGGCTATATCAAAAGAGTAACACCTAAGGAGTATGTGTGCCAATTTTGGTGCTTTTATCCGCAAGTGAACGATTATTCCAGTTATCTGTATTTTCAATGGTGGCCATCTTGAAAAATGGCCGCCATCTTGAATTTTCATTTGGCCACTCGGCTATATTGAAAGAGCAACACCTAAGGAGTATGTGTGCCAATTTTGGTGCTTTTATCCGCAAGTGAACGATTATTCCAGTTATCTGTAGTTTTCAATGGTGGCCATCTTGAAAAATGGCCGCCATCTTGAATTTTCATTTGGCACTCGGCTATATTGAAAGAGAAACAATAAGGAGTTGTGTGCCAATTTTGGTGCTTGTATCCGCAAGTGAACGATTATTCCTGTATCTGCCCAGCTATGAGGATCGAATTTGTTTTTAGTCTGGGATTTGGGTTCCTCAAAATAAAAAGTCTCTTGTCGTCAATTATCTACGTCATTATTCCTACACACTGAAGATCAGGTCTTCACTTACATAAATATGCAAGGAATTGTAGTTCTATTATTCCTTGATTTATGGCAACTCTACCGCCTCACTTGACCGACCGCAGGCAATACGGAGAAGATAGAACAATGAGAAAAAACGTAAGATGGATTGAATGAAACATTAAGGAAGAAAATAAAATAAAACAAGAGATGATTTTTTTCATCAATAGACCAACCGGTAAAAGCAGATCTCAAACTTACTCTACTCATAGGACAATTAAAAAAGCAATTAAACAACTCACGTGAGTGCAGTTACCACCGGAATGAAGAAGCTCTTGTAGTATTTTTGAACATCGAAGGTACTTTTGATCAGGTTGGTTTTGATCACATTATTCATGGAATGCAAAATTATGGAGTGGACGACAAGACAAATTCGATGATAAGGAATCTTCTAAAAACTAGAGCATTTTTGCAGACCTGGGCGATGAGATTGTATCAGTGCCACCAACCAAAGGATTCCTGCCAACCCTAGCATGGAATCTTGCTTTCCAAGAAGCTATAGACCAGCTAAAACCATCAATTTATTAATTGCTTAGTTGGATGACTTTGTCTTTTGTGTTCGAGGTACACATCACCAAACTATCATCAGTGCAATTACAAGTGCCCTCAATAGGCTTAAAAGTTGGACAAACACAAGAGGTACTATCATCAGTTCAAGTAAAACTAAATACATGTTTTTTTTTCGAAAATGCAAGTACATTTCCCTACACCTCAATGGAGCATATGTCGAGGGAGCTCGTAGCTTCAAATAATGTGGTTATAACTGACAATGATCCAAAGTGGAGAAATAAATTGAATATTCAATCTCTAGGGTCAAAAAGAGTCTCTCTGTTCGTAGAACTTTCGTTGGGTCGATCTGGAGACTTAGTCCCCTAAAATCTAAATCGATATTCGAGAATTATGTGCAATCTATAATCAGTTATGGCGCTATTGTCTTTGCACTCAAACTTCTAGGCAGTAGGTCCATGAAGAATTAGCATAACATGGAGCTATGAAATTTAAACCTACTGCTCCTATGGAGATGTTTTGTAGCATCATTCCACTCTATTTTTGGGGGATGGAGGGTGCTTATTCACTTGAACTAAAAATTAACATTTTGAAATCCATTGTATTGTTTGGCTTTCTTCATAAAGGAAAAAAAACGATCAGATATTTTTAAAGCGATTATAAATACAATCATAAATGCAAAAGCACTTATTGCAAAAAGGTTAACTGCAAACGAATGTATCAGATCTGAGGAACTTAGCGCCATAATGCTCCCAGCGGTGGCAAGATATGGAGCCCTTCCCCTACGGATACAGTCGCTTCTAGACAACTCCTGGACCGTCGTAGCAAAATAAATTATGTTCTTCCCATCAAAATCAAAGCATCTTTTAAAAAATAATGAAAAAGTAATTGAAATTTTACTAATGCTTATTAATTGTTTTATTCTTGTGCATTCAGTTTTTATTGTTGTTAGAAATGTAAAATTGCTTTAATCTTTTATGAAGTTTTAATTTTAGATTACAATGTCTATTTAAGTATTTTTATACACAATTACTTCATATTAATAAACGATTTGGTGAAAAGAATAAAAATTAAACTCCTATGGAATGGTTCAAGCACTTAGGTAGGGAGCAATTAAACATTTTGATAAATATTTGAAGATAAAAAATATCCCAACTCCTTAACAAAGGGCACCTTTCTTGTCAAATAATCAGGGTAACGATGCCAAAACAAATTGTTGTATTGGAGATATTGATCTCCTTGGTTAAATGGACGGATCAAGGATCAAACAGGCGCTTACGAATGTAGACAAATGGTTTGACCAAAAATCGCTGAACTTGGAAACACAAATATATATTTTCAAGCGTAAATTGAAGCTATCAGAAATGTATCCAGTAATTTATATGGAGATAAAAATGATCGAAAACCATATTGATATTTTCTGACAGTATGTCTGACATCAATATCACATACCTACATAAAACCAGGCTACCTCTTAAGTCCTGAAGTTATCGTTTGCAAAGATGCCATCAATAAATACAATTGCTCTGTCACGTTAAGTGAATTAAAGGTCACAACGGAAATAAGTCTGCTGACGTATTAGTAAAGGATGATGTCCTCAGAGGCACATCAATTTCAGTAACCGTGTCTTTGTGTTGAGCAAAGAATTCCCTCAGACAAGAATCCTATGGCAAATGGTGAGCCGTATGGACAAATATGAAGTGTTGTGACCAAAAAAACTTTTCATCACAGAGACCTTTGTTGGCAAAAAAATATTAATTACTACTAATTTCAATAATTATAGGAATAGCACTAAATCGACATCTCTTCTAAATGAGGAAGGTAGAGAGTTAGGAAACACATTAACATATCATCTGCTTACTTAAAGAAAGAAAATAAGGCAAATTGTAGAAACTGTCTAGGGACAAAAACTGTTTTCAGAGGATAATATTTGATTTTTTTAAATTTTATGATCCTTCAATACATTTTTATTAATAAAGACAATAGCTATTAAGGCTAATACAGTCTTAAGTTCTTATAAGATTGATTTATTCTAGGAGCTAACCAAAAAATATATATATATATGTATATATATATATATATATATATATATGTAATATATATATATATATATATATATATATATATATATATATATATATATATGTATATATATATATATATAGACCCAAACCGCTATGTAATCTCTTATGTTAACTTTTTATCCATGCTAAGAATATATTCGCCAGTTTTGCTTCAGACTTTAAAAAAGTGATCATCAATCTTACCAAGCTTTATCCCGCAACAATATTATTATCTCAATGAGTGCATAAGGATGTATGGATATCATATCTTAAGACGAATTTATATATATATACATATTAATATATATACATGTATATATATTTATCGTTAATGAGACATATTTATGTTATAACTTAATTATAATAATTTATTTTCTTTGTAACGTAAGTGGATTACGACTTGGTCTGATCTTTCTTAAATATACTTAATTTTACAAATTATAAACACTCATAAAATACCTTTAGTTCCCTGTATATTATAATAATGATGATATACGTTCACCTCAAAATTATATAAGTATTTCTGTAGACGAGTTGATCAAAATACAATTATTTTTAGATTTCTTCTTCAGAAATTTAGACTTCCTCTAAAGTCTCCTATAAAGATTAATTAATTTAGCAACATCAGTTTTGTTCCATGCTCAAAAATAATGAAGAATTTCTCTTGTTAACCGCCGCACTCCCGTATGGAAACTTTTCTCTATGTGGTTTAGAGCTTAAGGTCTTAAACATGAAAAAAACACTTTTTATTGCTTGAATTATTTCTCAGAAAAGTCATAAGTTTGAAAAAGAAAAATATTAATGTAGACAAAATTTGTACTTTTAATCAAACTATATATAAAATAAGTGATATTGTGGATACAGTAACTAATTTTCAAGAAATACTATGTTTGTTTCATGTCATGAAGTCTCTTTTAACGGAATTCATAGTAGATGGTGACTTCTGAAAAAATAATTGATATAAGTTGGAGGAAAAAAGTATCAGGATAATTATTTTAGAAGACTAAAAATTTTAATTTTGAATTAATAATATTTGCAAGAAAGTAAAATATTTTACTTGTTTTGTGTAAGGATTTTTTGTGAATAGAAACAATTTATAATATACAACTATGAATTTTCATTAAGTGTAATAGTTGTCCGATAAGGATAATCAACGTAACGAATTGGTTATCTCATTATATTAAAACTGGATTTGTTTTTTGTTTTTCCAAATCAAATAAATGATGATCACTGTTTGCTTCTAGTATTTTCTGAAGACAAGTTATGGGACAAATAATCTACTGTTGCAGATTGTCTGACAGTGGCAGTTCTAGATAAACTTATTTTAATACAATATAAATACTAAGCTCTTTTTAAAATCATATTTGATGTTTTTTAATGTTCTGAAATTAAAAGCCATCCACTGTTTTTCTAAAAATTTGAAATGTTAAACATGATGGTAAGTATTTGATTGCAATAAAACAATTAGGACATATTGCAAAATTCTGATGAGCTTTATAAACTTTCATTTTGCAATGGATCACAAACAAAACAGATCTCTGAACCTAAATAAAAGTTCTTTTTTGAAGAGGTATTATTTTATTATGTATTTTTTGCAGTAATGCGCTTGCACATATATACATATAAGTGCATAGTAGTCTTTACAAATTGCTATTTTGTTGGTAGTCTCCTACTCATGGATCTAAGTAAGTGCACGGAAATACTTATTGTGCTTTTAAACGTTTGTATGGTTTTTTTTTTTTGCTTTCTTGGACTAATTCCAAGTCAATAAATATCTATAATGAATATATCCCAAAAAGGGCATTAACTTTCCTTATGCATACTTGAGGAGAAATATATATATATATATATATATATATATCAGACTTGTTGACGTTCGCGAAAATTGTCGTGCGTCGTTCGTTTGTTGTTCACCAAAAGTTATTGTTCATCATTCGTCGTTCATTGTTATTTTTAATTTAAATCGTTCATCGTTCCTCGTTCGTTTGTCGTTCGTTATTCTGAAAAAATTGGCAAAGTTTTTATTAGATAGGAATTTTTTCTCGCCGTTCTGAAAAAAGTGATGACGTTTTTTTTAGAAGAGTAATCTTTCCCCAGAAAATGAAAAATTGGCTCCAAAAACGAACGACGAACGATAAGGAATTTTCCTTATCGTTTGTCGTTCGTCAAAAACTTTGCCGTTCGTCGAACGACAACAAATGAACGATAAATCAACAAGTCTGATATATATATATATATAGTACATACCAGGTGAAGGAACAAAAAGGGCCGTATTTTATTAACAACTTAGTTCAACTATATCTCTGGATAGAATTAATGAATTAAATTGATTTTTTCGGAGGTTCGAGATCTACTATAGACATGACTAAACATTGATATCAAAAATTCCCTAAACAAATACAAGTAGAAGAACAGAAGCCAAATTTCGAGCGACTCCCAGGCGACGCACATCTGAACCCAATGATCATGGTACAACAGGAAAAAAATAATTTTATTGCCATTTTTTACAAATCAAAACTTCAAACCATACTAAGCATTTGCTCAATTAACTTGAACCATTTCCACTTGATGATCCACTGAACCAGGCCATCATCTGCTGCAACTACCTCTCAATCTTTCTTAGGTCTGACTCCATTTCCTAGGATCCTCTCTAATTTGGACCTGAATGCCTTACAGCTGTGATATTGTATTCCCTGGCGTCCCAATTACGATTTATTGAGGCCGTCAATGAGTCCAAGGTGTTGCGGGGCATCACATTGGCGATCATGGAGAACTCACTCCATACGGAGTAATCCAAAGTGTTTGCATCAGGAGAGGAGGGGTCAGTGAACATTATGATCCCAGAATTGCTCCTCTTCTTCGCATCAAACAGTCTCTGTCTTCAATAGAGTGATTCGTTTCTCTACCTTGAACTTATTACATAAACACAGGAAACAGGAGAGGGAAAGACAGAAGAAGATTGACAGCATACTCAGAGACAGTTCATCTTTTCTTCAGACTTTCACAGCGAAGTTTTTAATTCATATAGAATTGCGGAAGTGGCAGAGTCGGAGATGGCAAAAAAGTGGAAGCAGAAAGTGACCCTTTATCAAGGTTGAAAAATTCGTTGATTTAGGGAAAAAATTCTGCAAAATCCATATCAAAAATTATTCACAATGATTCTGTATTCACTCGTCCTAATGACATTCTTAACTGCTTTTACTCACAATTCCAGAAAGTTGTTCATTCCAACTTTATCAACTATCCAAGACAAAGGAAAATTAGAGCGTGCAAAATTTATACCTAGGAAAAATTAGATCGTACATCAAGAATAAATTCAACGGGAAGAAGGCATCTGGTGTGGATGGTATATTCGGGGAAATTTATACATTATTTCCTGAAGAAGCTGCCCTTTTCTTCTTCGCATTGGAGAATCAATGGAAAGAAAAGGAAGGCTATCGAAATCTATGACAAACATTAGAAGCCAACTCTGAGGTGCAATTAATAAAAAGAGTTGAAATTCGTTCTGATTCCTAAAAGGGTAACGGGACCGAAATCAATCATTGGAGACCCATCACAGTCCTTAATCAGTCCTATAGGATTTATCCGGAATCTTAGCGCAAGATATGGAAAAAGAGCTCAATAAAAAAATTGAGAATAGCCATAAGGTTTCTTAAGGAATCGCAAAATTTCCGACGTTTCCCGAAATATCCAAACAGTGATAGACTCTGTCAGGACTAGAGGAAAACATGGAGCTTTGGTGGAATAGATTTCAAAAAAGCCTTTGATTATATCTCCCACCAACAGATACTTCGATCGGTGAGGAAATTGCTGCCAAAGGAATTTTTCAACCCTGTTCGTGCTCTTCTGCTAAATGGATCGTCAGTGATAACCTTAGGAGGCCTTGAAAGTAAGCAATCTTACTAAGGACAAGCTGTAGACAGGGATGTCCGTCTGCACCTCTTCTCTTCATAGCCGCTATTGAAGAGCTTGTAGTTGAGTTAAAGCAAAAATATAGCGAATTCGGTGTCCAATTTCATGAATCAAAACATCTTATAGACCTTTACGCGGATGATATTACTCTAACATTAGAAGCCAACTCTGAGGTGCAATTAATAAAAGAGTTGAAATTATTCTTAAAACTTTCGATAAGTTCAATGTAAGGTCTGGATTGGAATTGAACCGATCTAAAACTTTCCCAATAGGTTTATGGGATCCTTTGGAGGGTAAGATGGTCCATAATTGCTTCGTGAAAAAGAAGGTTTCGATCTTTAGGAATTGACTGGGGTTCCAAGGGCATTTTCGAGAACAATTGGAATAAATTGTCCTGCCTCATCAATAACTGGATCTTAAATTTTAGACGGTTTAATCTCCAAAAGATAATTGACCTCTACAATTCTCAAATCGTTCCTGCCGTGTTGTATAAGGCTTCCATCTCTCCTATAATCGCAGAAAAGGCTTGGTGGAGGAATATGTTTGGCTCCTCAAACTTTTCCATCGACGTTATCTTCCAACACTAAAAAGACCTAATAAACAAATTGGAGGAGGTCTCGCTCTTTTTTTTTTTATGGCAAAGGTCTTTATTCTATTCATATAATACAATAATATAAAATAAAAATAGATATAAAAAGGGGGGAGATTTGTGTTTGGTAAAAACATAAATAAACATTATAGTTTAAAATTAATATACCCCGTAAGACCTTAAAATTCTATTGACATTTAAATCTAAAAACGTAGTAAAGAAAAACACAATAAATAATTTTCTAATAGTAAAAACTAAGATTCTTTTTTAAATTTCTTATATTTTTTTATAATTATTCTAATGGCTTTGGCGTAGTGCTGAGAAGTTGACGGGAAGTATTTGACGAGTACGGACGCGTTATCCCAAGATCCTCCACCGAGAGTCGGAATCTTTAGAGCAAAAGCTGTGTACCGAGCTGCCGCTGATATTAGGATTGCTCGGAGCTTGCTGCTTTCGATGATCTCTTCTCCAGTTAGCTTCAGGGATATATAAGCTTTGCAATTACTTATTGCAGCCCTGATTGCACTTTCTTCGTTGGTCAAGTTCGATCTCAACGGAAAACCGAATAAGACGTATGCTCCCAAAAATTCCACCTCGAAGTCCACAATGTTCGATGCATTTAAAAGTACGAATTCTTTAGGATTTTCAAAGCAGGGCAGTCGTAAAACGCGTGCTTAATATCGTTGTATAGTCGTCCACAATCTTTGCAATGGTTTTTAAAACTGATTAAGTTTGCAGATATTTGCAGTTGAGAAGTAAACTTCTTGCCATCATTTATCCCTCTCAAGGAATGTAAGATCCTCTTCTCCCACACTTTAGGGAGATCAAAAAATTTCATTGATTTTTGGGTGGCATTCAAAGCCTCGTTTGATACTTTGTCTTTTTGAGGAAATTTTACACACCAAGGAGCCAGGGAATATGGTTTTTTGCTCCCCTCTGAAGTGGAAAATAAAATCTTCCGGATACAAAAACAGACTGCTTCGATATATCAGAATATATAAGCGAGCTTTCTTCGAAGGCAATCTCCTCTAACTTTTCAGGCTGATAAGGAAGGTTTTTGAAGAAATATTTTTTCTCCAAATTTTGGCGGATTATATCGATTGTTGAATTAGAATCAAAATGGGGTTGTTTTTTCCATATTATCCTTTGGACAGCTGCCCAATCCATTGAATGCTTGGCAATATACTTGTTGGACAGTTCGCTACCAAACATTAGTCGAGTGAATATAATAGAATCTGTCACATAACCCCGCCATTCTTTTGGTGGCTTTGAATACGCATCTCTTAGAACTTTTGTATAAATCTTTGGTAATATGTTCCGAAGCAACACCAGTCCTCCTCCTAGCTCAGATCTTTTTCTTTGTAAAGTGGGCAAATATCTATGATCAAAAAGCAATTTTTGCCATTGGCTTTCTTCTTCCAGGAGGCGCTCACCAACAGTTGGCAGGGCACTTGCAACATATATCATTTGCGATATTAGTTTGCAATTATATAAATCCACTCGTTTTTGTAAGTTGAAGCCTCTCCATGCTTGAACCCACTTGACTGCTTGCGCATTGAGCCTCAGAAAATTGATATAGAAGGCTGTCCACATTCCCATTCTATGCCCAAAATATTGACAGATTTCGAAACTTTGCAGCCTCCCACAAAAGGCAAAATGGGAGTCCATAAACCAATAGGGAGAATAGTTGTCTTTTCCAAATTGATTTCCAGCCCCGAAATTTTCTTAAATTTCTTAAAAAAAGACAAGACAACTTCAATCCTTTTATAATTTGTTCCTCGGAGTTAGCTTCCACCATTAGCGTCACATCGTCAGCGAAGAGATCTATAATATGTTTTCCCTACCAAGCATAACACCGAATCCTCCATATTTGCGTTTCAAGACCATACTCAATTCCTCCATCGCTGCCACAAAAAGCAAAGGGGAAACCGGACATCCCTGTCTGCAGCTTCTGCCAAGGGAAATCGGACCGCTGCGTAATCCGTCGATAGTTATTGTTGATGTGCCATTAAATAAAAGAGCCCGAATCGGATTAAAAAAATTCCTGGGCAGAAACTTTCTTACCGCTTTAAGAATAAAACTATGAGAAATAAAATCGAAAGCTTTACTAAAATCTATGGCTACTATGGCACCATATTTTCCTCTAGTTTTAGTGGAGTCAATCACTGCAGAAATATTTCGTGATATATCGGCAATGTTACGCCCTCTTAGGAATCCTTTTTGCTCAGGACCTAATACTCCATTCAGTATTGGTTCTATTTGCTTAGCCAGCACTCCCGCTAAAATTCGATATGATTCATTAAGAATTGTCAATGGTCTCCAGTGGTTTATGGACGTTCCATCTCCCTTTTTAGGAATAAGGGAGATCCGCCCTTGAGTTAGAATGGGTGGAAGGATCCTCTTTTTTCCATACATGAACCAAATTGAACTAGGTAAGGGATGATCTCCTCAGTACAAAGGGTAAATATTTCCCTCTAATACCATCAGGCCCACTTGCCTTATCATCTCTGTAATTCTTTTTTATATACGCAGGTAGAATGAAATCCTTTCTGCAGCCTCCAAGGACTTTTTGATAAGTGCAATGGAAAAGTTGAAGAATAGTTTCCGGATCAGTTATGACCTCTCCATTTTGTTTAATCTTCGTCAGTTTTTTTCCATAAGAATATTTACATTGAGAAAGATTTCTAAGTCTTTGATGAGGGTTTCTTCAACTCTAACCTTCCTTCTCATTTCCTCCTCGGCTATTTCAGCTATTCCTTGGACGTTGAGCGTTTCAGTTGTGATTTCTTGTGCAAACAACGAACCATTTCTCATAATTTCTTCCATATCCTCACGAAGGCGTTCCATCCTTTTCCACTTTCTACTCATACATGCCAATGAAGTGTCCCTTATTGCATTTTTGAATGTTCTCGAAAGCTTTTTACAAGAGAATGCAGAGTTAAAATTTGCTAATAGTTTCTGTTTTAATTTTTCTTTAAATTCTTCATCCCCAATGAGCCAGTTTGGGATCTTGAAAGGTTTATTAGAATGTGTCTTAAATTGTAAGTCCACCATTCTGTGGTCTGAAGACGGTTCAAAGACATATGCTGTTTTTCTTATTTTTGATATAGACAAGGACACCAAGGAATGATCGATCCTTGATGTGTTTTTTTCCACTTTTCCACGAAGAATACCATTGATTTCATTGAATATCTTCATAACGTCAAATAAATGAGTATTAATGATTAATTCCTGAAGAAAGACTCTGTTTGGGTGGTTCTGATTCTCGAGATCGGCATTTAGGTCTCCAATTAAGATTTTTGGAAGAGGTCATTGTCAAAGTAATTACAATTGTCTGACAATCATCTTTTCATGATCACAGAAATATAATTTTGTTGAGTCTTTTACTCTGCTCAATAGTTTTTCTTTGGTTTTTTTGTTTCTTTCTTGCCTTTGGACCACTTTCATATTTTTTTGTTTGTTATTGGACTAACTTGTTGTGCTATCAATAGATGATGTGAGTTTTAAAAAAATGATCCTTGTAGAAGGAAATTCTTCTGTGGTATCTTTTTGAAGGGGTCACACGTGTAATTTTGCAAAATTATAAACCAATTTTCTTATCTTTATAACACTCACATAGAGCAATGTCAAAAAGATCCGCCATTTTTACAAAAAAACTCGTCAACAGCTTCTCACTATTTCAGTTTTGTATATTCATCTTCTTTGAATGGTCTTTGATGACAACCAAACCTTGTAAATTTTTTGTGTCAAGTATTTGATGTCGTTGGAAGGGAATGCTAGCCATCTCACTAATTTTCTTAGCCATTGATTTAACAATTTCAATATGCTCCTTTCATGAGAGTTTTCTTTTTTTTTGTTGTTGTTTGTTTGAGGGTAGGATCCAAGAGTACGAATTGAAGTCGAGTCTTGAGTCCAGGGCGGAATCGAATTTACGATCTTAGCCCATTCCCTAGAACACACAACCACTTTAACCATGTTGTTTACCCATTCTACCTCGGGAAGCCAAACAGGTAACCAATGTTACAATTCCTAAGAATTGCTGGTATCTGCTTTAACTCTGGAGGATGTTGGTTAAAGCATTTTTGAGCGATCATTCTCTTAAGACAAAAGAAATCACACTCTGCCAACACGTGATAAGACGTCTCATCACTCTGCTGGCAAAAACGACACTCTCGGGTGAGAAATTTGTTCGACAATGACTGGTGATATCTAAGAAAGTTATGACCAGTTATTATCTGTATTTGAATACATAGAGATTCACGACTAAGATTAATCAATCGTCTCGATGCATTAGGGTCCGGCTTCGGAAGCCACAGTTTACTTTGTCTACAGGAGCTATCCTGTGTCCATCGGGAGGCCCATTCTCTATAGAGACCCCTCCTTGTCAGGTCTGACATAAAAGAATCTGGAATAGGAATGTCCTTTAATAGATTTGATCTTGATCCAGCTTTTGCAAGTCGGTCAGCTTTCTCATTTCCTGGCCAACCTACGTGGGCTTTAATCCAATGAAGGTTGACATGGTTTACACGTCCAAGTGCATTCAAAACATTGATGCAATTGTTCACTGTACGAGACTTTACAACAACCGAGCCCAAAGATACAAGAGCTGCTTGGTTGTCGACATAAAAATCAATTTTTTGGTTTGAGATTTTCTTTTTTAATAATAAGAGGGCTGCCTTTAAGATAGCCCAAACTTCAGCCTGAAACACAGTGGATTCGTCATTGAGTTTCCCAGCTGAATTTATTATAAAAAATAAAGGATTGTACAAATGATAGCCCCATCCGATTTTGTTAGCAATTTTGCTACCATCGGTGTAGCATTGAATACCATTACTGGCGTTCAATACCTCACCTACAGAGAAGCTATCATAATTAATGGAAAATGTTTTCTTCCAACTCATTTTTAGACTCGTAGAAAAGTCTCTGTTAATACAAGATGAAATTCCTAACTTTTTATTTTCACGCCACTCTTCAAGAATATGACCAGGTTTAGACCCAATGCTCTCCCATCCATGTGGCGTGATTTCAAATTAAAAAGTGCCTTTCTGGCCCTCATTTTGATATATAAATCTAGAGGAGGCAAATCGAAGATTACCTCAAGTCCTTTCGTAGGTGTACTACGATAGATAAAGGTTGTTCTTATCATACCAAGCCGTTGGATACGTTCCAGTTTCTTCAGGTAATTTTGGGTTCGACGAGACCAGACAATCGATCCATAAGAGATCTTAGGACGAATTATGCTGGTATATACCCATCTCATTGCCCTAGGAGTCGGACCCCAGGTTTTCCCGACGGCGTTGTTGCAAGCCATCAGTAGTTTTTTGGATTGGTTGAGCTTGGATGTGATGTGGAGACCGAAGTTTAATCCCGAATCCAGAGTCACACCTAAGTATTTAACAGAATTAGATAAGCATATGTTAATACCATTCATATTCAAGTTCCTTATTTTAGGGGCTTTCTTCTTCCTGTGGAAGAGAATAGCCACTGTTTTATGAGGAGCGAACTCAAGGCCACAGCCATTACCCCACTCAAGAGCCTTGTTAATGGCTTCTTGAAGGATACAGACCATAGAGCTCGGATCCGGACCTGAAATTAAAAGAGCAGCATCGTCAGCAAAGCCAATGGCCTTCACTGGGCCCGAATCAAATAACCCCAAAAGCTTGTCAAATACAAGATTCCAGGCAATCGGACTGAGTACACCACCCTGAGGTGTCCCTCTGGTGAGAACTCGGTTCTTTCTAATACCCTTGAGTTCGACTGTGATGGAGCGACTTCTTAGGTAGGATTCATACCACTTGATAATACTTTCTGAGACTTTCCTAGCCCTGAGGCCTTCGACCACAGACGTAATGTCTATATTATCGAATGCACCAGAGATGTCCAGAAAAATCCCGAGACTATACTGACCCCTGTTGATAGATCGTTCAATGAGGTCAACCATAGAGGAGAGAGCAGAGTCGCAGCTCCTTCCTCTTCTGAAAGCATGTTGATTAGGGTTCAGAGGAATCCTAGTTAGATAATCTTCTTCAATTTTATTTAAAACAACTCTTTCGAGCGTTTTCAAAATAAAAGAAGTGAGAGTAATAGGACGAAAAGACTTTACCTTGGAGTAGTCATCCTTACCTGGCTTTGGAATAAAGATGACCTTAGACTTCCTTAGTTGTCTTGGAACATATGAGAGTCGAATTGAGGCCCAAAATAGTCGGGCCAGCCATTCCATACTCTTAGTGTCTAGGTTCTGCAAGATGATGGGCTTAATTCCATCTATCCCCGGTGTTTTATGAGATCCGAAGGATTCCACAGCCCACTTGATTTTGAGAGTCTTCATCCATGAGGCGTAGAAACTTGCCTCGAAAGATGACTTACTAATTTTGGTCTTTGAGTGTTCCGTTTCAGGAACCTCAGAACAACCAGGAAAAGAAGTAGTCAAAAGAAGGTCCAGTGCTTCTTCCGGAGACCCCGATCCCAGTAGCCCAACGGAGCATGTTTTGGAGCCCTGTATAACTTTGAAGAGCCTAGAAAGTTGTCTCCCGTCTTTTGCAGACTCAGTGAACCTCTTCCAGCTCTCCCGCTTAGCTGACCTTACCAGCCCCCTGAACTCACGTCGTAAGCTCAGATATTTGTTCCAGTTAGCTTCACTTTTATCTGATTTGTAAACTTTGTAGAGTCTCCTTAGGTTACTTCTGCAGAGCGCCACCTCCCGCGACCAAAAGTCAGGTTTTTCACTTCCCGACCTAACCCAAGCGGAAGGGCACGCTGTGTCCACAGCCCTTTGGACACCCCCTACAAATTTACAAAACGCCATGTCCAACCATCGGGGCGTGATAGTGCCCGGAAGTGACATGTCTATTTTCATGGAATGCCTAAAAAGATTCCAATCTGTTTTACGGAGATTTCT
The DNA here is from genome assembly GCA_013387185.1 of Caligus rogercresseyi. Classification (NCBI taxonomy): domain Eukaryota; kingdom Metazoa; phylum Arthropoda; class Copepoda; order Siphonostomatoida; family Caligidae; genus Caligus; species Caligus rogercresseyi. Next base: position 31,027,482 of record CP045891.1, read on the forward strand.
TATCTTGACACGTTTATTAGGTGCTGGGATAGGAACCTCAAACTCAATGAGAGCATGATCCGATAATAGATCCTTATCACTAACCCTCCAGTTAGTAACTCGGATTTGGTAACTAAGAGTAATGTCTATATGTGTTTCTGCGCCCCTCCCTATAAAGGTTGGCTTCAGTCCACAGTTTTCAACAACAAGGCCATTGCCTAAAATAAATTCTTCAATTACTTCCCCCCTCCTATTGGTATCCAACCCCCAAAGAGAGGAGTGAGCATTTGAGTCCATGCCAATAATCAGTGAGTAGTTTTTATCCTGGCTGAATTTCATAAGTCTTACCAATGAGCTTGGTAAATCATTATTAATATCCAGGTAAACAGAACAAATAATAGTTTTGGAATCTCCATTTGTCATGATAGCAGAAGCTACATCACGACAGCTAAAGTCATTCATAAACCATAAGTTTAAGTTTTTGGACGCCACAATCGAAGCTCTGGGTGAGCTACCACCGTGTAGTACCTGATGGCCTGCTAGGCCTACAACTTTGCCTCTATAAGTATGAGGTTCCTGCATAAGAAAACAGAAACTGGACAAACCACTGAGCTCTTTGCTTATAGCTGCAATAGACGCTTTACATTTATGAGCATTCAATTGGAAAAATCGAGTAGACATAATGATAATAATATTATTTGAATTTATTTCATATAATAGGGAAAAGCTTGAATAGTTATATTCAGCATTAAAAACCCTAGCCTAAGTTGTCTTTTGAAAGACAGACTTAATAGAAGTCGAAGACTTCTTAATCGAAGAGCCAGTGCTGTCCCTGTTCCCACAGACCGCAGGTTCGATCCCCACGGAGGCACCTCTGGTTGAAGAATCAGGAGAAACTCCGATTCTCAAGCATTGTTGCACGCCATGAAAAGATTCCCCTACAGTCTTGGACAAGTTAGCTAACTGTCTCTTAGCAAGGGCTGCGGCCCGGAACTCCTCACCAGACAAATTTTCGTCTGGTTTTGCAGATTTTCTTGTCAATTCAGTGAGTTGACTCGAATTTGCTGCCGAGTTTGGGGCAACAGTCTTGCGTGGTTTCGAATGAGAGTTCATTCGGGGGATATCGTAGAGAGATACTCCCTGCGACTTCATCCTTCTCCGGGCCCTCTTCCTTTGGTTCGGTGTCATCAAAGTGTACTCCTCACGGCTTGGAATGTGCACAGGTTTGGATGAAGAAAGTTTTGTAGTCTTGCATGTCTGCTTCGACTCAGGCCTCTTTTTGTCCTCGGAGGTGAATTTGGCGTCACTTTTACCTATGAGATTTATAGATATCTGAGAGAAACCGATAGAAACTTTTTGCTCCGGCAATTTTTTGATTGCCTTTGCAAAATCCTTATCAATACCCAAAAGAAAATACTTCCCATTGACTTGGGAGGCATCCCCTCGGGTCTTGAAGGTATTTTTAACAGAAAAAACTTTACACTCCCCTGTTAAATTGTTTTGGTCGATCATTCGTTCGACTAGTTTGTCCTCGGGTAGAAGAAGGCTATCCGGGACAAAAAAGGACATCCTCGATAATGGCCCGAATTCGCCCTTGCCCCACGCTCGGACAGACTCGCCATTAGGTTTGATCATATCAGCAGCCTCACGGACCCATTTTGACGAAGGCTCATCAAGGCATCCGATCAGGCCGCGGCCGTTCCTCCATGTCCAGAACGCGCATTGGAGCTTTGGGGCTCTCAAGCCTGGTTTAGGATTGAAGAGAAGGCCTTGGGCCTCGACGACAAAAGAAACAAAAGTTTCTTTTGGAATATACCTCCGCTCATCTCTACCTAAATGGATATAAAGGAGAAAGGGCAGTGGCTTGTTCTTTTTGGTCTTATCAGCATACGTGACCTTTGTTTTCTTAGCTGCTGGATCCTCGTCGAGGGCATTGGCTAGAGAGTTAAGGTCATCCAAGGCTGACTCGTCCATATCGGTTGTGAAAACCTCATCCTCAGCTGCTCCGGGCGGAGTGATCCTGCAGTCCCCTGCTGCATCCATGGCTGGACGGGCGGATTCCGAAGGAGACTCGTTCTGGGGCATCTGTTTGTCTATTGGATCCTCAATGACTCGGTTAGCATCCTCCAAGGAGTTTTGCTTGACCGTGGTCGTCACGGAGCGCGACTCTTCCGGCATCAGGCCCTCCTGAGAAGGAGATCCGACTCCGGGAAGCCTGTTTAGGGGTTCCCTCTTCGCCTCCGGGTTCACTAGCGTCCTCGAAGGTTTCGGGTCCGGGTCAGGCGGAAAGTCCATTAATTTCACTAATATTCCTTTTTTTAATGAGAGGCAAAAATAACACGACTCATCAAAACAAAGGAGAGGTTGCGAAATACTACTTGTAAATCAATAGCAACATCCAAATAAAGGAGTTTTCCTTTATTTGGATGTTGCTATTTGATTTACAAGTAGTATTTTATTAAATCTAGCTTAGTTGGTTGGACATTTAAGGTATATCGCAAGGATACCCAAATATAAAATGTTACGTAGCGGCCCTTGTTCCTGACGCCATGTTAAGAGGAAGTAGCTATTAAGTGGATTAATTTATATCTAATTAGCGAGGACCCGTCACACAGTGACGCTTTGTGTTTTTTACACAAATAAATAACATAGAAAATATCTTTTTTTAAATAATATTATTATTTTATTCCAATGAGAAAATATTAAAATAAAATACAAAGAAAAAAATGAAAGAAATCCCTTAAGTCGAGTCAAGCACGTCCCAATATTTACGTTGGGTGTCACTGTATTATTTCCTCCACCTCCACCTTCACACCTGCCATACACTTGAGAAAGCCACATATAACTGGCCATGTGAGAAGACTGGACTTGGCAGATAAATTCCCACTTTTTCAAAAGTTTTGACCCTGTGCCTTGTTTATTGTTATGGAGTAAGCCAGTCTCAGAGGAAACTGGTGCCGTTCCAGGATAAATGGCAGGTTTGTGTCACTGGGTGCTAGCTTGATGCGAAGAATCAGGACTTTGTTACCTTGGTTAGCACCTGTCAGAATTGAGGCTTGGATGCAGTTGTTATGCATGTGAGTGACCTTCAGTCTAGTTCCATTGCAAAGGCCCTGGCGGAGAGACAGATTCCTAAGTAGCATCACGACTGCATTCACTTTCAAATTCAGACGGTGTGGTGGCATCCCAAAGGTGTCAGTGAGTTGAGAAACTCTACAGGATAGTTCTTCCTTGATTAAGGGGATTAAGTGGCTATACATATAGTTTACTTAATTAGCCATCGCAGGCATCCACTCACCTGTACTGTTTGGGCTCCAAATAAAGCAAATGAGAAGGCACTGTTATATTGTCTGATATTGTCCCTAAAGTTACATGATTCAGTGCTACAGCCTGTTATAAGGTCCTCCAGTGGTGATGGATAAACAGTTAATTGTGGGAGGCAACCCTTCCCATTGTGACAGCAATTAAGGGTCTCATTTGGAAATCTAAAGGCTTGACAGTACAGACAAAGTTTAGTCATCGGACCCAAGTAAACTCTTGATGTAGAGCCAGTGTTCGATCTAGTACTTCTCTATATTCTCATCCTTTCTCTTTCCCTGTCCCTCTGTGTTGTTGACATATTTTCTCTCCATATACATAATTGATCTCTCATTTGTCCTAAAGCGTTAAAGTAAAGTAGTGCATGCAAGTAAAAGTAAACAAAAAAAAATTGGGCAAATTTGGTTATTTTCTTTAACGTTAGATGTCGTTAGTCCATGAAATTACGTGACAATCCTATTTAAAACTGGGTTAAGAGATTAAGTTTGATGATTTGAAATACAAAAACTCAAAAACGCTCTTATAAATGAAGTTATTGAAGATACATACCAACATGTAATTATCAAAATTATTAAAAGAGTAGCTCTTCAAAATATTTGTAATGAAAAAATACATTGTTAATCAAAAACTGGTGATCCAACTTTCAATTTGCCTTTTCTAGCCAATTGTGGCCAAAAGACAATTTTTTTAACCAAAAAAAAATCACCAATATAATTTCTAGATAGAAACACATCTCTGTGCCAAATTTCAACTCGATCCATCAAGTGGTTTGGCTGTAACATACAAAATTATCGCGTTTTTGTGTTCGTTCGTAGAGTATTATATAGAAATGGATAAGTAATAGTCTAGTTTTATGAGACACTGAACATTTTAGTAACATTTACAGTTCAATTTGTAATATAACTAATTTATTTAAAAGGTATTCAACCAAAAAATATTAACTATCCATCCCCTATTCTGGCTAAGTATGGATTGGTCAAAAACACATTTACTCTTGGTGCTATACATATATGACAATATTATATATATATCTATCTACTATATATATATATATATATATATATATATACAGGGTGAGGAAGCAAAAATGTTTGGTCAGGAAATAAACAACTATAATTGGGTTTAACTTTTTTATTCATGGAAATTTTGAACTGATTTCTTCAAGAACACAAATTGAAAGCTTTTGAAACATGCTTACGCAATATGCCCTCCATCAGCCATGATGCAGGCCTCGATGCGGCCCCTGAAAGAGGCACAGGCCCTTCTGATATCCTCCTTTGGGTAGACCTCCCATTCCCTGGATATTGCAGACTTAAGTGATTCCACATTTACATGAGGGGTGGCATTGGTCCTCGACTCAATGACGCTCCACCAGAAAAAATCCAGGGGGTTTAGATCAGGTGAGCTCGGGGGCCAAAAGTCTTTGGGCCAGAAATTCGCCATATTCTCCTCACAAAACTTTTGGACCTTGTTTGATGTGTGGGAAGGAGCCCCATCTTGCTGCCACACATAGTTGTTGTCAGGATAGGTGGCCTTCAACCAGGGCAAAACGGTGTACCTCAGAATTTTGTAGTACACATCAGCTCCAATTTTGTGTTTTGGCTTGAAGAAGTAGGGGGGCATCTTATTGCCATCTGAGCCCAAGACTCCAAGGACCATCACCTGGGCTGGATGTTTGGTTCTGAAAAACCCCTTGACCTCCTCTGTTGTTTCTGCAATCCAGCGATCATTCCTCCTATTATGCACTTGTTCTACAGTAAATATTTTCTCATCACTAAAAATCTTCACAGTGCTGCCATTGTGCTTAAGGAAAGAGAGGATCTTTTGGCACCTTTCAAGTCTCGTTTGCTTCATGTGGTCGGTCAGAAGATGCCTTGGAGCTCTGACAAAGGATTTGAGGCCCAAGTCCTTGTGCACAGCGGTCCTTATAGTCTTGGGGTCGACCTTTAGGATTTTAGAATGCTTCCTCATGCTGACAGTGGGGTCCTCCTTGATTCTCTTCTTGAGGACATTCAGGAAGGTCTTGTCTCTCTTCTTGTTGTGGCCTCCACTGCCTGGAGATCTCTTGGTGCCCAAACCGGATTGTCTGGCATGCTGGATGCGGCGAACGGTTCTCTCACTGATGCCAACAATCTTGGCAATGTCCTTCTGAGGGACTTGGGCATCCAGTAGATCGCGAACTCTGTTGCGTTTTGCTTCTTGTTTGCTCATCTCACAATCCACCAAGGTCTGATAAATAATAAAAGGGTTGTTTACAGGTAAGGAACTTTGATTTTAAGTATTGTTTTGATTACCATCACTGTTTGGGCAGGACATTCAATTTGTCAATAGGACATTTTTGCTTCCTCACCCTGTATATATATATATATATATTTTTTTTTTCTCAATGATTCATTTATTCAAAATTAACACATCAACAATACAATAACATCATACTGTTAAAATTTTCAGTCGATCACAAAATAATAAAATTATAAATATATATAAACACGATAAAAGGAAAAAACATAGCACAGCGTAATATAACTTCATAAAATATTGTATTTGAATTCATTGAGAACTGTTGGGATAATTGTTTTTTTTATTTCTTTTCCTCCATATCTTAAGGCTGCAACAATCGTTTGCAATTTTGCGATACACTTGGAGGCTATTCTAAAGACTATGGTTGTTTCTTTGAAGCCATAAGTTTTCTTCATTCGTGGGGTTCCTTCCGATGTGATGTTTAAAGGCTGTGTCTAATATTTCCCAAACATATTTTAGGTCTATGCAATCTCTGAACTCGTGGGCAGGCGTCTTGTTTATTCCGCATGCCGTGCATATTTCTTCCTTTTTCGTGTAGTAAACTCCACTCACTAGTCTATATTTAAGGTAGCATTGTTTCGATGTAAGAAGGGGGTCAAAAATTAGCTTTACGAGGGTTCGTTTTTCTTCTGCATTCCCTTGTGTTCTTATACGCTTGATGTAGATCAAATGGTTTATTGTTTGTTCGTCATCCCTCCCTTAGTTGTCTGTTCCCAACATTCATTGCTTCCTTTAGCGGGCGAGTCCTGCTAATCCGTTGAAAAGCTCCCTGGAGCGACTTTTTAAGCATAAAACGCCTGTGTTTGTGCTATGAGACACGCTCAAACATCATTTATTATTACGAGTCCTGCCTCCTCTCTGATCCCCCTGGGAAGCGAGACCTTTATCTCCGGGTTCCCGACCAATGGCCCGTTGGCTCCCATCTTTCTCCAGTAAACGGATATCAGCTCCGCTCCTGGAGCTATCTCCTTCCATGGCGAGGCGTTCGTCCCCCGTGTAATATCCTCTCTATGAGATGCCCAGTAGTGTTTGCTCCAAGGGAAATCAACGAGGTGCGCCCTCTTGTACCAGGAGAAGGTCATCAAGGCCCAATGGACTTCTATTTAATATTCCTCCGATCTCGGTGCAAAAAGTCTAGTGTGACCTATCGACTTTGGAGTTCCAGCGAAGTCGATGCTAATAGTCTTCCACCTCTGTGCAGTCCGTCTATCTAAGGGTGAGCATCTCAGAATGTGGTTGATTTTTGGAATAAACCCATATTCCACGCCTTAATTTATCGAGAACACTTAATTTGTGCTTTTTTAATTCTCTTATAGCTTTATCGATTATGTCATCTGCCACGACCCGACCTTTTCGGCTCCAGTCGTTTATCGAGACCCAGTTGCCGAGCACTGAGGCTTCTTCTACGGTATAGGTAGGGTCAAACTGTGTTTTTCTTTGTTCTATGTTCGTAATTATTTGCGTCTTTTTTCATTTATTTTCAGACCGGACTCCTTTTCGAATTCTTTCAGAAGCACCCGCAGAATTTGTCTCTGTCCCTCGATGTCCTCCTCTCCCAATACTATCGTGCAGTCATCTGCGAAGAAGAGATTTGTCACTCGAGATCCCCAATCTGCACGCCTCGAAGACAGTGGTCCAAACGAATTTGAAGGGATCTCACAGCTATCAAGAATATAAGGGGGTCATGGGATCTCCCTGGCGTGCCCCCCTCTCCGGCCTGATCTTCGGATCACCCTCAATGTCGATCCTAGACTCCGTTCCGCTAATGTTATTCCGGACGGCATTGATGAAGACCTCTGGGAACCCCAACGACTCCATCTCTTTGAAGACAAAGGAGTGCTCCAAGGTGTCAAATGCCTTTGCGAAATCCAGGAGGAGAACCGCGAAACCTCGACCTTCACTCTTGGACTCTTCTATCATAGCCTGGATAGACATGACAACATCCACCGTCTGCCTCCCGTGCCTGAAACCGAATTGGGTGTTCGGAAGTATCTCTTCGAGAACAGGCTTCAGCCTCTCTGTTAAAATACCACTGTATATTTTGTATTCAATCTCCAACAGAGTCAATGGACGCCAGTTTTCTATGTCTAATTTGTCTTTATTTTTTTTGGGGAGAAGTGTAATTATCCCGGCCTTTGAGGATCTTGATGGTCCATTGCCAAAAAAGAAGTCATTGTACAGCTCAGCTAAATATTCCGATAGTTCAGGAAGTTCTTTATAAAATTCGGCTGTTATTCCACTTTCACCCGGTGCACGGTTTTTATGTAGTTTTTCCCTGATATATGTGTCTACTTCTTTTACTGAGAAGATTTTGGATAGACCTTTTAGTTTCTCTTCAGGCAAGCTCACTCTTTTTCTTTTATTACTCGCCAGGCAAGGGCCCTTTGATTTATAAAGAGTTTTGAAAAAATTTCTGGACATGTTGGGCAATCTGTTCTGATGAGGAATTGGTCTCGCCGTTTATTCTCATTTGTCCATTTTTTTTGCCATAACTTGTCTCAAGGTGTTTGAGAAGGTTTAGATTTTTGAATTAATGTTATGATTTAGGGTTCTTGCTCTCACCCTCGCTCCATCCATCTTGTATTCAAACAGTTCCTCCAGCTCATATTGTAGTGATGTGTCCTCAGCCTCTTTAGTTTTTTCGAATATTCTCTTCTCCTCTCGGCGGCCTCGTATTTGCCGCTCCGCATGAGGACCGCCCTTGCACTTTTGTAGAAACGATCTATCGCCTGCCTTGTTGACCAACCTCCTTTTATATCTGTTCCTATTTTTTTGACTCCTTCTTTTAAAAGCTCCCTGACTTCCGGGAGCTTTAATAGTTTCGCATTCAATTTCCAATGGGTTCTTTTCTTAAAACTGTTTAGTTCTTGAAGCGTTGCTTCAAGGAAGAAGTGATCTGAAAGCCCATTGGATGATAGTCTTTCGAGGTTAAAACTATTTAAGATCATGTAATATATTATATATGGTCAATTCTGCTCTGATGATTCATAATTTGGGTATTTCCGTCATATTTGGTGCGAACATGCGAGTAATCTCGGCCACATCATTCATTTGATTTCTGGTTTTCCAGTTACTAAGGGCATCTTTATTTTTAAAGCCATGCGTTTGAGGTATAGTCTCTCCCTCATTCAGGGCCACATTAAAGTCCCCCGTGACAATGACATTCCTTTGCTCTGGGTTAACGTGGAAGTTTTTAGGTCCATATTTAAAATTTGTGTGTCACCCGATGGGATATAAAGACTTAGTAATGGAATTGATATCATCGTTTCTTTACAAATATTAAATATGCTGTTTCCATCGTTGTCGTTTTTTTTTTTGTGGCCTGAAGTCCCGCAGCCACTAGGACTGCTACCCCTCGAGCTGCA